>OY744544.1:58640824-58728324 GCA_963556195.1 Sepiola atlantica | reverse complement strand
GTAAAATCTGAACACTCTCTGTCTCACAGACGTGATGTTGCTAGTCTCAGTCTTTTCTATAAATACTATCATGGCATGTGTTCTTCAGAATTGTCTGATTAATTCCCTGCTTCCTTTGTTCCAAGAACTGCAGGCTTGTGGAACTCTTTTCCTGCTGACTGTTTTCCTCATATCTATAACCTTAGTCTTTTCAAGACTGAGGTCAATAGGCATCTTCTGTCTTTGCGATAAAGATATTTAGTTCTTGTTAGCTCCTTACATCAAGTGGCTTCATGCCATGTCTGAAGCGATTTCCATTAAAAAAAACTGACTAGAATAAAAATAATTCGATTTCACCCATTCAAGATGCATAAAAAATGAATCAATAACTCTTGTCAGTTCATATCAGGTTATAGAAGAATTCGATATTCTTTACAGACTCTTAGATATGCCCACGCAATTCTATGCGAGACTTTACCGGTTGGTCACTCTTCAGTTGGGCCTGCCACGCTTGTTTGAAAAAGCATTTTTATCGCTAAACAAACCGATGGAATGGGCGTACTTTAAGAATCTGCGTTCTTAATTAAAATCGAAACACGAACAGCAAAAAATCGAAACATTGTTCGTCTCTCGCCACAGGAAACCAATAAAATGTGCAACACACAATGGCCGCTGCGTTTTGCCTTTTGTTTGTCGTAAAAATAGATAGGATTCGCTAAAAAAAGGCAATGGCCGACCATTCATGTGTTTTGCACGCATGTTACGTTGCGACAGCATGAATAACGAAGCGGAAAGGGAGAGTCGGTTGAATTGTTATTATTTTATCGATGTGTTTCCTAATGTTGCCTCGTCCGCTGTGAAAAAAGAAAGCTCGGTGTGTTTTGTGGGGGCCGAGCTGAATGGATTTGTTCGAGAGACCAAAATATATAAGCATTAACCTTAACCTTTCCTGTACAGATTGCATAATGTGTAGGAAATCCGATCCGTGAGAAAACGGTCGGGTTTCGATCTCAGCTTGAAGCACTTGCTCGTCTAGCCACACTGAAGATCTGTGATGATTATGTGTTAATATATATCATTACATATCACAGCTCTCTCTCTCTCTCTCTCTCTCTCTCTCTCTCTCTCTCTTATACACGTTAGCTCATTAGGTAAAACTAATTCGAGCTCCCGGCACTTGCAATGTTTACATTGAGATATTACTTACATTCAGTCAGTGTCGTATGTTAGCGCCGACTGTCAGCTCGACGGTTGAGTTTCAATCCCGGCTTGAGGCATTAACTGGTCTAGCCGCACTGAAGAGCTGTGAAACAGTCTGTATGTAGATGACTATATTGAGCTCCCTCCCTGGATAGAGCTTATTTGTATCGCCAACTGCCATTAACTAATTCGAGCTCTCGGCACTTGCAATGTTTACATTGAGATATTATTTACATTCAGTCAGTGTCGTATGATAGTGTTGTATCATTGATACACGCCATAAACTGGTATCGTCTTGGCCTTCGGGGCTTGATTTACGCCGGTCTATGGGTTTGTCCTGTGCAGTTCTAGGAGGTCCACCCTCCCAGGCTTTGCCTCCCCTCTTTGGGGAGGAGTAAGTTTATTGCTTACTGCCTGAGGCGCCCCTACCGGGGAATGCCGACGGGGCTGCCCAGGCAATTTTTAAATGGCCAGAGTGCTCACCTCTCGGGCGCTGGCTTTTCAAACCCCACTTTCCGACCCGAGCTTGGGTCACATCTTACTTGTGGGAGTAAGATAAAACTGGCCTTGTGCCTAACCTCCTGGGGAGGTAAATAAAAAGTGTCGTATGATAGCGTGCGACGGTTGAGTTTCAATCTTGATACAGGTATTACATAACATTGTAACATTGTGTAGATGAACAGATATATATGTGTTTGTGAAAAACAAATATATGTGTATGTATACATTGTATTAAGGGTGAAACTATTTAATTTGTTCCACCATGATATGTCTTATTTGCTCAAACTTGTGTCTATCCGTCACACCTCTGCATTGTATTGCCTTCTAAGTATCACATTTATATATATATATAGTAATTGGAAAGTAACTCCCTATGATTAACTTATTACTGAAATACAATTCTTACACGAACTGAACATGATAAGAAAGTGTATGACATGAGTTTTTATTTAGTTATTTAGTATTCAATATGGACGCCAACATTCTGCGAACAGATATGAGAGTTAATTTGCCCGGGCGTCTAAGTACCAGTGACCCGGCCACATGGTCATAGAATCGTAAGAAAATTAAGACGATAACAATTAATATTTTATTACACTGTTATGAGTGGTAAGCACGTGGGCCTCACGTATGCATAGCTAATTACCAGTTTGTTCAGAATTGTTAACTCCACTTCTCACGCCAACTTCACTTATTCGCACGTCTACTAGCTGACATTCCAACATTGCCATGTAATAGTTTATGTACGATTCTGTTGATAAAATAACTAACCAATCAAGAATGGGACGGACAAATGGGACGGACAAATGTGACCTCCCCTGGCTGGTCTAATAAACACGAAGAGATTTTATTTTTAAACTTCCGTGACTTTACAGATAAAGAATTATACATTTCTAGAAATTCCAATTTCTACGGCATGAAGTATTTTCAATTAGATTAGACCTGTTCTCTTAAATCGTCGAGTTCGATATCGAAGACCCAGAGGTTCTTAACAGCATTTAAAAAGGTCAAAAACTCATTGTGGGTGGTGGCTTACTAAGGTATATTAAAACTTGCAGCAGTAGATTGACGGCTAACCTATTGCACATGCTCTAACATTGGCGAATTACGTGATTACAATTGTTACTAAAACGTAATTTACTACTAAAATGGTTGACAATTATTTTTCTCTCTCACTTCCGCCAGTATCCAATAAAAAAACGCTTGAAACATGGGTGAATCTCTAAAAATGTAAAAGCTTAACCTATCTCCTCTAAATATAGTGCAGGCAAAATAAGGTTCGACTTGGAACAAATTGCAACAGAATTTTTTTCACCACCAGGCATTCCCATGAGGTGTCTAGAACATCATACTAAAAGTCCTAAGAAATCAACGTTGAGGAAATATGTCTAATTTGCATAAATCCAAGATGGCCGCCAATTTTCGATAATTTGCCATATCTCCGCATTTAGATGTCATAATTGAGTGATTTGAAGTGCTAAAATGGGGTTTTTGAACACAAGGATTTACGTGGAATAGGTTACATTTTTATTGGATAAAGAATTTATAGCCAAAAATCCAATATGGCCAAAAAATATTGAAAAATGTTCATATGCGTGGTATCCGAAACATAGGCAAACTGAAATGTGACTGTTTTGCTGCCTCATGTGACTAACTCTTGACTAACTTTATATTATAACTTTATTATAACTTACTAACTCTTGACTAACTTTATATTATAACTTTTTATATTTAACTATTTATTTTATAACTTTATATATTATTTTTGTTTCTATTCCAGGGTAATTAATCTGAGATTCAGCAAACATTGACAATGGAGAAGTGTCGCATCTGTAATGAATCAATCTCTGACGGAAAGGCGACAGTTGTTCTTCGAACAAAAGGCAGCGATGGCGTGAATCGTGCAAGTAGTCAACGTGGTAGCGATTTGGTAGTGAATCCAGGAAAGACACTACACGTAGAATGTCGCCGCAACTATTGCAAAGCAGAAAACATTGCACGTGACCTAGCAAGGCAGCAACAACCACCAAAACCCCGCTGTGAGCTCCGTTCTGAACTACACTTCAATTTTCAAGAACACTGCTTGTTGTGTGGACAGTCAGCTAAAACTGGTAGGAAGCAAAGAGAACTGGGTGTTTTCCCAGTTAGGACAGAAGACTTTCAGAAGAGTATCCTTCAGGTTTGTCATTCTAGAAATGACGAATGGTTTGCAACAGTATTAGGCAGAATAGCATCGGTGAATGACCTACACGCAGCGGATGCAATGTATCACCAGCAGTGCAGTAGCAACTTTAGGACAGGGAAAAACATTCCTACTAAGCACTCTTTAGACACCAGTAGTACTGGAGACAAATCAAAGAGGCTCAAACTCGGAAGGCCTGAGATAGACGAGAGAACGTCAGCGTTCCTGGAAGTGGCTCAGTTCTTAGAGGAAAATGACGAGGAGCAAACCACCATACATGACCTTGTTCTCAAAATGTCAGAGTTTCTTCAGAACACAGAGCATGAACCTTACAGTGCTAAATACATGAAAACTAAAATAAAGGAGCACTTTGGCGAGAGGGTTTTAATGACTGTGCTGAGCACCAAAGAATGTGTGGTCACATTGCGAGATACAGCAAGCTCAATCCTCTATGCATTCCACAAGCAACAGAAAGCTGAAAATATTGAAGATGACAAGTTGAATATTATTGAAGCTGCTGCAAAACTCATTGCCAGTGATGTAAAGTCCATGGAAACCCCAAAGGATTTCTATCCAGACACGGGCGACATTGCTGATTCTGCTAGCTACATTCCAAACTCATTGCAATTACTGCTTAGGACTATGTTTGCTTGCAAAAATGTTGGTGTAAAACTTGCTTCGATTGGGCAGGCCATAATGCAAGCCATACGACCAAGGGCAATAATAACCCCTCTTCAGCTTGGCCTCGGTATCCAGATGCACCACCATTTTGCATCACGTTTTTTGGTGGACACGCTTCACGGGCATGGGTTTTCATCTTCCTATGCTGAGGTCATGAAATATGAACGGAGTGCAGCTGTTGTACAAGGTACTGAGATCCCTGGGTATTCCGAAGAGCACCACATAGAGTATATTGCCGATAATGTGGACCATAATGTGGCAACAATTGATGGCACAGGGACATTCCATGGAATGGGCATTATAGCTACTGTTACACCAGAAACAAAAACAAGCAAGGCTGTCCCCACAGTCCATGTGACGGCTAAAGAGATTGCTGCCATTGGTCGCATCAGCATTCAGTACTTCAAAATTCCTCCAGCATTGGAACCTATCATCTACAATCCACTGGTTCGCACGACAGAAGAGGATCCAACATCAGAGTTAGATATACTGTGGAAGACATCATTACTTCTCCACTCTCCAAGGCCATCATGGTCTGGCATGATGCAGTTCCTGCATCGAGGTCAACACCCAGGAAAAGCTTCTGTGACATTCCTTCCAATGATTGACCTTGACCCCAGTCATGCTTCATGTATCTACTCTACAATGAAGTTTGTGTCTACCCAAGCTCAACTATACGACGTTACTCCAATCCTCACATTCGACCAACCCTTGTACTGGAAAGCTTTAACGATTATAATGTCTCAACCAAATGGCAGTGATCTCAAGCGCATAGTCCTCAGGCTTGGGGGATTCCACATGCAGATGAGCTTTCTTGGGAGCATAGGTCACCTAATGGCAGGCTCGGGACTGCAAGAGTTGCTCGAAGTGGTATATGCTGGAAACACAGTGCCCCACATGATGACAGGCAAAGCTGTTTCCAGAGCAGTGCGGGGACATATGCTGGTAGATGCTGCACTGAACACCATTTTGGTCGCTGATGCCTACAATGTGCCTGTGCCAACCAAAGACACAGTTCAGGAACCACAAGTGGCAACTGCTGATACTGAGACAGATAATGTAGAACCACAAGATATTCCTTCAGATACAGTGACGACTGACATAACTACAGAAAGTGAATTGTATGACAGAGCAATGTCCTCTTCCCTCTCAGTGGAAGAAGTTTGCCCTGCAAAAGTGTTGCAAAGAATCCAGGCTGAACTTGACAACAAAAAGGAAATGATGACTATGCCAACAGCAAAACTCTGGTTGCAGTATCTCAACATGGTGGACATCTTGCGGAAATTTATTAAAGCTGAAAGAACAGGGAACTGGAGCTTACACCTCCAATGTGTGCACGATATGCTTCCCTACCTTGCCGCTTCTGGACACCGACTGTATACAAAGTCTGCATATGTTTACCTGCAAATGATGACCGAACTACCAAATACACATCCGGATGTGTATAAGAAGTTCCAAGAGGGATACCACGTTGTGCGGCGCAGTGATAGATACTGGGCAGGGCTCTCCACAGATCTGATCATCGAACAAGTTTTGATGAGAAGTATAAAGACGCATGGGGGCCTAACTCGAGGAAAAGGGACGATAGAGACTCAGCGCTTACTGTGGGTCCTATCCATGCCAGCATGCGCAAACATCAACGATGCAATGCAGAAGTTCAGCGGGGTCTCCTACGAAACCAGCGACCAACACAAAGATATTTCGAAGGCTAGACAGGCCAGAGATGTCAAGGACACCCTCGATCTTATCAGCTATCTGAAGGAAAGAGATCCATTCAAGGAGAATACATCACTTCACAACATTGGTAATGGCATGGCCGCTCAGGACGGAGTCAATGTTGACCAAACAAAAGAAATTGGAGAAAAGATTCTTGTGAGCATGGCAGGGAAATCTGTGGAAGAGTTCACCTTCCGAAAAGCCGATGAAGCAATGACACTTGCATCCAGATCAACTGTCAAAGTCATAGGGGAATCTGTAGTAGTGGATCCACAATTGGTGTTCCAGCGACTGGTAATTGTAGGTGAACGGTGCAAAGACTTGTCAACGTTATTCAAGTTCGAACTTTGTAGCCACCCTCCTGCCTTATTTGACTCGTCATCCCTTCCCCTGCAGGCCAATAAGGCAGTCCTTGCTGATGTTCTGTGGAAGTCTATAGATGAAGAACAACGTGAGCCGAGTGTAGACCAAGTCCAATATGTCCTTGATGGCGGCGCGCTACTCCATCGGATTCCCTGGCCAAGAGGTTCCACATATAATAGTGTGTGTCAGATTTATGTCAGATATGTGACACAGAAATATGGAGCTGCTGTCATTGTTTTCGATGGCTACAAAGATGAACCCACAACTAAAGATGCCACACAACAAAGAAGAACAGGAACCTGCTATAGTTTGACCGTAAGCTTTGCTGGTGATATGATCATCCAATCCAAGAAGGAGGACTTACTGAACAACAAGGCAAACAAACAGCGCTTCATACATTTTCTCAGCGACAAACTAGAAAGGGCTGGATGCAGCACAGAACACGCAAAGCATGATGCTGATGTCCTCATTGTTCAAACAGCCCTTGCCTCTGCCAGAACAAGAGATACGGTTCTCATTGGTGACGACACAGATTTGTTGGTCCTCCTGTTGTATCACGCTGATATGACCGAAAACGAACTGTTTCTGGTATCAGAGTCAAAGCAAGCCACCAAATCGAGAAGGGTGTGGTGCATAAAGCAGTCGAAAGAGTTGCTGGGTCCTCAGATTTGCGACCATCTGCTCTTTGTCCATGCTATTCTTGGCTGCGATACCACTAGTCGCCTGTTTGGATTGGGAAAAGGTTTGGCAGTGAAGAAGGTGAAGACTGATTCCCTGTTTCGTGAGCAATCAGAGATGTTCCACAAATCAGGGTAAACACCGGAGGACATAACTGCTGCAGGAGAGAAAGCTCTGGTATCACTGTACGGTGGTACCAAAGAGGAAGGACTGGACCGCTTAAGATACAAACGGTTCTGTGACAAGATTTCCAAGAACACATCTTCCGTGGAACCACAAGCTCTACCCCCAACATCAGCAGCTGCAAGATTCCATAGCCTCTGTGTCTATTACCAGGTAATGGAGTGGAAAGGAACATGTGTCAACATGAAGCCACAAGATTGGGGATGGCACCTTGTGGACAGAAGGTGCATGCCTATACAGACAGATCAGCCCGCAGCACCACCGGAGATACTGGATGTCATCTGTTGTAGCTGCAAGAAAAACTGCAAAACAAGGAGGTGCACATGCCAAAAATATGGTCTCCATTGCGCTGCCGTGTGTAGAGAATGTCGTGGTACAAGTTGCTCTAACTCACAGGTGCCAGATTTGTCAGATGATGTAGACGACGATGCTTAAGCCGGATACCGCAAAGTGGCACAACTGGAATTGACACTCTTGAAATTAATATTGATGATCTGTTGTTGAAACACAGGCTTACTGTTGTTCATGAGTATGATAACAAACTTATCTATGGCTACAATTGTGTTTTCCTACATTTCAGTAGGCCCTAGGTTAAAAAATGTACCGAAAAAAATAAAATGTTGAGCAAATACATTCTAAAAATAGACATTCTTTCCAGCATATTGGATTTTTGGCTATAAATTCTTTATCCAATAAAAATGTAACCTACTCCACGTAAATCCTTGTTTTCAAAAACCCCACTTTAGCACTTCAAATCACTCAATTATGACATCTAAATGCGGAGATATGTCAAATTATCGAAAATTGGCAGCCATCTTGGATTTATGCAAATTAGACATATTTCCTCAACGTTGATTTCTTAGGACTTTTAGTATGATGTTCTAGACACCTCATGGGAATGCCTGGTGGTGAAAAAAATTCTGTTGCAATATGTTCCAAGTTGGGCCCAAAAATGTGCTATATTGCCTGGACTAATAGGGCGAATGGAAAAGAAAATATTGATCAGGATTAAATATAAAATATTACCATCTAAATTGGTGACTTCCCAAGTGTGCCACCAATGGAATAGTAATACAATTCACAATCATTTTTGCAAGCCAACAATATTTGACACAAATAAACTTCAGTCTATGCCTGACAAGTCTATACAGTTTCAGTTATGAATGCCCAACAATAGTAGCATACATTACTGACGATGAAATAAAATAAAAAGCCCAAAGAATTATTAAAAGGTAGAACATTTTACAATGCAATTTCGTGTTAGGATTTTGTTTATGACCTCAGTCAACGTACAATGCATACAACATCTTCCTGTTTTTCTTGGCCTTATGGCTAAGATCAAAGTGTAGTATCTGTTCCGATGGATACTGCACCCCATAGACTGGTATTGTTTTGGCTTTCGGGTATTGATTTACGCCGGTCTATGGGTCTGCCCTGTGCAGTTCTAGAAGGTCCACCCTCCCAGGCTTCGCCTCCCCTCTTTAAGGAGGAGTAAGTTTATTGCTTACTGCCTGAGGCGCTCCTACCGGGGAATGCCAACGGGGCTGCCCAGGCAATTGTTAATGGTCTGAGTGCTCACCTCTCGGGCGCTGGCTTTTCAAACCCCACTTTCCCGACCCGACCTTGGTTCACATCTTACTTGTGGGAGTAAGATAAAACTGGCCTTGTGCCTAACTCCTGGAGAGGAGTAAATCAATACTTGTCAGCAGTATCATTATGCGATTAAATGTAAATATTATTTGCTAGATTAATCGGATTATTAGGCATGATTTACGGCTGATAGCAGTTGAA
Source organism: Sepiola atlantica (assembly GCA_963556195.1). Taxonomy (NCBI): domain Eukaryota; kingdom Metazoa; phylum Mollusca; class Cephalopoda; order Sepiida; family Sepiolidae; genus Sepiola; species Sepiola atlantica. The sequence continues at coordinate 58,719,050 of OY744544.1, read as the reverse complement.
CTTATATGGGCGTAATATGAGGGTTGACAGCTGATTTAATTTTTTTATCATGTGGCACCGGAAAGATTTGAAGTTAGATTTCCGTCGAAGAAATATGTATTGTAAAGAACTGATAGTAGTTAAGGAAATTGTATATACAGTAGCTGAGTAAGGAAAATAATTGCAACCGGGCAACGCCAGGTTTCTTTGTTGGAAATAAACAAGGGATATTTTATTGGACATTGAACGCTGTTTATCGATTTGCGTCCAAAACTTTTGCTTTCTACTTATACGTCGAATTTTCCAATAAACATGCGCATAGAAAAATTCCCTTCCTTATTTCGCCTTCAGCATAAACCATACTTAGTGTCTATTATGTTCAATTCAAGATTTATTTTACAGTCATAATAGAAATTTAAAAAGAACAACTTAAAAATCCAATATTTTTGTGTGGTACTATATATATATATATATATATATATATATATATATATGAGAGAGAGAGAGAGAGAGAGAGAGAGAGAGAGAGAGAGATGTAAATATGAAGGTGAGAATTCTGTGGCAGGAGCAATGCAATGTTGAAAACCGGAAGGTGGAATAAGAATGAACAAAAATAAATGACAAGGGACGGTAAATCTCAGATCAATTCATTTGTATTTCAAAATTTAAATATAAAGACAGTAAATTGTAAAAATGGTGGGCTTACTGTTAAATATTTTAAGGTCCAGAAAAGACACTAAGTATAGTCTCGAAATATATTATGGAACACAGTCACACACATTACATAACAGTGTTGAAGTCTTGCCTAATCAAGTAAGATTTACTATATAGGAAAAGAAAATATTTAAAAAGAAAAATTTTGTTGAAAAAATATATAAAGTAAAATCACTTGTTTTGTCTTACTTCTCAACGCCGACATATTTCCATTTCTTGCATTGTGATAGTATTCTAATGCTCCATCTCTCTCTCTCTCTCACTCCCTCTCTCTCTCTCTCTCTCTCTCTCTCTCTCTATATATATATATATATATATATATATATATATATATCAATATGTATATGTATATATATATATATATATATATATATATATATATATATATATATATATATATATCAATATGTATATATATATATATATCAATATGTATATATATATATATATCAATATGTATATATATATATCAATATGTATATATATATATATATATATATATATATATATATATATATATCAATATGTATATATATATATCTATCAATATGTATATATATATATCAATATATATATATATATATATATATCAATATATATATATAGATATATATATACATCAATATATATATATATATATATATATATATATATATATATATATATATATATATATATCAATATGTATATATATATATCAATATATATATATATATATATATATATATATATATATATATATATATATAGGAGGAAGACAAAATAATGGAAACACCTTGTGAATTTTGAATCAATTTTAAAACACTTATAAAAGTTGTAAAATGTTGGTTTCATTTTTTTATTTATGCTTTTTGTTGTCCTCAATTTATTCGCTAAATTTATTTTTTAATTCAGATAGTGTATATTAGTTAGACACATTTAAATGAAAAATCTTTAAGATTTCCAAAAAGGGCAGATTGTTGGTGGCCGTATGGCAGGTTCTACTGTAACGGAAGTGGTTGAGATGGTGGCCGTATCGAGTGGAACGTTCTCGAAGGTAATGACAGCCTATGAAAAAGAAGGGACAACATCCGCCTCTAAACAAAATTCTGGAAGGAAGCTGAAGCTGTCTGAAAAAGATCGTAGAGCTCTTGTAAATATTTTGAAGAAAAAGCACACAAAACCACGACACTCAAAATTACAATAGAGCTTAACAATCATCTCGATAATCTCGTTTCAACAAAAACTGTTCGTCGAGAGCTTCACAAGGCTGGAGTTCCACAAAAGAGGGCCTACACCGTATTAAAATAAATTTATTTAAAATTTTAAGGTGTTTCCATTATCTTTTCCAACCTGTGTATATAGTTAAAGCAGCGCAAAAATACGCAAAAAATGTTAAATAGTTAACAGAATTATTCTCATATTTTATAAAGTGCAACAAAGTAGAGGATAAATCTGTAAATGTTCTTTAAATCTAGACCTTTCAAAGAAGAACTATTCTTCTCATCAGAAGGTGAAGCCAGTTTTGTAAAAGATAAAAAGTTTTGGTTCAATTATTTTTTGAAAACTATATTAAATTATATGAGTTATTCTCGTGAGAAACCCCTACAGAATCCCTCATAGAAGAAAATATAACGATTATATCGAAATTCTATTAAGAATTGTAACGTTATATTTCCAAAGAAAAGGAAATACAGTAAAGTCATTATACAACAGAGCTAAAATGTTATACTTCTGTTAGGCATCCACTCGTGGAATTGAGGAACATTTGCATATTTATCCTTGTCCAAAGTAATAATACATGCGAATAGTAATTTTCCGTGTGAATAGTAATCATCCGTGTGAATAGTAATTATCCGTGTGAATAGTATAAGAGATGTTTAAGTGTCCAAATATGCAAATAAAGTAAAGAAAAATCCCAAATGGGCGAGTGAAAAAGTCAGAATGTAAAATATATACAGATTTTCGTCAGCTTAGAATATTTTGTAGCTGTATAAATTATATGAGTTATATATAACTCATAAATAAATAGAAAGGAAAATAATAGAAAGGAAAATAATAGAAAGGAAAATATATCATAACATGAAAAACATATTTATAAAATTTTATTTTATAATACTCTGTTACAGATATATATATATATATATATATATATATATATATATATATATATATATATATAAGAAGGAAAGATGAAGATAACAATGACAGAAAATTACATAAAATGACATAAAATTGATACAAATTTTATTACATCGAAAGTTCAGATGCAAGGAGTTACACTAATCCTTAAACCATGAGTTTTCAAAGATAAAACTCTTCTCGTCTTCTTCTTTATACACATAACGAAGACACGAATCCTTACGGACCAAGTGAGATATTTTTGACACCTCTGCCTTTTATTTGAAACCATGTAACAACTTTCTCCAAATCTACAAACTTTTCTCCAAATCTATAAATTTGTGCTATTTTGCTATCTGCACCATAGCCTCCCCCTTTGTCTTCGGCAATGGCTACTCAATACTGCTACCATTCTCCCTCTCGGCCATTTATTTCTTTATCCCCAACCTTTTCTGTTATTTTTTTCTTCAATTTTCAAAGTGAAATGGAATAGGTAATATTTATTTATTATAAATACCACATTACCGAATTTTATCCTCTGACGAGAAGAGTTTTATCTTTGAAAAACCATGGTTTATGGATTAGTGTAACTCCTTGCATCTGAACTTTCGATGTAATAAAATGTGTATCAATTTTATATAATTTTATGCAATTTTTTATCTTCATCTTTCCTTCTTTAAAATTCAACGTATTGAGAGATTTACTTTATCACGATAGATCACTTTACGATACTTCACTTATCGTTAATTCTATTATATATATATATATATATATATATATATATATATATATATATATATATATATATATATATATATATATATATATATATAAATATTTTCTTTGTAGTACACAACTGTATAATGGCTAAAAAGAGACAATGTTTATTAATAATGACGAATTAAGAATTCAATGTTTCGTACTCGATCAACAGAGCCAAATATCGAGGTATCGTGTAAAAAAATATAATAAAGATGCTATGAGAATTATAGCGAGGGAAAGGGGTAAAAAAAAGAAGAAAAAAAAAGTTCAATCAAATAGAAACAACATTAAGCCCGATATATATATATATATATATATATATATATATATATATATATATATATATATATATATATATATATATATATATATATATATCTGTCCGGGATGTTGCCAAACTTATCAAGAACCTTGATGCCAACAAAACAACTGGACCTGACAACATTCCAATCATAGTGCTTACAAAGGTACAATCGGAGCTAGCTCCCACTCCCACAACGTTTTTCAAACGTTGATCAAAGGAGAAATGCTCCCTAACACATAGGTAAACTTCGTCAGTCTGTCTAGTATTTAAAAATACTGGAGATTGGTCTTCTGCATCTCAGTACAGACCAATCGGTCTCTTGTGCGTCATAAGTAAGTTGATTGAATCTGTGATAAATTGAGAAGTTTTCATTCGCCTCAGCTAAAACAACCTACTCAGTTACAAGCAATATCGTTTTCCTCCTTCGAGATCAACAGCTGATGTGCTGACTGGAATATCACACAGGATCAGTGAATCTATATCTTGACATATCAAAGGCCTTTGATAGGGTTTGGCATAAAGGTCAACTTCACAAGATTTCTAGCTATGGAATATCTGAAAATGTCCTCCCAACCATCAAATTCTGTATCTCTGATAGGTTCATAAAAGTAGTCGTTGATGGGCAGAATTTCAAAGCTCATAGTATCAAAGCTGACGTGCCTCACGGATCCATTCTGGGCCAAACCGTTTTCCTGATCTTCATGAACGATCTCCCAAATCACATTCTAAAATCATCCGTCGACATTTATGCAGACGACACAACCATCTATGGCAACACTTCGAAGAGCGGCAATGACCAAGATCTTTCTGATTCTCTCTCTTTCGACCGTGAGCACGTGGTGCAATGGGGAAAAGGTGGCTGGTTACTTTTAATGCACCTAAAACCAAGCTTCTCTCTTTTCAACACCAACGCTCTGATCCACACTTGGACCCAATTGAAATGAATGGCCCTCGTCTTGAAGAATCCCCCTGCTTTGACAAGTTTCTTGGACTGACCTTCACTCCAGATCTGAAATGATAAACTTACATCAAATCCGTTGCCAAGGTCGATGGACAAATGGTTGGATCATTCTATCCCTCCAGAAGGTATCTCACACCTGATGCAATCCTCTACCTGTATGAGAGCCAAATACGTCCTAAGATGGGGAGATACTATTGACACATCTTGGGAGTGCTGCTTAGAGCATCCTTTCCTGCCTTGACAGTAAAAACCGACTTCGAAATCTAGTGGGAAATGTCCTCTTCTCCTCCCTACTACCCTTTTCCCACAGAACAGTTGTTGCTAGTCTTTTTCTGCTCTACCGTTATTTTCATAGCAGGTACTCGATTGAGCTTACATCTATGCCTCCTTCCTGGAAAACATATTTTCTCTTTCTCTCTCTGTGTACCTAAAACTAAACGAAACTTCCATGAGCAAAGTTTCTTTCCTAGAACTGTCCGTCTCTGGAACACAATACCGCGGTGGTTCTTCCCAGCTGACTACAACATTGTCGTTTTTAAGTCTAATGTAAACATATTCGTGTTGAGCTGTCCTCTTAAATGATCAAATTCTGCCCAATTTCCACCATCATTACCAATCATCACGATGTTGTCTCACCGTCCACCTGACACTATTAACCCTTATCCTCGAGTGGCCTTTGGGCCTTGACAGGTGATGACTTTTTAGTATATATATATATATATATATATATATATATATATATATATATATGAATATATGACTTGGTTCCAAGATGGCGGCTTGAGAATCGGCTTACGCTGCATCAGATGTTTAGGGGATTTGTCATTGTGATATTATTTTTGTATTTTGGACTTGCCGTTCTTCTAATCTTCATTGACAACTTTTCCTCCTATTTGTTTTTGAATAATGTGCCTGTTTTTATTGTTAAATGATTGTTATCTGAAGAGCAGCTTGGTAGACTAAAGACTATTTTTTTCTTACCGGGTTGCGAAACGCGCGTATGACGGAATGAAAAAATAAATAAAAAGATTAATTATAAATTGAGATTGCTGACTGATTTATATATATATATATATATATATATATATATATATATATATATATATATATATATATATATATATATATATATATATATATGTGATTTTATGAAGGCTTACCAAAGCATTCCTTTCAAGACACCAATGATCACCATTAAAGATATTTTTTCTTACATGAATTAACATCCCTACACTGAAGATTGCGTAAGCATTAAACATCGATGTCTGTAGGTAAAAATAATTAATATTTATTTTAATATATATATATATATATATATAAAGTTAAGTATGTGCATATGTTTATATAATTTTATATACAGGATTCGCTTATTAACTAATTAATAGATCATTATCAATTTTTCGACGATAGCTGCTAGGCGTAAGGAGTCTTAATGTGGGTTATATTTAGTTTGATTTAGTTTTATGCAAATGAGGTAAAAAGGGAATGGAAGCCCTTCGTGATAATTCAGAAAACTCTGATTTTTATGAAATTTTAATAATAGGTTTTATACATCAACTAATAAATGTTGCCTGAATTTCAGTTTATTTGGACTATTTTAAAGCGGGTTTAGAGAACGTAATATAGACACAATAATTAAAAATTCCAACATTAGAGATTTGCATTATATTTGATCTGTAATCATTAGACAAGATTCCCCGACCTTCAATTTCTTCTAAAGACATCTTAGGCTTAAGCCTTTAATTCTAGATATTTACTAGAATAAAATCATGCAATAGATTTTGAAAAAAATTGCAATAAGAATTATCGGCATAAGATTTAGTACTATTATATCAGGATTTTAATCTTCGTAAGTCATATAAAAGTGGTGCAAAATTGTTCTGCTCAGAGAATCAATTTTACGTGTCGTGTATATATATATATATATAGTGTCTACTTAGCACAAAAGCAACACTTTCCCGAATAAAACGCCAACAATTGAGTACTTTCGGTGATCAGTATCAGAAAAATATAAACAAATGAATAGTTTCGTCTAAATACGATATAATTTCTCTCGCTTCTAAGTTACAGTTTTGTTAGCTCAGTTGGTAGAGCATCGGACGCTAACCACTAGGTTTCGAATCTTTCTTGTAACACTGATGAGACTTACAGCCGACGAAACAAGTGTCTGTAGATAACTACATTAAATATATAATGGCTTCTCCATTTTGATGGTTGATGAACGCTGTTCAACTAAGTGTTTGGACTAGTGGAGGGTAAATACATTCGATAGAATCTTAATTTTATATGTAAATAAAACATATCGGAGCTTTCTCTCTCTCTCTTTCTTTTTCTCTCTCTCTTTCTCTCTCTCTCTCTCTCTCTCTCTCTATATATATATATATATATATATAGAGAGAGAGAGAGAGCACTGCTATGTCATCAGTGTGGCTTATATAACTGTACCGCTGGTCTAATGATTTGAACCCTTTATCCGATATATATAACACAAAAAAAAACAAGATGAGATCTAAAAGAAAAAAAAAATGAAAGGTATTTTTATATATCTTTATTTAATTCTGATGAAGAAGTATATCTTCGAAAATTCAATTGAAAAAAAAAAAAAGTTAATAAAACTAAAATGCATTGTATGGCGTTCAAATTGCTTGTTATTTTTAATAACTAATATTTCCATATAAACAATGCTTTCTAACCGAGGACAACAACCTATTATATATATATATATATATATATATATATATATATATATATATATATATATATATATATATATGTGTGTGTTGGGGGGCATTTCCAGCCATTACCTGGTGGGTGTGTCTTGTCTTATTGCTTAGATGGTTCACTGCTTTTGTCCGCTTGATCAACTAATTTTAACCCAAGCGAAGAGTCTCTTCAAGCGAGACTTTTCGGTCATTAAACGAGTCAAGTCGAAACCTTAGCTGACATTTTATTCATTCCCGCGTCTTTTTTCAGTTAGATGCGTTCAAGCGTCTTCATAAGATACTTTTTTGTCGATCGATCAGTCCGTCGCAATTTTTATGTGCGTTCGATTGACTCAAGAGTGTTGAAGTTATTTAAAACTTGCTGAGGCACCCGTCTATGCCGGGTTTCTCACCTTTTTTTGAATTGTATAGCCAAGATTAGAAGTTCAGAACATCTATTCCGAAAGCTGGCAAATTGTCATTTATAACATGCAATTTTTATGTGGGTTGGATTGACTCAAGAGTTATTGACAACGGTCGTGGACATTAATGGTCTTCATTTTGAAGACTAGTTGCACCTATTTACTTGCCTCCCCACGAGGACAGAGTTAGACACAAAGTTGTTTTTTAATGTGCAGAAAATCCAGCTCCCTCAAAACGGACACTCTGGATTGAAACAAAAATAAAAATTGCCTTAAGCTGTCGTATTGGCCCTGGGTAGTCCTAGGAAGTCCACCCTACCAGGCCTTTCCTCCCCCTTTTAGGGAGGAGTTAGTTTATTTCTAACTGCCTGAGAGGCCCCGAGAGGTAAATGTTGACGGGGTTGCCCAGGTAATTTTTAATAGGCCAAAGTGCCCCTTCTTTAGGGGCGCTAGCTTGATTCTCTCCACTTTCCGGCATTGTGCCACGTCTTCCTGCGGTGGGAAGGAAGTAAATACCCAGTCTAGAGTGAGTTATCCTTCGCTGACTGAGGACAGAATAAACTAAATGCAGCACCAGAACCGATACTACACTTTGCAATATTTTATTTGCAGAAAGTATAAAAAAAATACATTTAAAACAAATTAGGTACAAGGCCATCAAAAGTGTGGGGTCAATTGGGTGTCGTGATATAGTGATAACAATGTCTATCCTACTCTTAAATAGAATCATCTACGTCACCACAATACCACATTTACATTAGGGATCGTGCTAATTAAGATATCCCCAAATTGGTTTGAAATTTTATTGTTCAGAAATATGCAAAAATACTACACTTTGTTCCTCGCCAAAAGCCAAGGAATTGTTTTTGAAAAAAATCTTGTATAATAAAATATTTATTTTTATACGGCGTAAGAACTCTTCCATCAATGATATCTTTTATGGAAGTCGCTCCAGACAAGGCATGAAGCCACTTGATATAAGGGGCTAGAAACTAAAAATTGCATAATAATAACAAGGGTGAGGAAGGTAGAATTACTCCAAAACAAACCACACCTGAAAGAGATCCGACTGCGTTTAACTATTTAGTGCAATAGTTAGTTCTAAGAAGTTGTCTCCCTTTATTAAAACTGTTCACTTTCGTCACTTTATGAGTATTTATTTACCTCCTCTCCAGGAGGTTAGGCACAAGGCCAGTTTTATCTTACTCCCACAAGTAAGATGTGACCCAAGGTTGAGTCGAGAAAGTGGGGTCTGAAAAGCCAGCGCCCGAGAAAGTGAGCACTCTGGCCAATAAATATTGCCTGGGCAGCCCCGTCGGCATTCCCCGATAGGGGCGCCTCAGGCAGTAAGCAATAAATTTACTCCTCCCCAAAGAGGGGAGGCAAAGCCTGGGAGGGTGGACCCCCTAGAACTGCACAGGACAGACCCATAGACCGGCGTAAATCAAGCCCCGAAAGCCAAGACAATACCAGTTTATGGGGTGTAGTATCCATCGGAACAGATACTACACTTTGATCTTAGCCAATAGAAACGATGCCTCAGTCTCTTTTCTAGCTCGAACGACGGTCAATTCAGACATGTAAAACATAGCTAACAAGCCGCGCATGCGTCGTCCCCTCTGTATGTGACTCGATGTGGCGAGTGTAAAATGCAATAAATTTGGGCAATTTGGGGCATTTTTGACCCCCCCTTTGACCTCCTGGGGGCGCGAAGCAGAATTTTTCTTAGGTCAAGGATGCTCATTTTATATCCAGAACAATTGCCTCTACATTTTGGTCAAGTTTTTAAAAAATTGAATGGATGGATCAAACGTTATGGGAGAAAAGGGTCATTTTTTGCCATTTTGGGGGCTTTTGACCCCCTGGGGCCGCGAACCAGATTTTTTCCAAGGTCAGCGATACGTATTTTCTATTAGTAACAATTGCCTCCACATTTTGACTAAGTTTCAGAGAAATTGAAAGGATGGATGAAAAGTTATGGGGCAAAAAAATGCCATTTTGTGCCATTTCGGGGCTTTCTGATCCCCTGGGGGGGGGGGGCTAACCGGATGTTTTTCAAAAATCGGAGAATGTCACTTTCTAACCTGACCAAAGTTACAACGTCATGCAAAATTTCAGAGAAATTCAATGGATGGTTGCGGAGAAAAATCCGGACGGACGGACGGACGGACGGACGGAAATGCCTCAAAACATAGGTTCCCCAGACTATTTCTCACTTTACATGACATATCATACCGGATGAAACTGGTAGAATCTCGTGCGAGTGGTCATGAAATCTTTTGGAATCTCTATGAATCTTTTGGAATCTTTTGTAAATAATTTACGATTTCCCTAATCCAAGGGTCTTGTACGGACCCTTTGACTATAAAATATAATTATTCTTAACATATTTGATAATCGAGCAACATCGGCTAAGTCCGCTAGTCTGCATAAATTACCGACAAGGCTCGACATTATGAAAAAAATAAAAAGTCGAAAAGATTATTAAAACGTAAACATTTTGGCAATGCAATTTCGTGTTAAGATTTTGTTTATGACCTCAAGATTAGAAGTTAAGATATCTATTAAATATTTTTCATCCATTTTTTATATTAAAAATTATATCAGCTGGTAAATAACTTTTTTTTGTCTGTCACGATGAAGTTACAAATAGTATTTTCTTTTGTCTATTACAGTTAACACTGAAATAGAATTTTCGTTGGCCTGTCAAGCTTAAATTTGAAATATCATTTTTTTCAGTAATGGCATTATCGTCCGACCAAATTTTTTAGATGCGTTCCCACTTTCTATAAGAGGCTCTTTACACCATCATGATTATATATATATATATATATATATATATATATATATATATATATATATATATATAATCAAGGTATATATATATATATATTTATATATATGTATATATATAATCAAGGTATATATATATTTATATATATGTATATATATAATCAAGGTATATATATATATATATATATATATATATATATATATATATATATATATATATATATATATATATATATATACTAAGCCCCTTTAAGAAATTAAAGTTGAGCACTCTCGGGGATGCTAAAAATAGACTGTCAAAAAGCTCTAATGCAAAGTTCCGAATACGTTCGTCGAACACTCTCGACTAGTCTTCTATCTGTGCCCGCTTCTAGGTACATATAGATCTTAATTTCCCTTAATTACGTGACAGTTTCCGTTGGCCGAGTAGATATGGCGACTTCTTACAGATTCTAGGCTGACTCTGTGAACCGGGTTCGCGCTTTCCGACCGTCTGAAATTGTTACTTTCCTTCACTTACGAGAGCAATAAGCTTGAAACGCTAGCGTCTGTAGGTATAAATAATTTAATATTTATATATATATATATATATATATATATATATATGATCAAGGTAAGTTTACGTCCACATGGTATAATCCAGTTAATCGTTAGTGTGTTTATATGTAAGTGTTCAATAATAAATATTTAACATCACTTTTCCTTTTTTCAGGGGTCAGACGTTTAGCTTTTCTGGTATTATGCAACTTCACTCTCAAGTTCTCATGGTTCAGTCACGAGTCAACTGTCTTTATACACACATGCAATGTATTATCATAGATTTTTAAATGTGTCTACTTTTAAGAGTCTGTCTTACGTTTGTCTGTCACAATTAAGTTTTAAATCGCATTTTCATTTTTAAACGCCAGATTGAACGGACTTATCTTAAGAATATGTTTTCCAGTTTTTGTCAAAATTGATTTGATTGTTTCACCTTATATATAAAGTAAAGTTATTTTTATCTCGTAATTTGCGATTAATAGCTTTTTTTACAATAAGCTACATAAAAATCTCTTTTGCCACTTATCTACAGAAAACATTGGTCCGTAAAGTAAAAAAAAATATTTTCAATCAATTTCGTAGATTTTTATACTTAATCCTGATCAACATTTTTTTTAAATATAAGAAGGTTGAGATGTTCTTACTCTCATAGTACGAAGCCCTAATACTGTTACCCATATCACCGAATGCTAATTAAATAACAATTGTTTGGAATATAGGAAGGTTGAGGCGTTCTTACTCTCACAGTACGAAGTCCTAATACTGTTACCCATATCACTGAATGCTAATTAAATAACAATTGTTTGGAGTATAAGAAGGTTGAGGCGTTCTTACTCTCACAGTACGAAGCCCTAATACTGTTACCCATATCACCGAATGCTAATTAAATAACAATTGTTTGGAATATAGGAAGGTTGAGGCGTTCTTACTCTCACAGTACGAAGTCCTAATACTGCTACCCAAATCACGGAATGTTAATTTAATAAACATTTTTTTAAATATAGGAAGGTTGAGGCGTTCTTACTCTCACAGTACGAAGTCCTAATACTGCTACCCAAATCACCGAATGCTAATTTAATAACATTTTTTTTCGATATTCACTGCTGTAAAAAAGAGAAAAAAAAATATTTACAAATATTGGTCGGTGTTGTTAAATCATCAAAGTATTTTCAACTGATTTAAACGATTTTTATATTTAATCCTGATCAATATCTCATTTCTTATTAGTCATAAATTAATAAAGGCGAATGAGTCCTTATTACTGCGTGCTAATTTAATATGAGATAATTTATTCGATATTCACCGGTGAAAAAGAGAGAAAGGTAAATAACGAGAAATATTAATCCGTATTGTTTAATGTATAAAAAACTTATTTTCATTCGATTTAAAGAATTTTTATATTTAATCCTGATCAATATTTTTTTTTATTAGTCAAAAATAAAGGATATGGGATAAGTTTTTATCCTAACAGTCAGAAGTCCTAATATTATTATTCAAATCACTGAGTACTAATTTAATAAGAGATATTTTCTTCGATATTCATCGGCGAAAAAGGGGAAAAGTCTTGAATTGTTATTTTAGCTTTCTTTTCCTTTATTTTGTTGCGTTTGACTTATCGACATTTAACTCGAGAGAGAGAGAGAGAGAGTAAGAGAGAAAGAGAGAGAAAGAGAGAGAGAGGGCAACAAAGCGAGGAGGGAGGGAGAGAGAGAGAGAGCGAGAGCGTGAGTGAGTGAGAGAGAGAGTGAGAGAGAGAGAGAAAGAGAGAGAGAGAGAGAGAGGACAAGAAAGCGAGGCGGGAGAGAGTGAGAGCGAGAGCGTGATAGAGTGAGAGAGTGAGTGAGAGAGAGAGAGTAAGAGAGAGAGAGAGTAAAAGAGAGAGAGAGTAAAAGAGAGAGAGAGAGCAAGAAAGCGAGGAGGCAGAGAGAGAGAGAGAGCGAGAGCGTGAGAGAGTGAGTGCGTGTGTGAATGAGAGAGAGAGAGAGAGAGAGAGAGAGAGAGAGTGAGAGAGAGAAAGAGAGAGAGAGAGGACATGAAAGCGAGGCGGGGGAGAGTGAGAGCGAGAGCGTGATAGAGTGAGAGAGTGAGTGAGAGAGAGAGAGTAAGAGAGAGAGAGAGTAAGAGAGAGAGAGAGAGGGCAAGAAAGCGAGGAGGAAGAGAGAGAGAGAGAGCGAGAGCGTGAGAGAGTGAGAGAGTGAGAGAGTGACTGAGAGAGTGAGAGAGAGAGAGTAAGAGAGAGAGAGCAAGAAAGCGAGGAGGGGGAGAGCGAGAGAGCGAGAGCGTGAGAGAGAGAGAAAGAAAAAGACATTTCGTACTTGCCCCGCGCTGTACTTAGACACAGGTGTTGTCAGTTCAAACCTCCACAGGGGCTTAATTATTTTTTTACTTTGATTTTAGTCCGAAAATGAACTTTGACATTTCAAATTACAACATTAATCAGTTTTAGATTTTTTTTCTGTATCTGCAAAACTTTGTGCATGGTTCACGAAAATTAGGATCCCGGGCAACGCAGGGTTTGTTAAAAAAGTGAATTCGTATGAATCAGCATGGTATGTGTTGTGAAGTAGTCCAACAGTAAAAAGAATAAGTCAAGTCGAGGTTGGGTTAAGATAACAAGTGTATTAACATAAAAGGTACAAAGGTAAGGAAACTGACTGGCACTCGGCTAGACAGTTACAATACTGTCCTTTTCCCCCTGGTGATTGTCTACTCGCACTATTTATAGTGAGAACCGGTGTAGTTTCCCTTCTGTTAGAACGGCCGGTGTAACAGTATGACTTCTTGACCGGCTCGATCCTGTCTTTGGCAGTGGTTTCACTGATTCTTTCTAGAATCTATTACTTACAGGAGGGACCACGTGAAGGTTGCCAACATCCATAAGTGAAAGTGGTGCTATGGAACCGACAGGATTCGAACGTTGACCCCTAGATCGCCAATCTGCGTGAGTATTCACTTCACCACAGCCAACCCCATTCATTCTGCTGAAAGTGTTTTTTTTTTATTTGTATTCTAAAAACAGTCCACTTTTTCCTACCTTGCTGCGCATGAGGTACTGTCTTTTTCTCTGCTGTTTTTGCCAAATCCATCCAAGCGTTAATGAGGGAATATCGCACAGCCTCCCAGCCTCCCAGCAACATCGGTAATGTCTTTCAAACAAAAATAGCTGACCTCATCGATCGAGCATTAAAAAAACAATGGGGATTACAAAACCAACGATAAAAAGAAAAAAAAAAATAATCTAAATTTGATTTTCTCGTTTAAAAATACATATTTTCCCAATAATCTTTCAACAAATGTTTTCAATAAAATAATCATTAAAATAGACGCACATTGTTTTTTTCCATAAATTCAATTATTAAGTGATATTCGATAGATTATTATTATTACTACTCACTAGGAGTTATCACACAGGCCGGCATAAGTGATTGCTCATCAACAACAACCGGTGGTGTTCCCTAGAGTCTGAGTGACAACAAGTCTCTCCAGATTTTCAGTACTCTCCACCTCTTTTCGATAACCACCACATATAACCTTGCGGTATCGCAACAGCCGCTTACCATTGATTTCTTGCTGGTAAGGACCATTGGTCTTCTCTGGGATTTGGGTGGCAATAAGCCACCCCAAGATTCAAGCACTTTCTGCACTTTTCCAGTTGAGGTCTGGTTATTGATGCCCCTCCTCGGTCTTCTCATCCTCCTTGACCCGTTACCATAATTTTGTGTGGTGTCAGCCGGCGCCATTTTTTTTCTTGGGAAAAAGAGAAAGCTTATGGTGTTGTTTCTTGCAATTTCTGTTCATTGGTTCATTTTTGTGTGGTGTCAGCTCAGGCCGGTGTAATTTAATGGATGTGATGTGATGTTTCTAGCAGTTTCTGTTCCTTGGTATCGTGATATGGTGTTCTTCATGTGGTTTTGTTTTCTTCCTGCTGTAAATTTAATGTGACTGGTTACCATTCGTAGTTTATGCGGGTTGGTTTCCGCATTCGAGGATTTTCCTTAAGATTGCAACTGTTTTGATCATTGCCGTCCTTTGTATGGTCTCAGTGATCCATTTCATTCCAATTTCTTCTAGTCTTTTCTCCAGGCTTTTTGGAACTGTTCCTAGTGCTCCTACGATCATTGGTATTACACTGACTTTCTTCATGCTCCATATTCCTTTCAGTTCTCTGGCTAGTTCTGTGTATTTGCTTCGTTTTTCCGTCTCTTTGATCTTCACTCTGTGGTCTGCTGGAACGGCGAAGTCTACGATTTTACAAGATTTTTACTGTTGTCGATTTCGATAACCTTCGTAAATCACATTGCATCATCTCAACAGCCGTTACTATTGATGTCTCGCGGGTTGCAGCCGCTGGGCTTCACCGGAATTTGAGTGGCAATAAGCCTACTCAAGGTTCCGGTGCTTAATTCGTTTTTCCCTTCCTCTTCATGACCATTTTGTGTGCTGCCGAGCGAGGCTCACTGTCAATAACAAGTTTTTTTCCCTGAAGTCTGAATAACAAGTCTCCACCTATTACCTCTTTTGGTAACCGTTGCAAATTATTTTGCGTCATCGCAACAGCCGTTTACCATTTATTTCTCGTTGGCAACGACTGTTGGTCTTTTTTTTCGAATTAGAGTGACTATAAGCCTCTTCAAGTTCCAGTGTTCTCCGTGCAATTTCAGTTTTGTATCTTGTGCAGCTGCCTCTGTTTCTATTTATTTGCCTCCCTACGTGGGAAAAGTTAGACAAAAGGTCGATTTTTATGTGGGGAAAATCCAGCTCACCAAAATAGGGGCACTCTGGATTAGAACAAAAATAAAAATTGCCTCAGTCAAGAAGGATTTCTTAACTGACCAAGGACAGAATAGACTAAGTGTAGCATCAGAACAGATACTACAATTTGTTTCCAGCTAAAAGGTCAGTCGTGTCTGTTTCTATAGTCTTTTGGGGCTAATTTGCTGCATTCACGTATTATGTGATTTATCGTTTAGTCTCTTTGTCAACAGAATCTAAATTTACCGTTTTATCGAAATTAACGAAAGACCTTTGTAGTTATATGTTTATCCCCGGTTGTTTGTGTGCGAAACAATTGTAAAGTTACAGTTAATTGTTTTGAAATTCGGCAATAAAATGAAAAAAAGACACACACACACACACACACACATACACACACATATATATATATATACATATATATATATATATATATATATATATATATATATATATATATATACTAGCCCCGAAGAAGAGGTAATGCCTGGGAGGAATGCATCATGACGAATGAAAATATACTACAGAAAATTAAATAAGCATAAACCAAATGTTAATATAGTTAGGACAGGTTGAAAAATGTTCACATTTATTCATTTAGATAACATTACAACCAATAGAAAGTTTCATTGTCCACATAAAACGCCTAAATGAAAATTAGCCGCAAAAATATAGTCGCCATCTTTATAAACAAAGATAAAACAGACATGTTTATTATTAACTTGAGTTATCGTTCTTCCTTAGTTAGTATTATGGTGAACGAACATATACTACACTGACACCCTGACTTAGAGAATAATATCATGACAGACTAACACTACTTCCCTTCCCCCAAAAGGAGGAGGTAATTCCTGCGAGGACAATCTTATGACAACAGAACCGATACTACACTACCCCCTTAAAAGATATTCCGATTAAATTGAGTTTCAGGTTTTAATTTCATTATGGGAGGATTCCACTCCCCAAACACCCTTAAAAATGGAGGAGGTAATTCCTTGGAGGACAGTCTTATAACAACAGAACCGATACTACACTACCCACCCCCATTAAAAAATATTTCAATTAAATCAAGGTTTATTTGTTTTGTTTTTCATTTAAAAATGCCTAGTCACAAAAGAATATTTTTTATGGTTCCTTGGCCGTTTGTCTGAGATAAAAGTGTAGTATTTGTTCACATCTCAGCGATATTTGACGTTTTACTAATGACGAAAGTGAATTATCTCTTTTGAAAATGAAATTTAAAAAAAATTAAACGCTATCATTTGTTTTTATAAAATCTCTTTATTTAATTTTATTTATAATTATAATAATAGTACAATCGATAAAACGATTGCGTCTTTGTAAGAAAATTTGGCGATACTAATTAGAAATGTATAATACAGAATATTAATTTATTGGATATATGCAAATGAGTAATAGCGCTTATTTGGCCTTTTGGCTAAGATGAAAGTGTAGTATCTGTTCCGATGAATACTACACCCTACAGACCGATATTGTCTTGGCCTTCGGGGCTTGATTTACGCCGGTCTGTGCGTTTGTCTTGTGCAGTTCTAGGAGGTCCAACCTCCCAGGCTTTGCCTCCCCTCTTTGGAGTAGAGTAAGTTTATCGCTTACTGTCTGAGGCGCTCCTACCGGGGAATGCCGACGGAGCTGCCCAGGCATTTTTGTAGGCCAGAGTGCTCACCTTCTCGGGCGCTGGCTTTTCAAATTCAACTTTCCTGACCTTGTGTCACATCTTACCGCTGTGGGAGGAAGATAAATAACATGCAAATGATTAATGTCAAGATTTGTTTGAGGGTGTTTGGAGATGCCTATATATACGGTGTTTCAATATATTCTTATATCATTAGGATTAAATAAGCATAACCTGTTTTGGTGTTACTATAGTAAGGATAGATGGAAAATACTTTCACTTTTATTCATATATATATATATATATATCTATATATAATAATAATAATCATAATAATAATAATAATAATAATAATAATCCAGGTAAAACATCCACAGGGTAGTAATCCAAAGAATTTCAACCGGGTTTATAAAAAGTGTTCAATATCAAATGGAGCTTTTGTATATGATTATTTTTATTTACAAAATCTGCGACACTGGCATGTACATGTTATCGATCAACAGCTATTATAAACTGAGATCTCATCAGGCAGAGTTAGAATCCGATCTTAACCTTAGATCATATTTGGAAAGAATGAAATGGAGAAAAAAGAAAAGAAATTTAAAATTTAAATTTGGAAAGTCACGTGGTTAGGACCGTTAAAAATGAAAATCAAAAAATTAAAATTAAAAATAAAATTAAAAATAAAATTAAAAATGATAAATAATAAATAATAAATAATAAATAATAAATAATAAATAATAATAATGTCAAAAAACAAAATATTAATATAAAATATAAAATATAAAAGATAATATATAAAATATAAAATGAAATAAAATAAAACAAAGTGAAAAGAGAGAGAAATAATAAAAAAGGTAGATAGATGAATAAAAAGATAGATAGATAAATAGATGGATAGATAGATAAATAGATAGATAGATAGATAGATAGATAGGTATAGAGATAGATAGAGATACAGATAAAATGAAATAAAAAATATATATATGTGTGGGTGTACATACATACATACATACATATATATATATATACATATATATATATATATATATATATACACACACATATATATATATATATATATATATATATATATATATATATATATATATATATATATATATATATATATATAGTAGAGAATGGAGGCATACTCATCGAAGCAATTGCTATAATACGTAAAATGGGAAAATACTTGTGATTAAAGTTCTAGTGGATAATTTTTCCTACTTTTTTCATCATTGAACAATAAAATACCACTGAGTAAGTACATCATATTGTTTTCATAAATAAATAATTATTCCGTATGGCTGAAGCACTTAACACGCACCCATTTTTTTGGTCTGTCATGTTAAGGAGAGTAGAAAGTGGCCATCGGGTTTACTTTCGGCGCCTTTTAACTCTCGCTTCCCTTATTTTGTCCTTTAGTCCTCACATCCCGTGAGCGATGTTTCTGGCAAAGGGGAAAGAATGGCTGTTTTCTGTGTCGGAATCTATATATCTAACACATATCGTTGGTTAGTTTTTGACCTTGAAGTGGTAATTTTTCTTAGCTCCTTATATCAAGTGGCGTCATGCCTTGTCTGGAGCGACTTCCATGAAACATGTGTAAAAAGCATTTTCATCACTAAACGCGTAGAATGAATGGGCGCATCTCCTGCGTTTTCGTTTTAATTAAATCTGAAAGAGTTCGTCGTTTTCGAATTTTCAAATTTAATTACCCTCGGTGCGACCGGTTTACTGAAAAGAATTAAGTTCATTTTTTGTTTTTTTTTACTGAATTAGTAGAGAAACTCGACGTTGCCCGGGAGTAGAAATAAGTTCGAAATTTGTTGTTTTATTTTGTAGTTCTGTTGTTTGCTTTTTTAAAATTTACAAAACAACTTTTTTAGATTTAATTTTTTTTAGCTTCTGTTTTTCGTGTAGATTGAAGATTTTGTGATGAAACTATTCTGAAATTTAAAACTTGAAGACTTTTGTTTATTCTAGCGAGTAAATTAACACAGTTGTTTTTGCACCCCCTACACACAGGGTGTAAAGAAAATCGATGGCATAACTTCAGAATTATGTTCTATAATTGTAAATGGGCCTTTTGACAAACAGTGATAGTGATGAGTATATATATATATATATATATATATATATATACTCATCACTATATATATATATATATATATATATATATATATATATATATATATATATATATATAGTGATAGTGATGACTATATATATATATATATATATATATATATATATATATATATACTCATCACTATCACTAAATATATATATATATTAAAGTGAAATATTTTGAAAATCAAACAATCGTGCAATTTTAAATGAAACATTCATTTATTTAATTTTTTTCTTTTTTTTCGCGAATTTTCGTTGTAAATACAACTTTCTCAAGCGAGACTGTCTTATAGTGTTTTTTGTTTTTCTTCTTTTCTTCCTCCTCATACTGGTGGTATTAATCCTGAGGGGTCGAAAACACGTCATGATCTTACGACGTAATTATAATTTTTTTTTTTAGTCCTGGCGATGTTGTATACGCTGATTTGGCGCTTTTTTAAGTAAGGAAAGGAAGTCAACATCCTAGAAGCACGGATCATAATGTATTAAAGTGAAATATTTTGAAAATCAAACAATCGTGCAATTTTTCATTTAAAATTTTTCATTTAAAAAAATATTCCTTTTTTTACTTAAAAAAAGCGCCAAATCAGCGTATACAACATCGCCAGGACTAAAAAAAAAAAATAACGTCGTAAGATCATGACGTGTTTTCGACCCCTCAGGATAAATACCACCAGTATGAGGAGGAAGAAAAGAAGAAAAAAAAAAACAAAAAACACTATAAGACAGTCTCGCTTGAGAAAGTTGTATTCACAACGAAAATTCGCGAAAAAAAAAAAAAAAAAAAAAATTAATTTTTCATGTAAAATTGCACGATTGTTTGATTTTCAAAATATTTCACTTTAATACATTATGATCCGTGCTTCTAGGATGTTGACTTCCTTTCCTTACAACCACAAATTGTGACAGGTTAAAATATACAATGTATTTATTCATAGCAATACAGTAACGCCACTAAATGTGGTAGGAGATGACCGGATTCCTACCATGCGGTAAAACATGAATAGGAATGTCCTCGATATTTAACACCTACCCACTATAGGAGTATGTGACACAAGGTCGGAAAGTGGGATTTGAAAAGCCAGCGCCCGAGAACGTGAGCGCTTTAGCCATTAAAAATTGCCTGGACAGCCCTGTCGGCATTCCCCGGTAGGGGCGCCTCAGGCAGTAAGCTATCAACTTACTCCTCCCCAAAGAGGAGAGGCAAAGCCTGGGAGGGTGGACCTCCTAGAACTGCACAGGACAGACCCATAGACCGGCGGAATCATGCCCCGAAGGCCAAGACGACACCGGTCTACAGGGTGTAGTATCCAACGAAACAGATACCACACGTGGACACTCACATGATAGGAGTGTCATCTGTTTGAGTCTTTGCAACCATGGTATTTATTATAGATGGTTGCTTCCATTAGTTCTTCAGTAGGGGTAATTTGTACCCCACAACAATATATATATATATATATATATATATATATATATATATATATATATATATATATATATATATATGACGTTGAATAAGAATCTAAAGATAAATGATGTATCCTTAAATAATAATCTATCGTGATAATAGAAAGCTCAATATATTGGATGAAGCATTAAATTCAGCATCTGAGTGATGAAAATAAAACCATCTGATCGCTATGGAATACAAACAACCTCTGAACTTATGAGTTCCTCGAGTATACTTTTTCCGAATTTTCCTCACCTTAACAGCATTTTCGTTGACATTGACTTTCCTAATTTTATGATCAGTTTTGCTAACAAGTTTTGTATACATATGTATTAATTTTCAAGGTCTAATGCTACCGTTAATATTTACATTACCTATTTTTATCCTCTAATGAAAACAATTGATCTTTGAAAATCCATGGATCAAGGATAACGAGTCCCCTCCTTTCTTTGAACATCTGATGGTTTAATACATATTGTATTTGTACAACTTTTATTTCCATCACTCATTTTATACATATATGTCGGATTATGAGGGGCCCTGTATTTCTGAAAAGGTGTAAGTTAGCTAGTATGAATGGTAGCCGGGGTCAGTGTGATTGGATGAGGGAACAAAGGGACTGTGACGTCGCTTGTTGTTGTTGAGACGATCTTCGTGGTCAATCAAGTCGAAGCAAGAAGATGTCCAACGCAGTCCACGATGGTACTCAAAGCGAGTGGACATCCAAAGGTAATGGTTTGAAACTTTAAGTTTGGGTCTCGAAGAAGACGAGAATGAGCGACTCCATCTATCTCGTCAGAACCACGGTAAAGTAAAAAACTGAAGAGCGAAACAACTGGAAAACAGCCATTATCTCTCAGGCGTTATCATGAAAGAAGGATCAATACATGACCTTTCATAACCTTCTCAACTGCTGTCTTCTGTATTCTTTCATTTGTCATAGAAAATAGTTTTTCCCAGAGATCAGATTCCCCACACTAGACGATGAAGAAGTCTACACGGCGACTAAGACAACAAAAGAAATTAAGAAAATCTAAGAAAATCTTAAGAAAAACCCACGGCACAACGTTAGACAACGAAGATTACGAACAGATGAAGAGACGACCACGAAGAGGATCACGGCCAAATGAAGATTGGAGAACGAAGAAGGAGACCAAGGAAAGTAACAGGTATATTATGAACTATTGTGTTAAAAGTAAGTTTTAAAAATCCACATACACATGCACCCACGGTTAAGAAAAGGAAAAAAAATTGCATGAAGTTTGGATCATCGTATGACCGATGGTCTACAAAGTAAGAGACAGGCACACACGCATAAATGCCACCCCCCACACATTTATACCCCGTTAAAGGAGACTCCCCGACCACATCAGCCCACGCGGTGGAGAGAAGCGAGTACAATTCTATGGAAAAAGGACTGACAGTTCAAAGACTTTTAATTGTTGACAGTTTAAAGGCATCTTTAAATGATTTAAAGAAAAAGTTAAACAAACGTTTCGAACCAGCTTTTGTATTTCGAGAAACATTAGTTTTAAGAGACTTCGTAACAATATTTTCAATCGTATCGTTACATTTTGATAGGATTTAAAATCCATTTCATCGTTTTCTGCGGTATAAATCGTTGACAGCGACCTTCATATGCACGTTTGAACTAGAGTTGAATATACATCTGACGAAGGGAAGTGTTACCGAAATATCATACTGTACGGAGCTTCCATCAGACCGTGTTAATGCAGATAGGACATAATATAATGTAAATAAATATATATTAGAAAGTTTATTTTGTTTTTGAATCTGGTTTGAAATTCAAATTTAGCCATAATTTTCTGCGAGACTGCATCCCACGACCACCTTCATATGCACGCTTGAACTTGAGTTGAGCACGGTTCTGAAGAAACGAAGAGAAGAGTTCCCGAAATATATCATACGGAGTTTCTACCAGACCATATTGATACAGGTATTACATAACATTGTAACATTGTGTAGATAAACAGATATATGTGTGTTTGTGAAAATAAATAAATATATATATATATATATATATATATATATATATATATATATATATGTGTGTGTATGTATACATTGTATTAAGGGTGAAACTATTTAATTGATTCCACCATTATATGTCTCATTTGCTTCAACTTGTGTCTATCCGTCACACCTCTGCATTGTATTGCCTTCTAAGTATCACATTTCTATATACTAATAAACAATGCTTCAAGCAAACTATATAAACCCCTTATATATATATATATATATATATATATATATATATATATATATATATATATATATATATATATATATATATATATATATATATATATATAAGAAACACATAGTAATACAACAAATGTAAAGTTGCATACTTTTAAAGTTTAATAAATTTCAACGGTACAACAAAGAATATTTTTTTAGAAATGTTCTTTAAACCTACGTTTTTCAAAGAAGAAAAAACAATTATTTAACAAGCATTCGTTTTCATCATTAATTTGAAAAAATTGAAAAATATAAGCAATTGTTTATTTAATCTAAAATAAAGTGTATTTGAGACAAGGTAAAAAGTCTTTGCATTAATAAATCCTCAGATATATTATGAGGCGTCAAACGGTTTTATCCATTGGAATATTATGTTATAATATAAATTGGCTAAAAAGTATATATATATATATATATATATATATATATATATATATATATATATATATATATATATATATATATATATAGCATAGCATAGCATAGCATAGCATAGCATAGCATAGATCTTTGAAAACCCAATTACATGATCAGTTTGCGTTCCAAGAATTCAACATGACAACAGATTGTGTACGATCGTTTCTGAGAAATTTTTTTAATTTTTATTAATATCAGATCACATCGTCAGCACAAGGTATTGTCACGAAATTTAAAGCACATAAAGAGCATCAATGGAATAGAGTACAACATTCTCAATCATACAGCAAATTAGAAACAATTAGGGGAGTAGATGCATGTAGACATCACACACACACACACACACACACACACACACACACACACACACACACACATATATATATATATGTTGTAGACCTGTGCTAGGGGTCACAAAGATAACAACCACAAATTGTGACAGGTTAAAATATACAATGTATTTATTCATAGCAATACAGTAACGCCACTAAATGTGGTAGGAGATGACCGGATTCCTACCATGCGGTAAAACATGAATAGGAATGTCCTCGCTATTTAACACCTACCCACTATAGGAGTATGTGACACAAGGTCGGAAAGTGGGATTTGAAAAGCCAGCGCCCGAGAACGTGATCGCTTTAGCCATTAAAAATTGCCTGGACAGCCCCGTCGGCATTCCCCGGTAGGGGCGCCTCAGGCAGTAAGCTATCAACTTACTCCTCCCCAAAGAGGAGAGGCAAAGCCTGGGAGGGTGGACCTCCTAGAACTGCACAGGACAGACCCATAGACCGGCGGAATCATGCCCCGAAGGCCAAGACAACACCGGTCTATAGGGTGTAGTATCCATCGGAACAGATACCACACGTGGACACTCACAAAATAGGAGTGTCCTCGATATTTAACACCTACCCACGTTAGGAGTATGTGACACAAGGTCGGAAAGTGGGATTTGAAAAGCCAGCGCCCGAGAACGTGAGCGCTTTAGCCATTAAAAATTGCCTGGACAGCCCCGTCGGCATTCCCCGGTAGGGGCGCCTCAGGCAGTAAGCTATCAACTGACTCCTCCCCAAAGAGGAGAGGCAAAGCCTGGGAGGGTGGACCTCCTAGAACTGCACAGGACAGACCCATAGACCGGCGGAATCATGCCCCGAAGGCCAAGACAACACCGGTCTATAGGGTGTAGTATCCATCGGAACAGATACCACACGTGGACACTCACATGATAGGAATGTCATCTGTTTGAGTCTTTGCAACCATGGTATTTATTATAGATGGTTGCTTCCATTAGTTCTTCAGTAGGGGTGATTTGTACCCCACAACAATATATATATATATATATATATATACTAGCAGGAATAGCTAACATAGCTCGTGATAAAATGAGGATCACTACTGCGCCCTTTTCACTATGCTAATAACGTTATATTACTATTTTGGTTTTACTGCACATTTCTTCCTGTTTCGCCTCCTGATATAGTCGGAAGAAGCTGAAATGTTGAAAAACTCCCTGAATTAGTGTCCTATGAATATAATTAAAATTTCATTACAATCGAATATACATATTTGAAGGTTTAAGAGCGTTCTGTCCCAATAGGTCCCTTAGAGGTAGGGAACGTAAATATTCGGTACATAGAGGGTAACTTATGGATTCGGGATCACTTCCATTGTCTTCCTCAGAGAATTTCATACATATAGAGCGAACACACAAACATCATACACATACACGCAGATATTGAGTTTTATATTTAAATATATATATATAATTATATATGGTACTGGTACAACTTTTGGACCAGCCAACAAAATAACTGTTATTAATTTTAGGTTGTATTTTTATGAAAAATATTACACACATATACATACCCCCAATTGACAATACCAATCAAATTAGACTCATTATTTACTATGAGAAATTTAAAACCCAAAATGTTGTAGTAAAACAACTCCTTCCCAACTAAAAAAAACACTAGTAAGAACCAATGTTATTTATAAGTTAAAATACCCTTTGAGAGAATGTAACTCCCATAATAATAATAAAGCTAATAGCTACATTGGTTTTACAAGCACTACTCTATCCCGCCGCTCACCATGCATCTTGTAAACTCTAGCTCAATTTAGCAACATCTACAAAGACATAACTATCCTCCCTCTGATTTAAGACAAATTCTAGTTAATAACACTAAAATTATACATTCCAAAACCAATATAAAAAAATTAAAAATACTCGAAGCTATCTACATAGAAACACAACAACCTAAAATTAACAACATCACATATGAAACTAGTGGTAACATTTTAAAATGCTTAATGTAATGCGATTTTGTTCTGTGATGCCATTCAGCGTTGCTGAATTTAAATCGTCAACGACTTCCTGGAACAATGCTAAAACATTCTCTGCTGTCTTTTTAAAATTCTCTTCTTTCTCCAGCTTTTTTGTTCATTTGCCTTTGACACTTGAGGATGATTCGACAAAGAATTGAAAACGTTCGTGAAACCTGTGAAACCTGTGAACCTATGGAACATTTATTAATTTTTTTTGATTTTAATACGAAATGACCACCAGAAAAATTGAATAAATAAAAAAAGGTATAATTAAACAGACGAATTCTGTTATTTTTAACAATGTTTGCATAAATGAGAAAATGCTGCCTAAATACACACACAATATATATATATATATATATATATATATATATATATATATATATATATATGTATTTATATATATAATCTCTCTCTCTCTCTCTCTCTCTCTCTCTCTCTATATATATATATATATATATATATATATATATATATATATATAGTAAGTTTTTGAAAGGCTGTGGGCAATGCAATTCCGGGTAAGATGCAAGTTGAAAGGAAAGGAACAAAAACAATAACAATAAATCGAATACGATATAAGACTTACTATTTATTTTTCCTTTTTTTTTTCTTTTTTTTTTTCTTACATAACAGCAAGAGTGTTTTAGCTGTTCGTGTGATGTCCGGGTGATTAAAAATCACTATTTGATATTTCGGGAAAAGACATCCCTTTGTCAAAAATAATTAGACCAGAAGAAGAATAATATTTTATTCTTCTCCGACTGTGTAGAGAATAATACAAAACAAAATGGCTGCCAGATATAGACCGCAGCAAATAATAAAGCAGTTTCACAGGGAATATAAATTAAATTAAGTTTTATTTTAATATTATGTTAAATATATGATTGAATATATGATTTGGTGTTTAGAATATTTGTGTAATGTTGGTTAGGTGTATGGTGTTCGATAAACTGTTAGTTTTGATAATATATATATATCATTTTTTTTTTCATTTTTTTTTTTTTTTATATTTGAATATTTACTTTGTTTTATCTTCGTATTTTTATTTTGTTTATCTTTCTATCGTAATTTAAGAATTTTAATATAAAGTAAAGTAATTAGTCTCATATTTTAAATATTCTAGATCTATCTACTTATCGATTTCGATTATCATCTATTAAAGAAGTGTTATTAATTAATAATTGTGGGTTTCGTCAAATTAGATTAACGAATTAACTTATTAACTTGATATATTTACTATAAGATAAAGGGGAGTAACTCTGGATTAAAAAAAAAAGAAATATCAAATAGTGATTTTTAATCACCCGGACATCACACGAACAGCTAAAACACTCTTGCTGTTATGTAAGAAAAAAAAAAAAGAAAAAAAAAAAGGAAAAATAAATAGTAAGTCTTATATCGTATTCGATTTATTGTTATTGTTTTTGTTCCTTTCCTTTCAACTTGCATCTTACCCGGAATTGCATTGCCCACAGCCTTTCAAAAACTTACTACTACTATACCCAGCAA
Organism: Sepiola atlantica; assembly: GCA_963556195.1. NCBI lineage: Eukaryota > Metazoa > Mollusca > Cephalopoda > Sepiida > Sepiolidae > Sepiola > Sepiola atlantica. The sequence continues at coordinate 58,691,286 of OY744544.1, read as the reverse complement.
TGCTTCAAGCAAACTACCATTCTCTACTATATATATATATATATATATATATATATATATATATATATATATATATATATATATATATATATATAGTAACACTTGCAAAAATATCCGACCAGGAGGTGGGCAGCATATCTTTGCTAGTTATAATAATTTACTATATATGTATGTACATAGAATACTAATAAATGACACACACACACGAGCAACCGCACGCGCACACACACATACACACACACACACACACACACATATATATATATATATATTAAAAAATGTAATCACCTCACTTGGATGCTTGACAATGTAGGTATTAATAATTTAATATTATATATATATATATATATATATATATATATATATATATATATATATATATATATATAATGTAAGTGTTGACTAAAAAAGGAGCATCATGATAACAGAACATATACTACACCCCCATTCGAAAAGAATATGATATAATCCCTGGGATGGCGGTATCATGACAACACAACAGATACTATACACCCTCGCCAAAAAAAAAGAGGAGATAATCCCTGGGAGGGTGGTATCTTGACCACAGTATAGATACTATACTACATCCCCCGCTAAATCGAACATTGAAAGATAGTACATTCATGTGAAATAGTATAGGAAATTGAATTGAGCACTAATAAATCGTACACTAGTACAAATAAAAGAAATAATAGTATGGTTTCGTCTTCAGATAGACAGATACCAAATCTTTATTAGTAGTAGGGGTGGGACGTAATGGGTGAAAATTTCAGATTCATGCGAGTAGTATTTTTTTGTGTTCATTTATACATAAATAACACTAAACAATCAAACATTTTGAAAATTTTGCAAAATTCAGAAGGTGCAGGCCAAAAATAGCCGCTAGGGCTCCACGGGACTCAAAATCCATCATTTTTCGGTGAAAAAGTGGTTTCATGCGACATTGCAGGTCCTAAAACATCCTCAAAAGCTATGAATGGATATCAGATATATCTGCATTTTCAGGAAGGGTTTCAATCCTTTTTACCACCTTTGCATAAAAATAAATAAAAATGAATATAGCAAACTTTTGAACACCTTATGTCTAGCAGATCTGCTCCAAAATTCACAATGATCCGTTAATTAGTTTAGGAGTGAATCCTGTACATACAAATATGGTGATTGTCCATCTTGACTGATGATTGCTGTCTTCTTTGTAGTCAATATTTGTCGTTACCATTACTGTCTCTTCTTGCATGACTCTTTTGGTTACTTTGACGACCAACCGCGTGACTTGCAAGGCTGGACACATAAGTGGCAGATGAAAGAAATAGCTTCGACTGGATTGATGGGAGTTCTTTGTGGAATTTGATTTTTGTGTTTTGCAATGTGCATTTTAATACCTGGTGCTAATTTACAAATTATCCAACATATTACACATAACAGGGTAGATAGTGACCCTGCCCCGGTATGAGACTTCAAATGATTGACATAGCCATCTTTTTTATAGAACTATACGGTCACATTTGTACAACTTTCAGATCTGTGTACTTTTATGAAGGTTATTCTGCCAGCCTTTACGCAATCTACGATTCAGTCTTTCATACTCTATGCGATTATTTCCAAAGGTTGCACAACCCTTTTTTTACGTGTGTTCTTCAATGGCATATGTTTCCGAATTCTTAGAGTCCATACCTATTCTATTCATGTTTTTTTTTGATACAGTCTTTCCATTTTCTTCTGGGCTTGTGTTTTGGTCGCTTCACAGCCTGCAGTTGGCCGGAATATAGCTGTTCAAGAATTCTATCATCCTCCATGCGAACCATGTGACCTGCGCAGCGCATGTGAGCAGCGATTATCATAGCCAGATGCTCGTGTATCTTGCATTGACAAGAACTTCACAATTCTACTTTGCCACTTGAGTATACGCCTCAAACATTTCTCATGAAAACGTTCAAGCAGTTCGACGATTGGAATACATACAAATATATAAATTAGAAAGGAAGGGTGAAGGTAATCCGACGTAATGGGAAATTAAAAAGGAAAAACCAAAAAGGATGTTATTTTATATATTCATCAACGTTTCGTCTTTATTTGTAAGACTTCTTCAGGATGATCATATTGAGAAATGGATCATGATTCGATGAATTGGCTGCTCTTGTGCCCCCTCGACGTAATTTCACTAGACTAACTCGACAATCAACTGCTGCTGGTCTCTGGAACTCCCTCCCTTCCCCCTGTTTCCCCGACAGTACTGACATGCAGAAATTTAAAACTAATGTAAACAGACATCTCGCTGCGCAGATCCCAATTTAGGTTTACCCCCCCCCCCCACCTTCTCCTATTTTCTTTTTTCTCAGTAGCCCCTTACGTCTACAATGGCGGCCTCCCAAATATATAAATATACCAACTTTATAAAGATACTACCTACAAGATTGCGAATTCGATTTTGTAGTCTGTCAAGGCAAGAAAGAGTGTTTTGGGTGGCTGCTCCCCAGATGTAGCAGCAATACTACATCTTAGGACATATCTGACTATTATACTGGTAGAAGATTGCATCAGGAGTCAGATACTTTACGTGATCGTAGAATGATCCAAACGTTTCCCCAGAAACCATAGCAACAGATGGGATATGTTTTCCATTTTAGATTAGGAGTGAAAGTCAGTCGTAGGAGCTTATCAAAACAAGCGGCTTTCTCAACTTGTCAACTATTTTCCCCGTAAAGATCAAACGAACAACCATTCAGTTTATTAACATCATGTATTAGAATTTTTAGTGATGACGATTGATAATTCGTATTATTTGGATTATTCAGACTGCTGTTCCCATTTTGGATGTTTTTCTCACAACGTTACAGCCGATGTAACCTCCGAGTTTCTTAAGGGCGTTTTGGCGAACTCAGACAGCTTTATGCTGTACTCAGGAATCTGTACGGAATTTCGAACTAAACTCTTTATCTAATCCACGGAGGTAGATTGTTCTCGTTCCGTCAGCCACGAACGGGTAGAAGTCTTAAGTAATTTACATTATATTCTTAGTATCGCCTGTACTGAGGATTGAACCTTCAACCTCCAGAATAATGTCACTTAGAACTTATTATTAGTTATTATTATAGAGTTTATCCTAATTATATGCGATAATAAGAACATAATATACATGACGTCAGACTTTTACCCGGTTATGGGTGACGGAACGAGAAAAATCTACCCCCGTGGATTAGATAAAGAGTTCAGTTCGAAATTCTGTACAGATTCCCGAGTTCGACGTAAAGATTCCCGAGTTCAACGAGACACGTTTGAAGAAACTCGAAGCTTACATCGGTCGAAACGTTCTGAGAATAATATCCAAAATTAGAACAGTAGTCCGAATAATCTATTATTAATGGAGATTTGGTATCTGTCTGTCTGAAGCAGAACTATACTATTACTTCTATTAATGTACTATTATACTATATTTCAATGCTCAGTTCAGGGAGGGGATAGTGTAGTATATGTTCTGTTGTAATGAGACCAACTTCCCAGGCATTACCCCAATAATCACAATAATACAAATAATACAAATAAGATTATGTATCTTATATAGAGACATGTTGTCGGAATGTTAGACCGAGGAATGGGGGCAAACGAGACGAAGCTAATGAAAGAGTTTAAAAATTAATACCCGAACGGCTTAACTTTTTCTATTTTCACAAGAATGCCACGGCTTCCACAGCCTCCACTTCGAATTGATGGCCGACGTTTTTTGCTTAATGGACGCATTTTAAAAGAGCAAGTAAGAAACATTGTGTCGTTGTCTTTTTAATTATCGGAGCTGACATCGTGTTTACATCATTGTTTACGGAGAAAAAGAATTCGTAATGCATAATGTATATGTCATGTTTTAAAGATGGCGTCGAGTGAAAAAAGATGGCGTCGAGTGCGAGCGAAAAGTTCAAATTTGTTATTTATTGTAAAAAGGTTTTTACCTACCTAAGTTTTTTTTTTTACTAAATAGTCACCATTTATGAAGCCCCAAGAGCCATTCGAGGATAGAGTTTAATGAGTTTGCCATGTGTATGGTTAGATAACACCGTGATGATTTGTAAAGATTGTTGAAATGAGCAGAATTTGATTATCTAAAAGGACGGCTTGACAAAAATCTGTTTACATTTGAGTTGAAAACGACTATGTTGTAGCCAGCTTGGAAGCAGCCCCGCGGTATTGTGTTCCACAGACGTGTAGTTCTAGGAAAGAAACTCTGTTCATGGAAGTTCCGTTAAGTTTTAGGTACACAGAGGGAGAAAGGGAATTTATTGACAGTGGTTGTAGCTAAACGAGTTTTTGTTATGAATTTTTTACAGAGGGAACCATAGATTGGAGCTCAGTCGAGCATATACCATGAAAATAACGATAGAATAGAAGACGAGAAACCTCTCTTCTGTGAGAAAGTGACTGTAGGGAAGAGAAGAGGACATCCCCCACTAGATTTCGAAGTTGGTTTTGTACTCTGTCAAGGCAAGAAAGACTGCTCTAAGCCCCCCCCCCCCCAGATGTGGCAACAGTACTCCATCTTAGGACGCATTTGATTCTTATACAGGTAGAGGACTATCGAATGTCTATCTATTTCAGTTCATTTATTTCAGTATGTTTTATTGCAGTATGTTAAGATCTGTGCGAGAAGTGAGAGGTGGAGATAGAAGAGATATCGAGGAGGAAGAGGGGGAAAGGAAGAGGAGGAAGGTATACAGGAGGAGTATAAGAGAAATAAAGGGAAGATAACGCGTGGGAGAGGAGAGAGGTGGAGGAGGTGGAATGAGAGGAAGAAGAGATAAGATACGAAGAAAGAGTGAGGAGTAGGAAGAAAGAGTAAGCTTAAAATAACTCCATAAAACAAAATAATTATAGCTTTTGCGTGATGTCAAAGATTTATAATTTACGTCATGTTTCAAAACATGAATTCAAGTATAAGCGATAATGATAATTAAAACAATGAATGGGTAAACCTTATCAATAGGTTTGGAAATTATTTTAATAGTCTAAACAATTTATTTTGCTTTATCTACGTATTGGCGTTAAAAACAATTTAGATTTCGCAAACAAAGATTTTCGTTGCGAAATGTCTCAAAATGGCCGAATTATCATCAGTAACAAAGTTTTTTTTATGGGAAATAAAAACATTACAGCAAGAAAATTTCGTGGAAAACCAAAGATAGCAGGATGAATAAAATATAAGATCACCTTAACACAAAATATTAGATCACCTTAACGCAAAATATTAGATCACCTTAACGCAAAATATTAGATCACCTTAACGCAAAATATTAGATCATCTTAACGCAAAATATTAGATCACCTTAACGCAAAATATTAGATCACCTTAACGCAAAATATTAGATCACCTTAACGCAAAATATTAGATCACCTTCCTCAAAATATTAGATCCCCTTCCGCAAAATATTAGATCACCTTAACGCAAAATATTAGATCACCTTAACGCAAAATATTAGATTACCTTAACGCAAAATATTAGATCACCTTCCGCAAAATATTAGATCACCTTAACGCAAAATATTAGATCACCTTAACGCAAAATATTAGATCACCTTAACGCAAAATATTAGATCACCTTAACGCAAAATATTAGATCACCTTCCGCAAAATATTAGATCACCTTAACGCAAAATATTAGATCACCTAAACGCAAAATATTAGATCACCTTCCGCAAAATATTAGATCACGATAACGCAAAATATTAGATCACCTTCCGCAAAATATTAGATCACCTTAACGCAAAATATTAGATCACCTTAACGCAAAATATTAGATCACCTTAACGCAAAATATTAGATCACCTTCCGCAAAATATTAGATCACGATAACGCAAAATATTAGATCACCTTAACGCAAAATATTAGATCACGATAACGCAAAATATTAGATCACCTTAACGCAAAATATTAGATCACCTTAACGCAAAATATTAGATCACCTTAACGCAAAATATTAGATCACCTTAACGCAAAATATTAGATCACCTTAACGCAAAATATTAGATCACCTTCCGCAAAATATTAGATCACGATAACGCAAAATATTAGATCACCTTCCGCAAAATATTAGATCACCTTAACGCAAAATATTAGATCACCTTAACGCAAAATATTAGATCACCTTAACGCAAAATATTAGAATACCTTCCGCAAAATATTTGATCACCTTAACGCAAAATATTAGATTACCTTAACGCAAAATATTAGATCACCTTAATGCAAAATATTAGATCACCTTAACGCAAAATATTAGATCACCTTAACGCAACAGTCGAGTTTATTAGAAGTCCTTCCGCTGAAACTAAATATTAACAGAAAAAACCCCTCTAACGTTATTTAGTAAATAATAATAAATGTAAAAAATGAATTACGAAAATAAAAACAAAAAACAAACCGACTAAGTTTGGTCACTACATCGCAATTTACCTAAAAGTTATCATAATGTACACGCACATACAATATTAACGATTATCTTTTTTTAATGGCCGGTGGCTGAAACACATTCGTTTTTGGCATAACACGTTAATCCATCCAGTTTTGCAAGCAGACAAAAAACGGAGATAAAACGACACTTTATCATTAGCGCCACATTTGAACCCGATGTTAAACCGGATAGATAATTTTCAAAAGCAATAAAGATGCCAGCCGCCATCTTGAAAATTCGCCAAAATGGCCGCTGCTGTCATAAAAATGGCGGCATAATGGGATCCATGCATTTGCACTACGGATGGACAGTAGCGCTATTTTTTTATTTTCCGTTTTTTTAGTACATCGATATCGCAATTATAACACATTAATATAACGATGGCATTCTCTTTAACTCTGTCTTTACATCATTTTTATGTGTTATAAGGAAGGCAATTCTGGCATTTCGTATTAGTTTTTAGTTAAGACCGATAAATATTCGAAAAAATAATGTTATCTATCTATCTATCTATCTATCTATCTATCTATCTATCTATCTATCTATCTATCTATCTATCTATCTCGCATAGAGGGCACTAGACCTTGCCGTTACTGGCTCGCAAGCCTACCAACCGCGACTAGGACGGCACTGCACAAATCTGCTGGACTAGGACCACTACGTACAGCGAAACAACTTCATTGCCTACGACAACTTGCGCATGATAAGGCCAGATGGACTGGGACTAGCATGGAGGACTGATTGCAGCTACGGGATGTCATTTGACTACCGTAGCCGCAGAACACAGTTTTTAATAATAATAATAATAATAATAATAATAATAATAATAATAATAATAATAATAATAATAATAATAATAATAATAATAATAATAATCTATCTGTCTCATTCATTCATGGCAACCATCTTAAATAGGGGAACGTAACTCTATATTCGTCAATAGACAATAACTCCCATTTGATTGGAACGCAAAAATAATAATTTGAAAAAAAATCGGGATAGTTAAACAAAACAAACAACTATACTTACCCACGTTATTTGATAATTTATTTACTTTGAATTCGTTTTGCGTTCTTTTTCTAAACTATGCCCTCTATTTCCTAAAATATTATTTTATGTTCAATTCAAAGTAAGGTCACTCTGTATAGACAAATACAGAGTTACGTATCCGTTTTTGTAAAGATGGCGACCATTTGAAAATAATTCCGACGTAGACAAAGTATTTTCCGGAAATAAATAAATCGAAGTACATTTCATTCTTCTTAAGAAAACCTCGTAATATTCCACAAGAAAAACTGACGAACTAGAATCAAATATTGATTTTGTAAGAAGAAAGCTATCGATGACAAAGAGACTAACTTTACTTTATATATTAGATATGCCATACATTTAGATCGTATGTCTTTGGAATCTCCTCCTTGTCCCCACTTTTCCCGACTGTACCAACGTGCAAAAATTTAACTGTAATGTGAACAAATATCTTGCTGCAAAACCCCCGCTTAGGATTCCATGTACAATCACAGTAGTCTCTTACGTTCGAGTGGCAATATGTCTAGTTTGGGGCGAATAAAAGTAAAAATAACAAAACAACAAAAACAAAGCAACAAAAACAAAACCAGGAGCCTCATTTAACGATTCAGAAAGTCACTGAAGAATGTCAAAGAATTGTAAATTTAAAACATAATAACACACGATTTTTTTTCAATTCGTGTGTTATTTTGTTTTAAATTTATAATTCTTTGACATTCTTCAGTGACTTTCAGAACAATTGTTTGCACGTGTACAGTGTTATTCCTGAAAGACGACAGCAGAATATTGAAAGAAAAATTTTGAAACCAAATCCGTGTTTTAGTTGTGGCAGACTTCATGTTAAAAGGACCAGCAAGCGCTCGTGAGAAAGAGGCCAATCATAGATAATAATAGGTCTCAGAATAAGGCATAAACAAGGAAATTCCAACCCCCACGGGTCCTTTTAGACAAAATTAAGACTAAAACTACTTTTTTCGACTAAATTTGTATATTTATAAGCACTTCTAATCTATTATGCATATGTCGTCATCGAAATAAGAAATTTGGATTTTTAGTCACTCCACCAAGCAGTTATTTTGAATATTTTTTAGTTTTACACAACATTTTTGCATTTTTCTTAAATTAGTGTATACCATATAATTTAGGTCATTTGCATGTAGCAACAACATATATACAGTTCGTATTCATTTGCCTCCAACTGGGGAAAGATGTGTCCCAAGGCGTGACAGTGGGGAGAGTCTGCTACAGAAACAGCCTAGAACGGATCAGTCGTCATTTCTCGGTAGGGGCGTCTCAGGCGATCGGCAATACCCTTCCTCTCTCGAAGCCGGGGGTAATACCTGCCAGCGGACTTGTACTTATTTGCTTCCCACCGCATCAAGATGTGACACAAGGCCGAAAGGTGGAGAAAACCAGCTCCCCCTGAGAAGGGTGTCTTCTGGTCTGGCACAGAAATAGCCGTGAACAGATCAGTCGTTTCTCCCCAGTGGGAGTCAGCAGGAGATCGACAATAACCCGCTTCCTGAAAGATGAGGTAATACCTGGGAGAGTGCACTTCCTAGGACTGAGCCTAGAATGACGTTATGAGTAAGGTAACTTCCGCATGCCGTTTGCATCGGACGTGTCAGCAAGCAGCTTGGTTATGTCTCTGTCGCAGGGAGCGCATACCCCATCCCTGGGGTACTTAAAACGAGCACGGTTCACTAAGATTGGTTTTCCGGAGAGCCAATGAACTGACTGAATTTTATCCGTATTGTCTCTTGTTTTATTTGAGGACAGTTTTCGGTACTTTTTAGGATTAGTTATCCAAGAAAAATTCAGTACTTACGTCATCAATTCCGAGTTTCAACGGAAAGTCCTGAGACTGGTGAACGTTAACGAACTTTACCGAAAAAATTGAATGTACTATCAGCGGATTTCTTTTCGAAGTTATTGAACGAAATAAATTGTTGATTTTATCTTGTATTTAAGTGTATTCTGTAATGTTGTTTCAATACTTGTACACAATACGAACCGAACTGTTTATTTTACTACAACCCTAACCTATCCCTAAACAAACTCTAACCTAACCCTTTTAGTAAAGGTAAATGAAAAGATATCCCAAAAGTTCCAAATGAAAAGTTACAAAAGTAATAAGGGTATCCAAAAAGTACGTAAAAAGTGGGAACGTGATCTTTCTAATTGATAAAAAAATAATCGTCTGGCAAGTAACATCGGCTTTTTATTTGTATATTTTGGCAAAAATCGGAACTTGATTCGACTTTCTCCGTTCGTAGCCGGGACTTTTACGTCACAACTGCAAATCTCTGGATACATATTCCTTAAAAGCACCCAGCTTTCTTTCCAGCGTGATCACCGAATTAAATATTGGAATTAAAGATGGCGGACCGGGTGACCGTCCACCCCGTTGGCAGACAAGAATCGAGTCCGGTTGAGACATGGGCCAAATTAATTGGCTGCTATTTAAAAATACCTCATCATTGCAACAAAGAAGGTTAAAGTCAGATCCTAGGTTGCGAGAATGATGCCAAAGCGAACCCCTCCGTTAGTATGACAACAGAACGGAACCAAGAGCGTACCATCGGAACCATTTGTAAACCTTTACCATCGGGGCGGACAACGCCGGATTATATTTCTAGTGTTTATAATGATAAGGAAATATATTCTCGTATGCCATAGTTTATGAAGTTGGGAATTCATTGTCTGTTTTCTGAAAAGATCTGGAAAAATCAAAAGACGCGGGTAGATCCCGCGGGAGGATTGATGGCCGCCCTATTCATCAGACAAAGGCCACGGGCATAAATAAGCATCGTTGTCAGAGACAATGAGTTATGCGGGAACAATGGATGGCGAAGGGCTGGCCGTTGGGCGCAATATCAGTTACTTTGTTGCAGGGGGTTGGAATCATCTGATTCTCATGATGATGATGATAATGATGGCGATGATGATGATTATGATGATTATATTAACAAAGAAGTAGTTGGAAAAAAAAGGAAAAATTGTCGGAGAAAAGGTATACCTAGAAGAAAAAGAAGAAGAAGAAGACGAAGAAGAAGAAGAAGAAGAAGAAGAAGAAGAAGAAGAAGAAAAAGCGAGAGAAATATAAGAAAAATACGACAAAGAAGAAAAGGAACATCTGGGCTGGTGCATCAACCACTAGTCTCTCCCTATTAGACAGGGCCCCAAAAAGAGTCTCCAATCTAATAGGCCCCGCACTGGCAACAATGCCCCAACTCCTGTCCCATCGCCGTAATGTTGCATCCTTTTGCTTGTTTTACAAGTACTTCAACAGAATATGGTCCGATGAACTCGTGACACTGGTTCCCTCTCGAAGTAAATACACCCGGCCAACCCATTAAGCAGCAAAATCCCACCCCTTGACTGTAGAGGTTCCCAGAAGCCGGAAAAATTTCTACTCTAACAGTTTCCTCCTTCTAACGGATAGCCTTTGGAATCCCCTCTTATTTCCTGCTTCTCTGACTGTACTAACATGCAGATATTTAAATGTAATGTGAACAGACGCTTCGCTGCACAACTCCCTACTTAGGAGGCTCCTGTAGGTATGATACTTAATTCACAGTAGCCTCTTATAACGTCTCGGTGGCAATGTGCCTTGTTTGGGGCGAATAAAAGTAAAACAATGGAAGAAGGAAATAGAGCAAAGAAAGAAGAATTAGAAGAAGGAGAAAAAGATAGAGGACGGAAGAAAAACAATGAAAATGGAGAATTCAAACAAGAACTGGAGAAAAAAAATGTTGAAAAAAAACGGGAAAAAGATGAATATGATGAAGAAAAGAAGAAGAAAGAGGAAGAGAAGAAGATGGGGGAAGAGAAAAAGAAGAACATTTGACGAAGAAAAAAAGGAAGCAGGAAAAGCGAAGGAGGAGAATTAGAAGAAGAAGAAACAACAGATAAAAGAAGAAGAAGAAGAAAAAGACGAAGGAAAGAAAAAGTGGAAAAAGAAAAAGAATGCGATGAAGATGAAAAGAAGAAGAAAGCAAAGGAGACGATAGAAAACGAAGAATTAAAATAAGAACTGGCAAAAAAATGTAAAGAGAAAAGCACGGTTGTTGGTTTATCATATTACCGTTTTTAATTACCTACCACCGTTTTTAATTACCCACCACCCTTTTTAATTACCCACCATCGTTTTTAATTACCCATCACCGTTTTTAATTACCACCACCGTTTTTAATTACCCACCACCGTTTTTAATTACCCACCACCGTTTTTAATTACCCACCACCCTTTTTAATTACCTACCACCGTTTTTAATTACCCACCACCCTTTTTAATTACCCACCATCGTTTTTAATTACCCATCACCGTTTTTAATTACCCACCACCCTTTTTAATTACCCACCACCGTTTTTAATTACCTACCACCGTTTTTAATTACCTATCACCGTGTTAATTACCCACCATCGTTTTTAATTACCCACCACCCTTTTTAATTACCACCACCGTTTTTAATTACCACCATCGTTTTTAATTACCTACCACCGTTTTTAATTACCCACCACCGTGCTACAGACAGGAATAAGAAAGTTCATACTCTAAATAATAGACCTGCCTTTTATTAAACAAAGATACATAAACAAGGGGAAGTAAGTCTCGTATCTTAAATCATCACGTGACAGGAAATAGTAATGAGATATGACGCTGTTACAAAGATGCGGGAGAAAATAAAAATTCACAGAAATATTCATTGAATGGCTTCAGATTTTTCTGGCATTACTTATTCCGGTTAAGAAAACTGTCAGAGTGGAGACATTTTATCTAGAATAAATAATTGACTCAAATAGAAAACGACGAAATCCTTCTAGAGCAGAGGCGATAAAACACATACAAAATCTCCAAAATGTGACGGTACTACAAACTTTCTATGAGTTCGGAACCTACCATGACGTGTATATACATACCATACAAAAGTTAAGAGCACCTCTAAACAATATGCTAAACAGGTGTAAAATGAAGGAGTTTAATGTTGAGTTGTCGTTTTCGAATCGGTCGTCGTCATTTTTGTAATGTTAGACTGACGATGATCATTAAAGAAATAACTTAACGGCCACTTATAAATATAAAAACGTTTATTAACAAGAACATAGGTCAATGTATGTACATGAAATAATAGTAGGAATTGTCTGAATGTTAGTAAACCGACCCACTCAGACAATATCGTTAATGATTCTATACACTTTGGAATGGTCCATTTTAAGAGGGGTGTTAGTCTCTCTTCTTCTTCTTCTTCTTCTTCTTCTTCTTCTTCTTCTTCTTCTTCTTCTTCTTCTTCTTCTTCTTCTTCTTTTTCTCCTCCTCCATTTTTGTTTATCTTCTTTTTATGATTATGATTATAAATTATATACACTTCAGGATATCCCATTGTAAGAGAGGTGTTATTCGTTCTCTACAAAGAATATCATTATAATTTTTGTTGTTGTTGTTGCTGTTCGTCTTTCTTTTCTTCTTCGCCATATTCTTTTTCTTCCTCATTTTCCTCTTCTTTTTTATATTTCCTCTTTTCCATCTTTTCATCATTTTACTTTTCTTCTTCTTCTTCTTCTTCTTCTTCTTCTTCTTCTTCTTCTTCTTCTTCTTCTTCTTCTTCTTCTTCTTTTTCTCCTCCTCCATTTTTGTTTATCTTCTTTTTATGATTATGATTATAAATTATATACACTTCAGGATATCCCATTGTAAGAGAGGTGTTATTCGTTCTCTACAAAGAATATCATTATAATTGTTGTTGTTGTTGTTGCTGTTCGTCTTTCTTTTCTTCTTCGCCATATTCTTTTTCTTCCTCATTTTCCTCTTCTTTTTTATATTTCCTCTTTTCCATCTTTTCATCATTTTACTTTTCTTCTTCTTCTTCTTCTTCTTCTTCTTCTTCTTCTTCTTCTTCTTCTTCTCCATTTTTGTTTATCTTCTTTTTATGATTATGATTATAAATTATATACACTTCAGGATATCCCATTGTAAGAGAGGTGTTATTCGTTCTCTACAAAGAATATCATTATAATTGTTGTTGTTGTTGCTGTTCGTCTTTCTTTTCTTCTTCGCCATATTCTTTTTCTTCCTCATTTTCCTCTTCTTTTTTATATTTCTTCTTTTCCATCTTTTCATCATTTTACTTTTCTTCTTCTTCTTCTTCTTCTTCTTCTTCTTCTTCTTCTTCTTCTTCTCTTTATTATTCCTGTTGTTGTTGTTGTTGTTGTTGTTGTTGTTGTTGTTCTTCTTCTTCTTCTTCTTCTTCTTCTATTTAATCATCAGCATCATCATTAACTTCCTTTTCTTCTTGTATTTAAAAGGGCACCTTGCTTCCAGTCAGGTGTCAAAGAAAACACCCTTTTCCCCGGTGTCACCATAGCAACGTAATCAATCTTTTATCTCTTTCTTTCCTTCAGCCATTTCTTTCTGCCCCCCTCTCTCTCTCTCTCTCTCTCTCTTTCTGTCTGTTTGTATTACTCGCTTACTAAACACATCGAAATGATATAATAATGAAATAGAGTCTCTGACATTTACTGCTTGAAAATAATTGATGCATTCGCTATTTTGTTCAAGCGCTGATATGCACAGTTCTAGATATTATATCACCGTTCAGCTTTCATAACGAAGAACCAGCAAAACACGTTTCAAGACACGTTGAAAAGCGTGCGGGGTTCATTTGAAAACACATGAGGCGCAATTTGATTTAGAATCATAATCATTATCTCGAAAATATATGCGCTCGTTGGACGCAAATATTCAATAGTTTTAATGTATACATAACAAGTTGACACACACACACACACACACACACACACACACACACACACACACACACACATATATATATATATATATATATATATATATATATATATATATATATATATATATAACTTGAATGCCAACTAATGAGAACTTGAATGCCTACTAGACACTGTCCTCGAGTGTATAAGGTCTCTCTGTACAAAGGTTTGTCAGGACATCCTAGCATTAGGATACTTCTTCCTACAATTAAACCCTGACTAAATATTCAATATAACATAGTATTCTAAGCCCAAATTAGATCCACCCAGTATAGCTCCCCACACTGGCTTATACGAGGAATGGTCCACCTTCTCGAAGTGATGTTGCCTATAGTAACATCACTAAGCTGGATATCCCACCAGACTAGATGAATTCTTATGAAGGAATGCGGTAAGACCAAGCGACCACAAGAAAGATATACTATAACATAGTTTACTGGTCAATTGAGAAGAATAAATTTAATGTTAATGTTCTACACTTCTTGACTAAACCAACGCCTGACAGAAACAAGGAGAACTGTAATGGAATATTCGAATATATATGTATCTCATATAGATATCGAGTGTTTTCCCAAGCGAGAGCCCCTTGATTTCTAAGAACTTCGACTGAAGTAAAACGAAACAAAAATAAAAAAGAGAGAATTAGAATAACCTACGAGACATCATCCTCGAGTGTCTTCGGTCTTCTGTACGAGGGTTTGTCAGGACAACCTGACATGAGAATACTTCACCCTACAAGAAAACCCTGACCAAATATTCAAAGTAATATAATAGCAGCACAAATAAATCCCCTCAGCACGGCTATACACTTGCTCATACGAGGAATGGTGCACCTCCTCCTAGTGATGTTACCTCAAGTAATAACACTTAGCTGGATACTCCACCAGACTAGATGAATCCGGTAAGAGCAAGAGACCACAAGAAAGCGATACTACAAAATAGTTAACTGGTCAAATAAGGAGAGGAAAATTAGTATTCTTCACTTCTTTTCTAACTCAACGTCTGAGAAATAAAGGAGAACTTTAATAGAATATTCGAATATCTATGTATCTCATATAGAGATCAAGTGTTAGCCCCAGGAAAGGGGACCATTGATTTCTAAGAACTTCGACTGAAGTAAAATGAAACAAATAAGGAGAGTTTGAATTACCTACTAGACACACGCCTCGAGTGTCTTTAGTCTCTCTATACAAGGGTTTGTCAGGACAACCTGACATGAGGATACTTTACCCTACAAGTAAATCTTTACCAAATATTCAAAATAACATAGTATTCGAAGCCCAAATGAGACTCCATCGACACGTCTATACACTAGCTCATACAATGAATAGTGCACCTTCTCATAGTGATGTTACCTAAAAGACCAGCACTTAGCTGGATACTCCACTAGACTAGATGAATCCTTGTCTTGGAATCCGGCAAGACCAATAAACCACAACAAAGATATACTGGTCAATTGGAGAGAGGAAAATAAGGTTCTTAACCTCTTTACTAACTCAACGTTTGACAGGTAAAGTAGAACTTTAATGAAATGTTCGAATATCTATGTAGCTCATGTATTAACCCCAGGAAAAAGGCCTCTTGATTTCTGAGAACTTCGACTGAAGTAAAATAAAACTAATAAATAAGAAAAAAACTAGAATCTTAGGAAGATCTCCATCATTCCAGTAATTATAAGAGCAACCGGGCTCATAAAAAATAATTTAAATACCTACCTTGCGAATATATCCGGTGAACCAAGTGCAAGTGATATACAAACAACTGCGCTTAAAAGGACGGTTAGAATGTTAAAAAGATCTCTCGGTTGAAGTCTCTTAAATAGCGTGTGAATGTCTGACACCCAGTAAGATGCCTCATCCCCAGCAAAAACAAAAAGATAAGAAAATTTTAAAATGCCTACTAAACACTGTTCTCTAGTGTCTAATGTCTCTCGCTAAAGTGGTTTGTCAGACATACATTATATAATATATATATATATATATATATATATATATATATATATATATATATATATATATATATATATATATATATATATATATATATATATATATATATATATATATATATATATATATATATATACATACACATACACGGCACAATCACGTTGACACACTGGTTCTCGTTAGATCACCGAAGTTAAGAGGCGTCGAGCCTGGCCAGTACTAAATGGGTGACCATTTGGGAATACCAGGTGCTGTATGTGCTCTCTGCTTATCTCGGCATTGTTTCTAGTCGTCTTGTATTACTACTTGCCATTGGAATCAAGCAATGCCGACTCAGGAGAGCGGTTGTTGGGATTGCGCAACCCTTGCAATTACAAATTCACGCACGGGCAGCCCTTGGCGGGACACTCATACGTCAAAATCGATGGGAGAGTCCATCATATATATATCTATATCTATATATATATATATAATATATATCTATGTATATATATAATGTATATATATATATATATATATAATATATATCTATGTATATATATATATATATATATATATATATATATATATATATATATATATATATATATATATATATATATATATATAGCAATAGATAAAGTGAAAGAATAAAATAAGGTGCGAATCAAATTTTATTACAATTCAATGTTCAGGCAATGTTCTTTAAAGTCCTTAACTCATGAGTTTTCAAAAAAAAATCTTCTCCTCAGAGGACCATTACCGTAATGATATTACTGCAGGTAATAAAAATTAAACTTTGAAAAAATATATATAAAAATACATAAAGGTATATAAAACATCAAATATATCGGCCCAAAACATACTTTTTAGTAAAACTATACAGTTCATCCAAGTCAACAAGTCTAAAATAGCTCCAGGCAAGATAGCAAAGAGGTTGATTAAAATAATCCAATTGGTGAATGGTTGTCCAAAAGCGAAAGAAGTTATCCAGGCGGAAAATTTGTTTGCTATTGATGCAGTAGATAACAGTGATTCGCACCTTATTTTGTTGTTTCACTTCATCTATTGCTATTAATGCTCTATCCAGTATATTGAGCTTTATTATTATCCGGATGTTCACTAATTAAAGATATTAGTTGCCTCTTATATCTTTTGTTGTATTAACCTTTTATATATATATATATATATATATATATATATATATATATATATATATATGTAAAACTCAAGCTAGGTTAAAAACCTACCTACGTGCGCACGGCCGCATAGCAACTAAATGAAGAGATAACAAACTTCTGTCAAGAAGAAGCAATCACCATATTTCTATGTAAAGGATTCACTTCTAAACTAATTAACCGATCATTATTAATTTTGGGACACAGCTCCTAGGCCTAATATGTGGGCTATATTAAGTTTAATTTAGTTTCGTGCAAAAGTAAAGAGAGGCGGAAGCCCTTCGTTAAAATTCAGATAGCTCCAATTTTTGTTAAATTTTCAAAATCGACATTAAACATCAATTAATAAATAGTTCCAAATTTCAATTTTCTTTTGTGTATTCTAAAAGGTGTTTGGGCTATTACCATTTGAAAATTTGAATATTTCAGATTTGCATTAAATTTAATCATTGGTAACCAATTACGAAATATTTCCTGAATTTTAATTTCTACTTTAGACCCCTTAATATTAAGCCTGACATTTTATGGAATCAAAATAATGTAATGGATTTAAATCAGAATTAGAATAAGGATTCTAAAAGTAAGGTTTAGTAGCATTTGATCTTTATTTTAATCTCCGTAAAGTTACATAAAAGTGGTGCAAAACTCTTCTATTTGGGGAATTATTTTTACCCTCCTGGAATAGGTATTCTCCTAGTATCTATATCTCTCTCTTTCTCTGTCTGTCTGTCTGTCTGTCTGTCTCTCTCTCGCTCTCGCTCTCTCTCTCTCTCTCTCTCTATATATATATATATATATATATATATATATAGATAATAAACAATAACAAATATTTATTATTTGTCGCTCCTTGAAAGTAGAGCACTGTAATTGGTAGTATTAACACAGCATGACGTCACTTGCTTATAATGCATCATTCCTTCCTTTAATAGAAGTAGAATGCCTCGACGTCAAAGCCGCCGTTAAAGTGTTAAAATTATCATAGTTTATTCGCTGTTTACAATTGGCCCAGCGATTAGCGACGTCGGACTGGAGTTGAAAAATACTTGAGGTCCGGGGTTTCGAATCGCATGACCGGTAGTGAATAGTCATATCTCTATGCTGATGAGTCCCGATTGAAAAAGGACGAAACGTATACGTACATAGATAATAAACAATAACAAATATTTATTATATATATATATATATATATATATATATATATATGTGTGTGTGTGTGTTTTTGTAAGTGTGTGTATATGGGTGTATTTTCGTATTCGTTTAAGTGTGCATGTGTGAGGATGTGTGTACATGTGATAATACGGATGTGAAGCCAAATAAATATGGATATACTCTAGCGAATTCACACCTACCTGTGAAATCTTTTAATCTGTAGCTAAACAGACTACCATCACCTAGATAAGATCAATGATTAAAAGAGGGAATATATCTAAGGACCATAAAAACCGAACTCTTCTTCAAAACTTAGTAAATGAACGCTCCCTTTTGGAAACTCGGCTATGAACTTTCATCCTTTTTAGCAGGAGTGAAATAAAATGTAGTGAAGATCCTATCTTGTATAAATAGGGATTCTGTCCGTCCGTCTGTCTGTCCGTCAGTCACACTTTTTAAAACGTAATAAATACATTGCAAAACAATGAAGAATACTGCATTTAGCCAATCTAATATTCAAATCTAATCTAAATATAAATAAATCGAACAGATACTACACGTTGATCTTAGGCAAAAAGGGGCAAGGAACAATAAAAAAATATTCTTTTGTGACTCGGCATTTTTAACGGAATAAAAATAACTCGATTTAATCGCAATTTATAAGTGTAGTATCGGTTCTGTTGTCATAAGACCGTACTCCCGGGAATTACCTCCCCCGTTTTAAGTGTATGTTGAAACCTCTCATGTATTACATCCTCCTTTATGTTTAAAACTTTTCAAAAACCGTTCAAGTTGCTGAATAGTTAAAATTAAAAACTGAAAAGGAGAAATAGACATTGCCGTTCGGCGTTTAATTGTACTATAGGTATTTTTTTTAACAAAGTTCACTCCAGACAAGGCAGGCCGCCACTGTAGACGTAAGGGGCTACTGAGAAAAAAGAAAATAGGAGAAGGTTGGGGGGGAGGTCAACCCAAATTGGGATTTGCGCAGCGAGATGTCTGTTTACATTAGTTTTAAACTTCTGCATGTCAATACCGTCGGGGAAACGGGACAGGGAGGGAGTTCCAGAAGCCAGCAGCACGAGGAAAGAAGCTATTTGAGTAGAAAGCTCTCCGGCATCTGGGGACCTCCACAGTTATTGGATGGGATTTAGTCGATTGTCGAGTTGGTTTAGTGAACTTACGTCGAGGGGGCACCAAAGCAGCCAATTCATCGGAGCGCAATCCATTGAAGTATTTGTAAAACAAGCACAAGGATGCTACATTGCGGTGATGGAACAGGGACTGGAGCTTAGTTGACAGTGAGGGACCTATTAGGTTGGCGACTCTTTTTTGGACCTTGTCAAGGAGGGAGAGACTAGTAGATAATGCACCAGCCCAGATGGTGTAACAATACTCTATGCATGAGCGGATGGTGGCTTTGTAGAAATACAGGACAATGTCAGGTGTGAGGAGTTGACTAGCACGGTAGAGGGAGCCAACCTTCTTTGCCATGACAATCGGTGGTTAAAGCGGTTTCTTGTAGTCATTGAAGGAAAGGAGCTTTGTCTTTGCGGCATTAAAAGTTACCAACCATTTATGACCCCAATCCACTACAGCCTGGAGGTCATTTTCTAAGGATTCAGCTATTGCCTCGGATATGATCGCGTCTGTTTTGCCAACATGGCGAGAGTAAAGCGTGATGTCGTCAGCAAATAAACCAATCTCAGACTCTATGTCATCAGGGAGATCGTTTATATAGAGACCAGCATTTATGTCATGTTTCTTAGATGAATGGCCATCGAGGACAACCTGGATTTTCCTTTTGTTAAGGAAGGATCTAATTATATTAAGTAATTGCCCAGTAATACCGTATAAGGTATTTTTTGAATTTCTCACTTATTTCGTTTGATTTTCACACACATTTTGGATGAAATTTATTAATTAGTCTAAAATTGCATTTTTTATCTCAAAATAAAATTCTAATTTATTACTTTAAGACTTGAAAATCGAACTTTAATGCAATGCCATAATCTCTGGCGGCCATGTTGTAATTTCCTATTATTTTCTTTTGCGCAAAAGGAAATATGTGTGACTTAATTTTATTTATAAAAAAATATAGAGTATGTGTTCATTTTCACATCTGTGAAAAGTAAATAGGTTTTACTTTACTTTACTTTATTTATAAAAATATTGCGGGGTCTGCGTTCGCGCTTGACACCCATAAATATTTTATTATGTGTAGTTCTGTCACAATCATAGAATACTCTCTGTCTAGCAAAAATATGCGATCACAGTGAGCATATTTTTGCTAGTATCTTCAAAATTTAATTCAAACTGCTAAACTATAAATTAAACAAACGTAACTTCAAATTAAACAATCAACATAAAATCAACTTCAAATTAAAAAATCACAACTTCAAATGAAAAAAAAACAACATTAAATTTGAAAAGCCCAAATTTAAAATAGAAACACTCAACTTCAAATTATAAAAGCTCAACTTCAAATTATAAAAGCTCAACTTCAAATTAGAAAAGCTCAACTTCATATTAGAAAAAGATCAATTTCAAATTAGAAAAGCCAAACTTCAAATTTGAATAGCCCTACTTAAAATTAGAAAAGCTCAACTTCAAATAAGAATAGCCCAATTTCAAATTAAAAAAGGTCAACTTCATATTAGAAAAAGATCAATTTCAAATTAGAAAAGCCAAACTTCAAATTAGAAAAAGATCAATTTCAAATTAGAAAAGCCAAACTTCAAATTAGAATAGCCCTACTAAAAATTAGAAAAGCTCAACTTCAAATTAGAAAAGCCAAACTTCATATTAGAAAAAGATCAATTTCAAATTAGAAAAGCCAAACTTCAAATTTGAATAGCCCTACTAAAAATTAGAAAAGCTCAACTTCAAATAAGAATAGCCCAATTTCAAATTAAAAAGGGTCAACTTCATATTAGAAAAAGATCACTTTCAAATTAGAAAAAAGGTCAACTTGGAATAATAAAAAATCAACTTCAAATAATAAAAGCTTAACTTAAAGTTACAAAAGATTAACCACGAATTAGAAAAGTCTAATTTTAAATTGAAAAAAGCAACTTCAGATTTATAATCTGAATTTCATATAAGAAAATAAACAACTTTAAATTAGAAAAGCTTCGGTAAGTTGAAGGTTCAATCTTTACTACGGGCGAGAATAACTACGAATAACAGAATAATAAAGTAATACTTATACTCGGTCGATGAACGAGAACAATCTATCCCCGTGGATTAAATAAATGGTTCAATTTGAAATTCCGTATAGGTTTCACTATAAGGAACGATCAGTGACGCGCGGAGGTCTGGTGATGCCCTGGTGATGGCCGTAGCCAACCCCTTGGATGTGTGACCAAAAGACTCAACTATAAGTCCTTGTCCTGAGAAATATTGTGAGAATGGAAGACAGTTTGAATATGATTGACTGCCCCCCCCCCCCCCTATTTAGATGCCCAGGACTATGACCACGTTATCTATCCTCTACACGTCATTGGGAGATAGACTGGGTCAATTTTTAGTTTTATTCAATCCAGAGTGCCTCTTTTGGGGGTGCTGGATAACCTCCACTTAATAACGATATAAAGATCCAAAAGTTAAAAAAGATGCACTTATAGACAATCGGATGTTATATCGGCCGAAACGTTGTGAAAATAACAACCAAGATGCGAATAGTCGTTCGAATAATTCAGATAATATAAACCACAAGAATTTGATTTCTACATTGACAGGCTTGCCCCCTCCCTCCTGTCCCGAGAACATTGAATGGCCATAACTTAAGAACATCCAATTTTATTTCTGGCATTTCTCGAACGTGAAGAGACGAAAATTTCCATTTTGCACCGATTGTCTGACCAGTTAGACGTGCAATACATTCAGATAGCGTTTTTCTACCGGAAATTAGACTTCACTTTAGGATTCAAAATCCATTTCGAAACAGTTCCAACTTTCACGTGAAAGACAGTTAACGCCACGTAGACACATCGAAAGGCTTTTACATTAATAACCTCACCAAGAGATACAAGTGTCAACGTTTTCGATTGATTTATTCGATAAGTCGTTCGCCTGAAGCGCAAACGTTTCCAAAGTTCTAATGCGATGTCCAACGTACTTATGCGAGAGATCCCTTTTAGTGTGTAGCATTGTTGTCTCGTCACCTTTACCCTCTCTTTGTGTAGCACTATGGTCGACCAATCCTTAATCTCCAGCAGATTACCTAGACAGCGACTCAGCACGTAAAGAGCTGCGGTCTTGTTGTATTAATGACACGGAGCAGCAGTAGTAAATCGAAACCGACTGGTGTTTAGAAGCGCATAGAATCAACGTTGGCGTTCCTCAAGATCTATTCTGAAGTCAAAATTCTTACTATATTCTTTAATGATCTATCAAATCATATCCTGAGATAATTCGTTGACGACACTACTCTCTATGGCTGCACCTTGAAGAGCACTGGCGATCAACTTCTTGCTGGCTCTCTCTCTCTCTTCGGACCTGGAGAATTTGATGTACTAGGAAAAGTGGCATCTTACTTTTAACAGCTCTAAAACCAAGCTTCCCTCCTTTCACCACCAACGCTCGAATTCCTGTTTTGCCCCAGTCAAAATAAATGCCTCTCTTCTTGAATAAACCCCCTTTTTTATAAGCTCTTAGAACTGACATTTACCCCAGCTTGGCTTTGATAAGTGACGAGACCTTATAGTAAACCTGAAATAGAAAACTTACATAAAAATCTGTTGCTAAGGTCGCCGGGAAAATGGTAGGATCATTATATAGACGGACATACCGATACACATTGCTTCTTATAGTGTTACTTGGGCGCATCTAAACAAAGATGCGTCCATCTAATCTGCGTGACAGACAACGATGCTTATATGCTATTCCAATAAATTCAGAGCTATGGAAGCAGCAGGAGCCAGCGAATGTTGTTTAGAAGTATCTTCTCTCGATTGGGTAAAGAACTCAATTAGCAACTTCATCCAGCCAATCAGAAGCGCAGAAATATTCACAAATATTCACAATGTTACAATTTCCGCATGTTACAATTTTGCCCAAACATACTAGCGTTATCTCTCTTTTTGCCAGTTTCTTTCAGATCTAGCGCACGGAGTATGTCCCTAAAACCAGTCCCCGCCGCTGGGCCGAAGACAAGTGGCACACAAAACAAGAAATATTCACGAACTCACTTACACACGAGTTCACAACTATACTCTCACATTGACTAAAAAGTTAAGCATACATACACACACTGTCTACACAGTCGACTGAACTGAAACACGTTCACGCGTAATCTCACTCGGCGACAGCCGAAATAAACATGTCTACTCCACATCTTTCACAGAATTAAGTATACTTCTATTCACTTGAAACGTTCTACAATATTCTGAACTCTCATTTACTGCTAACTTTTTATTCTTAGGGTCTTGCGGTTGGAGTAGGAATGTATAAGACCATTTTTATTTGTTGGTTTTCTATAGACTGGGAAGTTTAGGCCGCTAGCACATCTCCATGAGATCCATCACATCAAGTATTGGCAGCACACCACATAAATTAGTCAGAAAATTAGCAGAAATATTCACCCCTCTTCATTTTAATTAGTTCTGCCCATATAAAAACTTCCAGAGATTGGCTACAAAGACTCAAAAACATCAATATGAAAAACCTCACTAGATATCAAATTCCTCTACACTAACGTAGCCATAGCCAAATGCCATAGATTCTCATAAAGTCCAAAGTTAAGCTACCCCTCTTTACCACCCAAATGATTAAATTGTGTGATTTGATCACACAACAATGCCATTTCACTTTGAACGACAAATTATACATAAAAAAAATTGGTGTAACGGAGTCCTTGCCTGTCTTTTCCTGGGATTTTTAGAGAACGACCCCTTCAAATCCACCCTACCTCAAAACTGCCACTATTTTAGATATATTGATAACACCCCATTATTTACCGACATCACATTAGTCACCCTGATATAGTCGACAAACTCAATAAAATCGAACACACAATATATTACCCTGCACGACCCTAACCCTAACCCATATCACCCTGAAACCCTAACCCGAACGGCCTATCCTTCTCTTTGATTCTGTTAAACACTCGTGCCGTTCTCTCCATGATGCATTATGTAATACCAAGAACATTTCCAAAGCTTCTTTTATTATTTGTATCATTCAAACTACTGTTCTCATCTTAGATGTTATTCTCACAGCGACCTGCTTACGTAACGAACAACTGCTAAGTAATAAGCAGTTCTACGTGACAGTCTTATAGAGGTTGAAGGTTCAATCCCCAGTACGGGCGATACTAAGAATGAAATTACGAATTATTTAAGACTTCTAGCCGGTCATGGCTGACGGAATGACAGCAAGCAATATTTAAGATGAGCACAACAGTCCCAATAATCTTAATAATACAAATTTCAATCTTTATCCAAAAATTCCGAAACGTAAATAATTTTATCGTTTTTGACGGGTAATCTGCTTACACGATTTTCAGCACTGTTAAAAACGTAGTGAAGTGTTCGATGTTTGCCCGTGTTGCCGTTTTTCTTCCCTAATGAAATCAGGTTAACAAGCACCCCTACCAATTTCTTGAACCCGTAGAATGGCGAACATGAAAGAAGCCGTATCAAATTAATCTCTTGATCTTCTGACACCCATGGAATGAGAAAGGTTTTTAATTTCCAGCCAACGTTGAAACGAGCATGAAACGAATTTGATGAATTATTTGCACGGACATTTATTCGACTTCGCTCAGCCACAACATCCAATATTCTTCATCTACACGTAAAGGATAGTACGTTATTTCAAACTTCAGCGTGACAGAAAATTACTATTTCAAACTTAAGCATGACAGACCAAAGAAAATACTATTTAAAAATTAAACGTGACAGACCAACGAAAACACTACATTAAAATTGAGTATAACAGACCAGCGAACTTGTTATTTCAAACTGAAACATGACATACCAAAGAAAATATTATTTCAAACAAAAAAGCATGACAGACCAAAGAAAATACTATTTCAAACGTAAGCATGACAGACCAAAAATACTATTGCAAACATAAGCATGACAGACCAAAGAAAATGATATTTCAAATTTAAGCATGACAGACCAAAGAAAATACTATTTCAAACATAAGCATGACAGACCAAAGAAAATGATATTTCAATCTTAAGCATGACAGACCAAAGAAAATGTATTTTGTCTGCTTTTGCTTTGGCGGCTGGGTTATTTCATCTGGCGGGACTCTTATACAAAAGACCCAAATAAAGTACTTCCGGCTAGCGCATTGACGTGCTATAAGTTATGACGTCATCAAAGGTGGTTTAAAAACTAATAGTTATCGGATCAAATGGAATAAGAATTAGTCATTTTACATGATTGGTTTCCATTACGTTGATCGGTAACCAGAATCTGAATTTCTAGATTAACGATGCTAATCTTCGAGGGTGTTAATCATCGCTATAACTGATCCAGGGATTAATACCATTAATTATGAATACGTGTTATAATATCACATCGCCTTCTAACAGACATTCAACAAGGTGACGAATAAATTACACTTGATTAATGGATTTTATGAGTTTGAAAATATTTTTTAATTTATTAAAAACGAGCGGGACCCGACACCAGGCGTTTCCCGGGAAAATTGGGAAAACCAAGGGTGGCAAACTGTACAAGTAAATTAACTGGAAAGAACCGAAAAGACTCTTTTTTTTTTGCCTTTTGGCTAAGATCAAAGTGTAGTATCTGTTCCGATGGATACTGCACCCCATAGACTGGTATTGTCTTGGCCTTCGGGGCTTGATTTACGCCAGTCTATGGGTCTGTCCTGTGCAGTTCTAGTCGGTCCACCCTCCCAGGCCTCGCTTCCCCTCTTTGGGGAGGAGTAAGTTTATTGCTTACTGCCTGAGGCACCCCTACCGGTGAATGCCGACGGGGCTGCCCAGGCAATTTTTAATGGCCAGAGTGCTCACCTCTCGGGCGCTGACTTTTCAAAACCCACTTTCCCGACCCGACCTTGGGTCACATCTTACTTGTGGGAGTAAGATAAAAACTGGCCTTGTGCCTAACTCCTGGAGAGGAGTAAATCAATACTCTCAATTATTCATGATAAAAATATTTGTAAAGGTTTTAGGGGAGAGGAAGGTGGTCATTAACTTGTTTGCTTGGCCGCGGTGTGTGTATGTTTTTTTGTGAGGGCTTTGTATTTAATTTATGATTTAACAAAAAAATAAAATGTCTGATTTGTGTACGAATCAACTGAAATATATTATGATGGAATTTTATTTTGTTATGCTGATTTACCCCATTCCGGAATTGTATGGACTCTTCCAGATTCTATGAATAGAGTCGTTATAACGAATCAGCAGAAGTGAGAAGAGAAGCGAAGTGAGGAAGCAGTCTCTGTCAAACCATTACTTGTGTACTTTCTGTTAATACAATTTATTTTTAATTACTTTCTGTTCGTTTTACTTCTTCAGGTCGTTTCAGGTCACAACAAATGTTATAATGGAATTAATGTCGCTACTGACTTGTTTGCTTTACCGTTCTGTCTGTGTATTTAGGAGGGGCTGCTTTGGTTTTAATTCACAATACAACATAAAATAATAAAACGGTTGACTTGTGTACGAATGAACGGAAATGCATTCTGGTGGAATTTAATTTCGCAATGAAAAGTTTTTTTCCAGTGAAAGGGATACTAACTGATATTTTACTCGGTCGTGGTGTGTTTGGGGTCGACCCTTTTTTTTGTAATTTACAATTTAAGAAAAAGAATCAGATGGCTGACTTTTGTTGCGAATGAATCTAAATGCATTGTGGTAGAATTTTATTTCGTAATGAAATCAATATTGGGGAGGAGGAGTTGTTTATAAATTACAATGGTTAAACGGATTGGAACCCAGAAGTGAATTGGTCCGAAAAGGGTCGATTAGACTCTTTTCGCCTGAAATTCTAATTTTCTGTCCACAGTATAGAAATAATGCGTAACTAGAAGTATATGCAATAATACAAAGAAAACAGTCATTGAATCAAAAAACAATAATAATGGGGAGTGAATTGATGAAATGTACTTTTGAAAATTAATATGCAAATTAGTTTACCAGAAAGCGGCGATCGCGTAGACAGGCTCAGCATAATAGAAAGCTGAAGTTCTTCTCTTTTTTATGTATAAATTTAGTGTTTTAATGTCACTTTAAATTTTTCTGATGACAGGGGATTCCGTAGATGCCGGCGTTTCTTGATATGGTAGAGTCAGTGATTTTATATTTGTGAACTATTTTATTTACTTTCTCTCTAGGAGGTAAGAAACAAGGCCAGGTGTTGTTTTAACTATTATGCAAGATATTCGATGCACCAACACAGAAGGAAATAGTCTCATAAAAGAAGAAGAACAGAAATAGCCAGACTTCGATTGTGATATCATATAGCAATAAAGATGCATAAAAATAAATAAATAAAATATGGCAAATCGATGAAAGGAAGGAAACCTAGTCGTACAGATGCACATACCCAATATATATATTCAAAACCAAGCTTTAGTCATTTATAAACGAAGAAAAACATGCAATTTACATCCTAGGGATACTTACTAAATCTCCAAATGGCAGAAAATTAACAAATACAGGTAAATGTTGAGATCCGCGTCGGGGACAGATTTTTTTGACCAAATCCAAAATCTTCCGATGCATTTTGTCAGTCCGTTTCGTACATAGATAAACAACCACAATTTGTATGTCAATTCAGGATATTTCATGTATGCTTATCTTTAGAAATCCAAACTTCTCCCTTCAAAACAAAATATGGCTACATGAATAGGACTGAAAAGATCCATATTTTCTCTCGTGATAACTAGATCCAATGTAAGTTCCTTGTTTGTGATTTTCTCTGTTTGCTGCCTTACAATATATTTTTTTTCTGTAAGTTAACTTTGGATTTCTGAAGAGCATCATAGATAAAAGATCCTGATTTGACATATAAATTTTGGTTGTCTATCTATGTGCGAAACGGACAGTGATAATTCAGAAAAGTTTTTGAACTTGGTAAAAAAAATGAATAAAAACTTGGGCTTCTGGAATTCAAAGTAATATTGTTTATTTATATATGCTCTGTTGTTAAATGTTAACAATAATCGAGCTTTCACCTTGAATAGTTTGGACTATCTACTACATAATATATGCACAAATATATATTTTACACACACACACACACACACACACACACACACACACACACACACATATATATATATATATATTATAGAAATTCATATAAGTTGGGACAGAAGCTCAATAGTGTATACACTATCAGAGCTAAAAATATTATATAATAATAATTTAGCAAATGTTCCGAATTTTTTGTAAAAACATTTTAATTCAAACAATTGTTTCTGCTCAATTTAAAACATTTTCTTGAAAACAAAATTCAAGAAATTTTTATAAAGGCTTCATTAGTGAATTTTTTACTATCACAATTTTAAGCAAAAAAACAAAAGAAAACAAAACAAACACAACGGTTAATTTTTAAAATTTTGCTGATTTGTCACAAAAAAAACAACAAATAAGCAAAATGAACAATTTTGAATGTTAACGGTCGTGTTTTTGGCTTAATTGTAATAAAAACCACTGATGAAACTTCTAGTGTTTGAAAATGGACAGAAACAATTGTTTGAATTGCAATATGTTTTTAAAAACAAATTCGGAGCATTTACTAAATTCTCTCTCTCTCTCTCTCTCTCTCTCTCTCTCTCTCTATATATATATATATATATATATATATATTAAATGCATATACTCTTTTTTCGTTGCTACATTATTTTAAAACTTTTGTTTCTTTAATTTTCTGTTTTATGTGCGCTATTTTTCTTTTTCGTTATCTTCCTTTCTGAACAAGGTCGCTCTTTTCTTTCTTTTTTCTTTTTATATATTCTTTCTTTTCTTTCTTTCTTTCTTTCTTTTGTTTACAAGTCTCTTTCTTTCTCATACTATTTCTCTCCTATGTCCTTTATTGCCCACGTTAATATTCGTTCTACACATTTTCAAGCTTTCTTTCTTTCTTTCTTTCTTATTTTTTTTACTGTGTATTTCTTTCTTTTCACACCTCACAGACGGTGTAACCATATATTTTGACATAATGGCCCCTTATTAGACATTGTGCAACTTGCAGAAGTGATTAACGCGCGAAAGTTGATATCTCACTTGGCGCCACAAACCCGGCAATTTCTAAGGGTCAACAAGACAAAATGCAAATGGTCGTTGCCATCGATACAAACACAAGAACAACTTTCACTTCGCAGTTTCAGGTCGTCAGAACTTTTCAGCGAAATTAGCAGATAAAAAAGAGACGTTCTTAAGATGCAACCATTCAATCTGCACGTAAAGCGATGAATATCGCTCAACGTAAAGCTTCAAATAGCATTTTCGTTGATCAGTCTTTCTTCTTCGCATATCTTAGATACTGTTTTTTTGTCTAACTGATCTTTCTTTTTCTTCCGTATTTTATTCGACCATTCAATCTGCACGTTGAGCGATGAATATGGTTCAAATAGCATTTTAGTTGATCAGTCTTTCTTCTTCGCATATCTTAGATACTGTTTTTTTTCGTCTAACTGATCTTTCTTTTTCTTCCGTATTTTATTCGACCATTCAATCTGCACGTTGAGCGATGAATATGGTTCAACATCAAGATTGAACAGTCTTATTGACACTTGAATCCGACTGATCCAGAAGGATGCCATTTGATCGCTGATAAACGAAAACGGTATTTGCAAACATAAGCGTGATTGACGAACGAAAATGCTATTTGATCACTGGCCAAGGAACGACCACTAGACCAACGAGTCAAACGAGCTGGAACAAAAAAAAGCAGGAAATATATCAAACAATTCTGAAGAATACATAGCAAAATATTATTGATAGAAAAGCCTGAGACTAGCAACATCACGTCTGTGAGAGAGAGAGAGAGAGAGAGAGAGAGAGAGAGAGAGAGAGAGAGAGAAAGAGAGAGGGCACACAGAAAAAGAAAGGGTGGGGCAATCAAATTACAGGTACGTTTCTGCACTTTATCATGAATCCTCAAATGGAACAACAGTAATTCCTACATGCTCTCATAGAAAATTTGTAGAGAATAGCCTCAAATGTGAGAAAGTGTTTGAGCGATAGAGAGAACCGACTTTACCGGAAGCAGAAAGGGCAATGGATCTAATGTATGTACATACATTAGATCCATTTGATGAGAAAGAAAGACCAGGAAGTTTCAGAGTCGATTTCTGCTCAAGAGCAGGAAGAAAAGGGACACGCCTACGATTGAAAGACACGAGCTGAATCTTAACAGGATTACACGAGACAAGCTATTTTGTACGCCAATCCACAACCGAACCCAGGTCAACATCTAGATCAGCTGCATATTTCAACTTATCCCAGGGAGATGGGCGAGAAGCAACACCAGAATAACGAGTTTTTTTTCCTAATCTTTCTTTTTTTATTTCGAATATTATTATGATTATTCAACTGTCCTTCCTTCTTCTCTTTCCTTCATCTTCCCTTTCGTTTTTTTTTGTTTATTAATTTCGATACTAAGTTTCCCTTTGATGTTTATTCTTTAGAAATGTCTCTATGAAATCTTTCTTTTCGTCCTATCTTTGAACCGTTCTTTCATCTTTTAAAAGTGTGAGTGGCCGTTGAAGAATGGCTATCGACGTGGATCGATAACATGGGCGTACCGATTCCGACTCCCCTCCGTTCTGTTCCGTAGTACTAATTTCGCTATGGATGTTGGACACCTTCACGTGGTCACTACTGTGAGCACCTGGCTCTAAATAAAACTAAGGAAACAAATACTTACAGCAGAATTGGGTCAGTTAAAAGTAGCACAACGCTGAGTTATACTAAGTGTCTTGAATCATACACTCCCCACATATATATATATATATATATATATATATATTTTTATTTTTAAATACAGATTTTAATCAGACATGGACCAGTGGTTTCTGACAAGAAACGGGTTGAATTCCCGATTCCGTCGTCTTCAGCATAGTCTGAAATAGTAAATGATGGAATTTCTTAAAAAAACATCTAACTGTTATGAAACGCTATGTACACATAATTTTGAAATGGAGAGCCGACGATAAACGCTTAGGTCAGAAAAAGCCGTTAAAAGATTCTATATTTAGAAGTAAAGCAAGAAAGAAAAGAGAGAAAGAAAGAAAGAAAAAAAAATTTGTATTGATATTTATTTTAATTATATATTGATTGATTTTTTATGTATATATTAATTTTTTATTTATGTATTTATATATTTATCTATATTTATATTTTTTATTTATATATTTATCTATATTTGTGTTTTTACTTTGAATTGAGAATTATTAATTGAAATGATCGAAATTCATGAAAACATATATATATTTTTTATATAATGATGAATAGTTACCTCCCCTTTTTTAGATAATTTAATTAATTAGAGTTGCGTACCTTAATTAATTATTTTCTACATATATATATGTGAAGATAATATATATAAATATAAAAGTAATATTTTATTATTATAAATTTAATTTTTTTATTTTTCCCCTCCTTTCTTTCTTTCTTCTTTTTTTCTTTTTTTCTTTCTTTCTTTCTCTCTTTTCTTTCTTGCTTTACTTCTAAATATAGAATCTTTTAACGGCTTTTTCTGACCTAAGCGTTTATCGTCGGCTCTCCATTTCAAAATTATGTGTACATAGCGTTTCATAACAGTTAGATGTTTTTTGAAGAAATTCCATCATTTACTATTTCAGACTATGCTGAAGACGACGGAATCGGGAATTCAACCCGTTTCTTGTCAGAAACCACTGGTCCATGTCTGATTAAAATCTGTATTTAAAAATAAAAATATTACGCTCTTAATTTAATTTAATTGAGCACTCTACTGGTATTTCCCTTTTATTCTTTATTGAGTATATCTTTATTGAGTATACCTTTATACTTTATATATATATATATATATATATATATATATATATATATAAGCAAACTTTGTTAAAAATAACAGAATTCTCTGCTTAATTATACCTTTTTTAATTTTTCAATGTTTCTAATGATCTTTTTAAAATTTTTTACTGAGTTCATCCAAACAAAGCAAGTTGCCACTGTAGACGTAAGCTGCTACTGAGATTTAGGGTGAGAGTTTAAAGGTCATCCTAAATTGGGAGCTGTGCAGCGAGATGCTTGTTCACATTAGTTTTAAATTTCTGCATGTCGGTACAGTCGGAGAAACAAAGAGCAAGGAGGGAGTTCCAAAGGCCGGAAGCTCGAAGCAAATAAACTATTGGAAAACAAGGCACTCCGACATCTGATTGTCGGGTTGGTCGAGTGTATTTACGTCGAGGGGGCACCAGAGCAGCAAGTTCATCGAAGCACATTCCATTGAAGTACTTGTAATACAAGCACAAGGATTTAACATTGCGGCGATGGGACAGGGGCTGGAGCTGACTCTTTTTTTGCACCTTGTCTAAGAGGGAGAAACTGGTGGATGGTGCACTAGCCCAGGTAAGACAACAATACTTCATGCATGGGAGGATTTTGGCTTTGTAGATATATAAGATACTGTCAGGTGTGAGAAGTTTTCTAGCTCGGTAGAGGGAGCCCACTTTCTTTGCAGCAGCCTTGGCAATGTCTTCTATGTATTTGCTCCCATTCATAGTACCTGTTAATGTTAGGCAGTTGGAAATAAGTCATGCACCATCCTCTATGACTATGCAATCCCTACAGATAGATACATACATAAAAAATGGAGCTGTTGAACCTTACATATTGAATTGACATGGAACAAAAAGGAGAAAGTAGCAACCCTAGTTGAAGTTAATGCCCCTTATAATGCATATTTAAACAGAGCTGAGAGAGAGAGAGAGAGAGAGAGAGAGAATATGACTAAATAGGTATTATGTACGACATGGAAGGAACCAGAAATATTAGGAAGATCTCCATCATTCTAGTAATGATAGGAGCTGCCAGCCTTATGAAAAAAAGAATCCCCAAAACTACCAGGCGAATATATCGGGTGAACCAAGTGCAAGACAGATTCAAACAATTGCACTTAAAGGGATTGTTAGAATCGTAAAAAGATCTCTCGGTTGGAGTTTTTGAAGTAGCGGGTGAATGTCGGGCATCAGGTAGGATGCCCCATCCCCAGTAAAAACAAAAAGATAATAAAATTGAAAAAAAAGAAAAGAAAAGAGATTTATATATCTTTTAAAGATATTTTGTTTCTTCTTTCTTTCCTTTCTTTCTACTTTCCTTTCGATTTTGTTTCCTAATTTCAATTTTCCGGTTGGTTTTGATCTTTATTCTTTAGAAATATCTTTATTAAACCTTTCTTTTCATCCTATCTTTGAACCGTTCTTTCATCTTTTAAAAGTGTAGGTGGTCGTGGTAAAATGGCTAGCGACGTGAATTGATGACATGGGCGTGCCAATTTCAGCTCCTGTCTGTCTGTTCAATAGCAACACTTTCACACCGGACGTTGGCAACCTTCATGTGGTCCCTCCTGTAAGGACCAGATTCTAGAAAGAATCAAGCGTAAACATGCCAACAACAGAATCGAGCCGGTCAAAAAAGACGTACCATGTTGGTTAATACAAATTTAGGTCTCTTTACAAGATTTGTTCTTTTTTCTTTCTTTCTTCTTTCCTTTCTCTTTCCTTTTATTCCTTTCTTTCTTTCTTTCTTTCTTTTTTTCTTTCCTTTCTTTTAAAAATTCTATTATTCCTTCTTTTCTATTTTCTATTTTCTTTCTTTTTTCCTTTCTCTCATCATTCCTTCCTTCCTTCCTTTTATCTTTTCTTTCTTTCTTTTCTTTCTCCGTTTTTCTTTCCTTTCGATTTTACATTTTATTATTCCTTTTTTTCTTTCTTTTTTTTGTCTTTTTTCGTTTTTTTTCTTCTTTCTTTTTAAAATTCTATTATTCCTTCTTTTCTATTTTCTATTTTCTTTGTTTTTTCCTTTCTCTTATCATTCCTTACTTCCTCACTTTTGTCTTTTCTTTCTTTCTTTCTTTCTTTTCTTTCTCCGTTTTTCTTTCCTTTCGTTTTTACATTTTATTATTCCTTCTTTTCTTTCTTTTTTTTGTCTTATTTCCTTTTTCTTTCTTCTTTCTTTCCCCCCTTTTTATCTTTCTCTCATCTTCCTTTTATCTGTTTTTTCTTTCTTTCTTATGTTCATCATTTCTTTCCTTTTTTCCCTCTCTTCCTAATGTCTCCGTTTTTCTTTCTTCTTTCCTTTCTTTATGAATTCTATTATTCCTTCTTTTTTTCTTTTTTCTGCTTTTCTTCTGTTTTTCTTTTTTTCTTCCTTTTATCTTTTCTTTCTTCCTTTATTCTGTTTGTTCTTCCTACCTTCCTTTCCTCCCTCCTTTTTCTTCCCTTCTTTTTTTCTTTTTTTCCTTCCTTCCTTCTTTCATTCCTTCCTTCCTTCCTTCCCTCATTCCTTCCTTCCTTCTTTTTTTCCATTCCTTTCTTTGCTTTTCTTTCGTCTTTTTTATTCACTTACATTTCTAGCATCAATCGACATAAAAAACCTCTCTTTTTGATTAACAAAATATTTTAAAAAGAAAACGACTACAACAACAACAACCCAATATCTCCTTTATCCTCAGGTATTTATAAAAAAGACACGCACATGCGATTTTATAGAAACGTTCGTGATGTTAATAAAAAGGAAAACTATTGGCAAAACTGTGCACTTTAATAATACCATTTCCGCCTCACAACAAACCTTTCCGTTGATTAGCTCGATGTTTTTTGAAAAAAAAAGAAGAATTTACACGCAATACTAGAAACGAATAATAAAAAAGCTATTCGCAAAAACTAGAAAACATACAGAGCGTTGAAAAATGAAGTATAAACATATTATTTTTATATGTGTGATGTAGATAAAACCGAAAAAAAAATCAGTGTTCTATAAATAACAACTAGAAGAAAATTCGCTTGAAGCTTCAACCTTAAATTTTAGACATTTTCTAGAATGAAAATCATGTAATGGATCTTAATCAAAATTGGAATAAGGATTCTAGACATAAGGTTTAGTATCATTATATTTTGCTTTTAATATTCAGAAGAGGGACCTAAAGCGACCGAGAAGAAAGGCCGATGGTGAGATAGGCAGACGTCCTGCACAATGATCTTTTTTTCTCTTTTTTTTGTTTACTGTTATTTACTCCAAATAAGGGGGCACATTGCTACTGGGACGTAAGGGGCTACTATTAGAGACCATGCCTACAGGGACTTCTAAGTAGGGAGTTGAGCAGCGAGATGTCTGTTTACATTACGTTTAAATTTCTGCATGTTAGTACAGTCAGGGAAGCAGGAAACAGGGTGGGAATTTCAAAGTCTAACAGTTCGAGGTAAGAAACTATTTCATGAATTAATATCTATTTTTGGTGACGAAGAAAATATAATGAAAACTAATGGAAAATATGTATTTTTTAAGAAACTTTAATGATTAAGGAAAACACATTCATCATATGGTAAGTTTCATGAATAAATATTTATTTTTGGTTACGAAGAAAATGTAATGTAACAACTGAGAGCCCCCCCCCCCCCCCCCAAAAGAAAATTCATGATTTTTTTGCGTACTCCTTTTTTTACTAGGTTAGGGCCGGGTTAGGGTTAGGGTTAGGGTTAGGGTTAGGGTTAGGGTTAGAGTTAGATTTGTTTTGCAGATTTTAGGGTGTTAGGGTTAGGTTAGAGTTAGGGTTATTTTAAAAAGATTTTCTTGTCTATCAACTAGGTTAGTGTTAGGGTTAGGTTGTTCTCTTTTCAGATTTTCTGTGTACATTTTCGACAATTCTTCTTTCCACCTAGCAGTTTCTTTTTCTGACAAAAGTCAATAATTGAAGCGTCTGTCCTGAATCGATTAAATTCATGATGACTTTAACACATTTACTTGAATTTTCCGCAATATTTTATTTCGCGATTGCCCGTTGTCGGCTGCTGCGATCTGATTGGCTAAGCGTTTCGGTACCTTCCGGAGGTTTACGTAACGTCGGTTTCAGCGTGGTCCGTAAACTGCAGAAGTACCAAAAGATTTAGATAGGAGAAGAAATCGACTCTTAAATGTACTGGTTCTTTTTCATCAAATCTTTCTGTGAGTTTATGCATTAGATTCATTGCTACTTCTGCTTCTCGTAAAGAAAAGCAACAACGTCTCACGGAACGAAAGAAAAAAGAAGCGACGATGATCACCGCTTTTATCGTCCGGTGTTTTGTCTCAAGTTTTGTTCGTGAGACGCTGATCATTTGAAATGGATTCTAAGGACATTTTCTAAACAATAAAGGCATACACGTGTCAATGAAACCATGGTACATATGTGAAAACTAATTAATACACCCATTTTGAATGTTAAAACTAATAAATATGATACCCCCTTCTCTCTATATACCAACACTTTTATTTTAAATCATATTCTGCGTTTCAAAATCAGCCAAAAAATTCTCCACGATTCTACTTTCTTATTATAATTTCTCTTCCTCTTGTTCTCTTTTTGCCTTTTCTTTTCTTTTTCATCTTTTCCTTCCCAGTTAAGAATAAACGGCAGATTAATACTTCCCATCTCCATCCCGCTATCTACTGCCAGCCAAGCTTGGCTGTAACATATTTTGACCTCTAAAAACTTCCTAGCTAAAATAGCCATAAACTAGAAAGTCGTAGCCATGAATCCCATT
Source organism: Sepiola atlantica (assembly GCA_963556195.1). Classification (NCBI taxonomy): domain Eukaryota; kingdom Metazoa; phylum Mollusca; class Cephalopoda; order Sepiida; family Sepiolidae; genus Sepiola; species Sepiola atlantica. Next base: position 58,654,058 of record OY744544.1, on the reverse strand, counting down.
CATCTTGCGTCCCTTAAAGGAGACAGGCCACTGCTGATAACGCTACAACTAAAATAATGTTTTTCACTCTCTGCTTGTTCACGTCAACAACCATGCCGAAGTCTGGACACTTTCTGACAAATTAAAATTTATATTCTGTATGATTTTTCTACATTGCTTTCTTCATCCTGAAGAAGTCTTTCAATAAAGACGAAACGTTGATAAATACATTAATCACACAGTTTTTGGCTTTCCTTTTTTTCATTTTACATTACGTCGGATCAATTTATCCTTACTTTTCTTCATATATATATATATATATATATATATATATATATATATATATATATATATATATATATATATATATATATATAATTATTTTTATTTACACAGACATGTACAAAATCTGCGATACTGGCATGTCGATGTTATCGATCAACAGATATTATAAACTGAGATCTCATCAGGCAGAGTTAGAATCCGATCTTAACCTTAGATCATATTTGGATATATATATATATATATATATATATATATATATATATATATATATATATATATATATATATATATATATATAGTTTCTCCCCACCTTGTTTCATTCCCGGCTAAGTGTGGCCAAGTAGGGCCTTAGTTGGCTGTTGATGTCGTCTCCCCATCGGGCTTGTGGTTTCTCTCTAGGTATTTCCATTACCTCGCGGTCCATTCTGTCGCTCTATATGCCTACCTGTTGTTTGTATATCTCGAAATCATAGTATTTTAATTAAATAGTTTAATAGCTCGTGTAAGACCTACGACCGAGAACCTTGGTTTAAATCAAATAGTTAAATAAGTAAGAATGAACGGAAAATATATTGACTAATTATCTGTAAATACAAACCCAGTGCAGAATAGCTAGAAAAGAATGGTTCGTCCTGACCAGGTAGGCACGTGACTTAATAATAATAGTCAACCAATAACTTACACAACTTTCAGTCGCACGTACTTTTATTTACATCAAACTAGCTGTCCTTATCCAGCGCTGCCCAGGAATTACTTCCATTGATTATTTACGTCGCTCAAATAGGATTTCTTCTTTGAGTCATGATTAACTGAAAAATGAAGAAGATTTTGCGTCTTTGTATGAAATTAAAAAGTCGCTTGTTTAAAAATAAGAACATATGTAAAAAAATTGCATCTTCAGACGAGAATTGAACACAGAATTTCGCTTTTTAAATTTGGCCATCATCACAGTGTTATTATTAGCCACAGATTATAAAGCTTGCTATTGAAATGTTATTTTATAAGTATGTAAAAAAAAGTTCAATAAGGAGGATAGGTCGGGTATTGATGATTAAAAATTGACTGTAATTAGATTTATTTCAGATTATTTGCAATGCAATTAGTGGCAGGAAGAGAATGTGAGTCTGTCGAAGTGTTTGCCCCTCCGACTCTTTCTATGATATTAGTAATAAAAATACTATGGATTGGATTAAATATTAAATTCGATAAAATCGATTGGAAATTAATTTTTTGTTTTTAAAAGCACAGATCAATATTTGCCCAAACTGATTGACTGAACAGTTTTAAGTATGCATCTTTTTGTTAAAAAGGCTATTATGGTCAAAGAAATAGAGGGCAACTGCCTTTGTTTTATATATAATAAGACATAAGATGGCGGCGTCTATTCCATTATTTAGAGCTAGGAGTTTAAAATCTGATGTCGGTAGTAACATTATTTTGAACTTTACTTAACCCACGTCGGTAGATTGTCCTCGTTTCGCCAGGCATGGCTGCGTAAAAGTGTTAATTATTATTTTATTATTATTGTGAGAATTGAATTATCAACCTCTAAAAGATTGTCACTTAAAACTGATTGTTAATTAACGTCTTTAACCGTTGCCCAAACGGGTCTACTCGAAGAAGGTCGGAGGTTACATCAGTTGAACCGTTATGAAAATAACAACCAAGGTCAGAATAGTAGTCCGTATAGTCTAAATAATAAAAGACACATTGGAATATTAACCTACTCAGTTTAGAAGTAAGGCAGCAGCAAACGATGTTGACTCAGATGCAGTCCTCGTTATTAAACTTCCTTCGTAATATAACTTCCGGCGTAATATAACTTCCGGTGTAATATAACTTCCGGCGAAAGTTGCAGTTTTCCTAATTTATTAATTTATTTATTTAATTGTTAGGGGGAAAATACAGAATAGTTAACAAAGCCCCTTCCCATGTTGAGAATGGTTTTCTAAATAATAACGTTATTATTTCAGCACGGTCCATAAACTGCAGAAGTACCAAAAAATTAAACTACTTATTTGATTACTTATTTTTGTAAAATAAATTATTTAAAATGAAAAACAAAGACATTTTATTATATTTTCCTTTATTATTTAGAAAGCCATTCTCAACATGGAGAGGAAGCTTTGTTAACTATTCTGTACTTTCACCTAAAAATGTAATAAATTAATAAATAAAGATTAGTACAAAACTTTTGCTGATTTTTAAAATTTCTTTACATAAAATACACAGGTGGCTATTTTTCAGCAATCACCGTCTAACTCAATAATACGTTCTGTTTTGGGTCAGTTAATATTTCGGTTAGCTTAATAAAACATCAGTTTTGCAACACAAAACGATGTGATGCCTGGGAGGATGAAATCATGACGAACAGATATATTCCACCCCCAAAATGATAACGGTAATGCCGCACAATATAAATAAACTACACTACCTCCAAAAGAGATCGTAATCTCTGGGAGGAAGGAAGTCATAATGCCTACAGAACCGATACAACACTACCCACCATGAGGAGGTAATTCCTGGGAAGTTGGTATCATGACAACAGAAAAGATACTACACCACATCTCTGAATTGAGCATTTAAAGGTAGTAAGAGTAGAGTTTCGGCTTCAGATATAGAAGTAACAGTATAATTTTTGCTTCAGACAGACAGATATGAAATCTCCATAAGCAATAGACGAAACGTTTAAGAAATGTCGACACCCCCACATTGAGCTCGACTCAGTTCTCATGGAAATACAAGTAAATAAAAAGACATCTAACCCGCAGGTATTTATAGGTAAATAAAAAGACATCAAACCCGCAGGTATTTACAGGTAAATAAAAAGATATCAATCCAGCAGGTATTTAAAGGTAAATAAAAAGAAATCAAACCCGCAAGGTATTTACAAGTAAATAAAAAGACATCAAACCCGCAGGTATTTACAAGTAAATAGAAAGGCATCAAACCCCCAGGTATTTACAAGTAAATAAAAAGACATCAATCCAGCAGGTATTTAAAGGTAAATAAAAAGACATAAAACCCGCAGGTATTTACATATAAATAAAAAGACATCAAACCCGCAGGTATTTATAGGTAAATAAAAAGACATCAATCCCGCAGGTATTTACAGGTAAATAAAAAGACATCAATCCAGCAGGTATTTAAAGGTAAATAAAAAGACATCAACCCCCAGGTATTTACAGGTAAATAAAAAGACATCAATCCAGCAGGTATTTACAAGTAAATAAAAGGACATCAACACCGCAGGTATTTACAGGTAAATAAAAAGACATCAAACTCGCAGGTATTTACAGGTAAATAAAAAGACATCAACCCCGCAGGTATTTACAGGTAAATAAAAAGACATCAAACCCGCAGGTATTAACAGGTAAATAAAAAGACATCAACCCCGCAGGTATTTACAGGTAAATAAAAAGACATCAAACCCGCAGGTATTTACAGGTAAATAAAAAGACATCAACCCCGCAGGTATTTACAGATAAATAAAAAGACATCAATCCCGCAGGTATTTACAGGTAAATAAAAAGACATCAATCTCGCAAGTATTTATAAGTAAATAAAAAGACATCAATCTCGCAGGTATTTATAAGTAAATAAAAAGACATCCACTCCGCAGGTATTTATAGGTAAATAAAAAGAAATCAACCCCGCAGGTATTTACAAGTAAATAAAAAGACATCAACCCCGCAGGTATTTACAAGTAAATAAAAAGACATCAACCCCGCAGGTATTTACAGATAAATAAAAGACATCAACCCCGCAGGTATTTTGCAACATTTTTCACAGTGCATAAAAGCAAACCATTTTTCTTATATATATATCTACCGTTGTTATATATTTTTTGCACAGTGCATGAAAGCAAAATAATTGTTTTATATCTTTTGCATGTCAGTTCCTTCCGCACATTTCACCCTCCAACGAACACATATCGCGTGTGTTTCTTCCTGTGATGGTAGCCGTTCCTACTGGCCAGTCACGTTTGGTCGATTATACGGACAACTTATAAATTCCACCCACGTTAGAGCAAATTCGTTGACCTTTATCGACAGTATATCAAGCGAGAACTAGATATATGTATATAAAACCATCTTGTGCACGTTCTTTCATTCAGACCTCCTCCTTCATAAACTGAGTGAACATTTTGAGTCGCTTCAGCTGTAGAGTTACCTTGCCTTTTTTATCTTATAAAACATTATGTGATTTAGCTGTTCCTTGGATACTCTCATGTTTAAATGCTTTCAATAGTGAACGGTTACATTTCTATTAATAACGTTGAGCCATTTATTACACTGACAGTGTGATTAAAACTTATATTAAAAATAGAAGTATGGCCAGTGCTAGACTAAAAACATGTATATATATACAGGGTGGTTCGAAAGTAACGCCCTATACTTGTTACTTATACTTAGTTATTACTGAAATATAATTCTTCTTTCTTTTTAAAACTGTGTTCTGCGGCTACGGTAGTCAAATGACATCCCGTAGCTGCAATCAGTCCTCCATGCTAGTCCCAGGCCACCTGGCCTTGTCATGCGCAAGTTGTCGTAGGCAATGGAGTTGTTTCTCTGCACGTAGTGGTCCTAGTCCCGCCTGCTTGAGGTCAGCACGTAGTATGTCCAGCTGATTTGTGCACTGCCGTCCTAGTCGCGGTTGGTAGGCTTGCGAGCCAGTAACGGCAAAGTCTAGTGCCCTTTGTGCAGGAGTGTTAGGGTCCATTCGTAGGACATGGCCTAACATAGATCATCTTTGTTCAGCGACCTTTGTGGAGAGGTGTTTTGCGTTGCACAGCTCGTATAGTGCCTTATTGCTGATAAGTTTTTTCGTCCAGCAGTGACTTGTGATGGAACGGAGGTGTCTTCGGTGGCACGCATCCAGCTTGTCAAGCATGGTTTTTGTTATTGCCCAGCTGTTGCTATTGTAGAGCATGATGGACACACAGTATGTGTTACAGAGACGTTATAGAGATATAATTCTTACAAGAAATAAATAGAGGGGAGGAAGTGTTATGAATTATGCGTTATGTTTTTCCTTAGTCTTCACATTCCACAAGCGATGTTTTAGACAATAGGGAAAAATGCTCTTTTCTGGGTCGGCTGCTGTTTTCAATACTCTTATAGTATTCATCACCATTCATCTGCCAATCTATCCATATTGTTGACCTTAATCTTCGAGTGGGTTTTTGACCTTGATAAGTGTTGGCTCATTAATTAATAAAAGAAAGAAAAAGGTTCTCTGTGAAATCAGGTGATACGGTTTCAAGGTAACTTTAGAAGCTAGTGGCGATTGCTGCCACCGATATCGAATTTTTAATAAAACCCCATGCTATACACTTTCTTATATTCATTACTTGTGAAAATTATATTTCAGTAATTACGAGCAAATAATAATAGGGACTTACTTTCCATTCACCCTGTATGTAATGGGCGACATGATTATTTCCCTTTAGTGTAAAAGCAATACTCTTCTGTATAAATAATCGGGTCCTCTCAGTTATCACTATTGTCAAAAAATGTAAACAAATTAATAATTTCATTTAAATACGTTATAATTTCCTCCACTTCTAGTAGCATTTTCGTTGCCTCAGTTTTTAGAGTATCGGACGCCAATGATCACGATCGGAAGTGACTGACGTCCGGTTTGCGAATATCACTACGTCTAGCCATACTGATGTGTCGTAGACGACGAAACACCTGTCTGTCGATGACAATATATATATATTATTTTGAAAATAATATTTATGTATAAATAATTATTCAAAGCTCTTGCAAGATAGAGCACTTTACGTAATATTAAAACAAGCCGTCATTATGCGTAATGCATAACTCTAGGTTCCGCCTATTGAGTGCTCTCGACTGCTTGCTGGATAGCCGTCGTATTTCTTATTTAGATGTTAACTTATTTCCTATTTCTAGACAATGCGCGTGGAGCATTGCTACGCGCCTCGGCTACTGAGTCAAACATGACTTTCGTATCGGGGTTCGAACCGTGTGACCGGCATGGATTGTTTCCTCCCATACTGACGATTGGAGGTTTGGCATGAAACATATTTGTATATGGGATGATTTTGAAAATAATATTTATTCATATATATATATATATATATATATATATATAATTAATGAAAAAATATTTTTATATCTATATATATTTCGCGTTTTTATATTACGCTCGTCAGTATGGAATTATGTAACGGTATCGCCGGTTGGACAGCTGGATCCCCGAATCCTAATATTATGAATCCTGGTCTCGTAACCATTCGACCCACACGACGATCACGTTTTGAAATACGAGAAAAATACGCTTTGTATTCTTTCAATGTAAACACAAGTACTGTGATTCTAAAGAGAGTTATATCTCACAAGGAAGAGGAACATATATATATCTTGTAAAAGCGTTTTCTCTGTCTGAATGTGCTCAAATAACACTGTGCAAACACATCCCCCGATTTCGCTAGCAAATCAATTCTGGTTAAAATATGTTACATTAATAATAAAATTCCTTTTTTTTCTTCTCAGTTCACGTCTCTCCCATTAAACATAACAACATTTTAACATTTTATGGCGTTCTATCCACTTAAGGTTTGTAAAATGTCCACAGCACAACCGACGTTGCTTACCCCTTAAAGTGTGAAGATTCAAAAGGAGGTCAGAAATATGTAAGATGTAAGCATCTCTTCATCTCATTAACTATACTCTTTTTCTCTGTTATCACCACCCACCGTACACACAAGCTTACCCCATTTCAAATGCAAATTGTGTGTGCGTGTGTTTTAATTAAAAAAAATATTTAATGAGGGAACGAAGTGTTTTTAAAAATAAAACTAAGCTAAAAGATGTTAAAACTTTAAAATCAAATAAACTTTTACTTCCTTTTAAAAATTGTATTGTGATAATTCAATAAAAAATATAACAATTATTTAGAACAAAGTGTAGTATATGTTCTGATGTTACACTTTGTCTATTCTGTCCTAGGTCATTGAAGGAGAAGTCCTTCTAGACTGAGGCAATTTAAATTTATTTTCCAATACAGAGTGCTCTTTTTGAGGGAGCTAGATTACCCCACATACAAAATCGACCTTGTGTCTACCTCTGGCATAATCGCACGGTTCTCTTTCACACCGATAAAACCTTGGAGATGGCTTTTCATTGTGTCAAACTTTCAAGTTTCTTTCTAGTCGTATATCGATCCATGGAAATTCAATTTTAATTTGCCACAAGTATCGATCCATGGACATTCAATAGGTTTTCACGAATAGCCTGATCGATTTTAATTTGCCACAACTATATTACAGACGTTATTATTATATGATTTGTATATCTATATATAAAATTAGGTACGTGCATATGTTGACGCCTAGTAACGATGTTTCCAAAATTAATAATGATCGGATAATTAGTTTAGGAGTGAATCATGTACATAAAATATATAAACATCTATATAGAATAGAATGAAGCCGATTTTTTCTATGTAACTTCAGACATTATAGAAAAATGACCGACCACTTCACATGCTAATCTTTTCCACTAACCACCTATAACACTTCCTAATGCGCGTTTCATGAAAATATTCTTACATTTAATACTCCTTACAATTAACATTACATTTATTCCTTTATATCTGTCTCTGCCAAATACGTCTTCCATAAAGAAGGTAGCAAATACTTTGCTTTTATAATACTTTTCTACACCAACGTAACTCTTTTACACCAGGCACTTTATGCATACAAGGAAAATTACTTTAAAACACCGAAATTATTTCATTTGAACCTCCTTACTAGCTTCTACATGAAATACAAGTTTTGAAATTAAAACAATAACTGCTATCCGACGAGGAATATAGGAATATCGGAATTCAAACGTTCAACCGTTGGGAATGCCTGTTTCTATACTTTCTGCAACCATTTCGCTTTATTTAACGAACACATGATCGCTTGCAAATCTTACCATCTACGTGATTTTTTCACACGTATGTAATTTTGTTGCGTTTTACAAACCACCAATTATTTCATAAATACATATTTTTATACAAAACAGTCAAATAAATAAAATCATCTTTTCTTCAACATAATTTAAACGAATAGCAATTCAATTAAATATATTTTACTGTAAGTTAGAAAATTAGGGCCATTAAAAATACTTCCGTGGACCGCGAATGATAATAGTTTTTAAGAAATCGAGTTAAAAATATTGTATATAGTCAAAGTAGGCCGATTCACTGATGATAGGTGTTAGTTACCCCGATCGAGCCTGGAGTCGACTTACATCATAATAAGCTCTTTTTATCTACGATTGAACTGAATATCATTCTGTTGGATTTACAACGTTTTAGCCATTTCTGACGCAGTCACCACGAAATCTCTACGATTAATTTTTTCAATCTTTAAATCCTTTTTCCCCAGACACTTTGTCAACGGACATTTTCCCAACTGGACAGACTCTATATTTTGATAACCGTTTTACGCAAGCACATTTACTTTCCATTACTTTATAATGTTTCTTAAAATTTTTAAAATTTTGAATTTTTGGCTTTTCCCCTGCAAACTTATCCATCTATCTAATTCCTCTGATGATACGATTTTTATCTTTGAAAAGCCTGGCTTAAGGAAATAAAAAATAAACATGTTTTTATCGAGTACACCTTGCATTGAACAACGGAAGATGAAATAGATTTGTCATTTGCACATCTTTATCTCTCTTCCTTCATTTATATATATATATATATATATATATATATATATATATATATATATATATATATATATATATATATATATATATATATATATATATATATATATATATCAAACGTAGTATATTCCCAATTTCCGGCCCATTCTATCCTTTTAGGAAACTTACCAAAAGGTTTTACTACTAACCCTAAATCCGAGTGGCAAGGTCATAGAACGACATGTAATCGCCTAAAAAAGTAGCTACCGCCCCTCAAACGCAGCGGATTTAACTCCCATAGAAAAAAGAATTTAGTTACATGCCCTAAAACTTGCCCCCAAAATAGGGAACATTTTACATTAAATTTATATACAAAATATACTTTTTTCTTTTCATCTTTCCGTGAAGTTTTTCAGGGTGTTCACACGTGATCGCCTAAAACAGGTAGAATACTTTTGGGGTGGATGGGGGGTAATTTCGCGGATGATGTTAATCTATAATCATACCAAAATACCAATCAATATATTTTCATAATTGGGACAGATCAGTGCTACTAAACTATTGTTTTAATTTGTCAATCAGAATAGTGATAAGGTCTTTGCAAACATTAAACAATAGTTTGTTGTTAAACTTTACAATAAAAGCATTTACTTAACTAATAACAAAAAGTTATTTATTTAAATGTAAAAACTGAAAAAATAGGGGGATAGAAAGGGATCAGAGAGAGAGAGAGAGAGAGAGAGAGGCGAGCATTACAGCCACACTCTCTCCCTCTTTCTATTCTCGCTTATGCCTTTCTCAACCTTTGGTAAGGTCGTAGGCGAGTACTGATTCTTTCAACTTAAGGTGTTTTAGATATTTTTCCGATTTATTTACTAAATAACTTAAAGTAATTACTGTTAATATGGACGAAACTATGGCATATAGATAATAAACATAATTCTAAATTAATAATACCAGATGTTAATTAATTATGAACAGTTTAAAAATAATTATGCAGTCAAAAGGTTCTCTCTTAATCGTTCATCTGCACTATATATACAGAATATCAAGATTTTATGTTGTATTATTGATCGGCCTTTGTTCCGATGGATACTACACCCCATAAACTGGTATAGTCTTGGCCTTCGCGGCTTGATTTACGCCGGTCTATGGGTCTGTCCTGTGCAGTTCTAGGAGGTCCACCCTCCCAGGCGTTGCCTCCCTTCTTTGGGGAGGAGTAAGTTTATTGCTGACGGTCTGAGGCCCCCTACCGGGGAATGCCGACGGAGCTGCCCAGGCAATTTTTAATGGCCAGAGTGCTCACCTTCTCAGGCGCTGGCTTTTCAAGTGCCACTTTCCCGACCTGACCTTGGGTCACATCTTACCTTGTGGGAGTAAGATAAAAATGGCCTTGTCCTTAACCTCCTGGGGAGGTAAATAAAATGTTGTATTATTGATTAAAATATCAGTCACTCCTTTTGATTATTAGATAGTAGTGATAAATGAAAAAAAAATTTCCGCATTTATTCATTTAGATATATGTATTTATTACACACACACACACACGCACACACACACACACCCACAAACACGCACACACACACACACACACATATATATATATATATACATATATGTATATATATATATATATATGTATATATATATATATATATATATATATCTTGTATTTTCACTCCATTGACCATGGGGAATTAAATCCAAAACCATAATTTTCATTAGTTTTAAAAACTTCTTTATTTTTGTACTTACATGGATTTTGTTACACTTCTCAACTTACTCACAAAAATAATCCATTCAAATTTAATATTCGTTCCTATTCCTTACGCGCGTTTCTTGGCAAAAATCAGATGAGTGCATTTTTTCTATAGTCCAATTTTGTCAATCATCAGAGGGCTGCAGCGTACATTGTTTAATGGTGAAATAGCATGTAATACCCCCTCCCCCCAAAAAAAACACCGGCGAGAAAAATACGGTGAAATTCCAGGTTAAATTCTGATAAAGAATTCGGCAAACTGAAGCATACAAATAGTAAACAATCACTTGGAGAAAAGGTGACTATTTCAGAAAAAAGAAAAAAAGGGGAAAAGAAAAAGGGAAAGAAAAAGAAAAAAAAAACTTCTACCTTCAGTACTGGGGATAAAGTCTCAGAACAAATTTTCCCTAATAATTTATTTTAATTTTAATATTGAAGTGAGGAAAACGCAAAAATTATATCTCACTAGCAGGACCCGTGGCCCGGCGTTGCCAGGCGTTGCCAGGCGTTGCCAAGCGTTGCCAGGCGTTGCCCGGGATAAATTTAAAAGAATGGTTTAACATTTGTAAACAACCGACATAACGCTATACTAAATATGTTCTCGGCACTTCTGCAGTTTACAGCTCGTGCTGAAATAATAACGTTATTATTTAGAAACCTATTCTCAACACGGGGAAGGTGGGGGTACAACATTTTTTTTAGATTAAAATAACGTTAGTATTTAGAAACCTATTCTTAACATGGGGAGGGGGCGCTTCGGTAACATTCGTAACGGCTTACAGTGACAGAAGTCGGAAATCGATCACTTTAATTCATTAAAGTCGTCTGGTCTTTAAAAATTTCGGTTTCGTCATTTTCGTTGAATTGCGTAACACTCAGTGTCCTTACGTCACGCCTGTCATCTTTTGGTCGACTATTCCGGAAACGTCCCCCAAAACTATTAATATAGGTAATATGTGATCAAAGCGTATTTCTTACGTATACAAAAATCACGACTGACGGACAGACAGGCAATGTGTGTCTGTCTTTTGTCTGTCTCTGCCCGTCGGTAGAATGTTTTCTAAGCGTAAGAAATACACTTCGACCATATCCTCAAATATCGCAATTAATTATTTTAATGTAAACAATACATAAAAATAAAGAAACTTCACGGGAAATTGAAACCGCGTGCCGCAGGTGTGGAGCCTTCCTCGCTACTGTCTGTGCTAAATCAGGAAGATTATGAAATGTCGCGCAATTTAAGTCACTTATTCAAAAAACATAATTGAATACGGTGTTTTCCAGCTTAGTTCCCTGTGAAATAACGTGTGACCTAATTGAACCGGTGAAATGGGTTTTGCAGAAGGTCTTAATTCAAAGAGTGTAATGAGGCTTCTACTCTCTCATTCGAATACGTTTTTGTGTGAGTAAGATGTATGGGTCTCAATGTAGGTTTTAATGTACGATGATGTAGTTTAAGAAAGATTTTGGAAACATGATTGGTCGAAGTTTATGAAGGTAGGTGTATTAATATTCCCGGCTTCCTTAGGATGAAAGAGAAGGGAAAATGAAATCTACTTTATATAGATAGATTGCATATCCAATTATTTATTTGAATTTTAATATTTAAGTAAGGAAAAACAAAAATTATATCTAATTGCATTCATGAGGGAAGTTAGTTTTATATTTATCTTTAAAGTTACAAGATCGGTAATTGACTTACAGAGGCATTCAGCCATACGGAGAAAGGCAGGTAATTCTTATTTTTAGATGTAATGAGTTGTTCCCCCTGGTTCAGAATTTAATTCATCGCCAAATTGATATGGAAGGGATCTGTTGTTAATCTCCAAAAGAGTTAATATACTTGTTACAAGGTAGTGACCGTAATATTATTTGATACTCCAATGAATTATTATGCAACTCATACGGATGAAATTGAATTGTTGATTTAGGATGCAAATTAACTGTGCAACTCCTTAAAATACACTCCTACCTCTCTCAAAACTATGTTTAACCGTGATGGAATATAGAACGCCTTCATTTATTAAGTTGTATCGAACCCACTCTCTACACAGTCATTACCAATTAAGTTCTCATAGCATCAATGATTTCTTAACTTCCCTTCTACTGGATAACTCTATACCTAATGCAGAAAGCCTAACTACCTAAATTCTAAGAGCCCCTAAAGTTTAATGTCCCTATTTGCGTTTTTTGTTTCCTGGTTTAGCTATAAATCTTATTTATGAAGATGAAAGCATTATTTATTAGCCATTAACTCGTGTATTTATTGGACTGAGACTCGTTCCGGAGCGTATGAGAAGTGTCCGCGATTTTTATATTCTCCCGTAGGACTCACAGGAACTGTTACTCTCGTTTCCCCTTTATTTTTCCTAGTAACATTTTTATATCGTGAAGCTACTGTTATTACTAAAGCATTCTAATGATAACTATTTAATTTATTATATCACTTCGAATATGCTTATTATCTAAATGATTGTTTAATTGTACATAGCATATCTAGAATCCCACGTAATACTAATTTATTTGATGCCACTAATTG
>OY744544.1:58570824-58635824 GCA_963556195.1 Sepiola atlantica | reverse complement strand
ATATATATATATATATATATATATATATATATATATATATATATATATACTTATGATAGAAAAATAGAATACTTTATTATATAATTTTATAACACTCTATTGATAATATTATTAATAATGATAAAATAATAATATATCATATATATTTTTAAAATATGCAACAGATAAAGTAGAATAAATAATAAAACAAATGAAATTTAAATAAGAACAAATAAAATCAAGTAAAAGTTAAAATAATGAAATATTAAAATACTTTGAAGACAAATAAAATCTATAATCGTGAACATATATAATAGATTGAAATTGAATCAAGTAATAAAGTGAGAATAGTCGTAACAATCTATAAACAACATAATAATTACGATAATGATAATTTTAATTATCAATTTAATATAAATATTAATTATTAAATTATTAATTATAATCAAGATTAAATAAGACACACATATTATTATAATTAAAAAGATAATAGATAATTATAAGCTATGACATAATATTATAATCATATGAATTTGATGAATTATATGTAAAAAAAACTATAATATAAATCGAATAGCGACTTCAAGAAAATATATACAGAAAATCGACAAAACTAAAATTAAAAATGTAAAAAAAATATATAAATTATATATATATATATATATACAGGGTGGGCCAAAATAAGGGTCCTATCTTTAAATTTGAATAACTTGAATTTAAATAACTTCCACAAAATAAAAGTTAAAGTCACCAAACTTTATGTGTGTGTAGACTGACCCTTCCGAGATTTTTTGAAATAAACACAACAAATTTTAGCCGAAAAACACTTATTAAAACTTACAAAAACTAAAGTATTGTTTTTTACACGGTTTTGAGTTTTTTAAGCAAAAATAATGTTTTCTAAATGAGGGTACGTTCCTTAGGGCTAATACGGCTCATGCTTGCTTCGGAAGGGGTCCTTTACTTATTCTAAAAAAAAAAATTAAAAAAAATCAATAAATAAAAAAGTTATGAATTTTAAAAAATAGGACCCTTATTTTTGCCCACCCTGTATATATATATATATATATATATATATATATATATATATATATATATATATATATATATATATATATATATATATATAGAGAGAGAGATAAAGAAAGAGTGAGATTTTAGTCTTCGTAAGGGGATATAAAATTCGTGTAAACTGTTCTGTTCGGTGAATTATATATATATATATATATATATATATATATATATATATATATATATATATATATATATATATATATGTGTGTGTGTGCGTGTGTGTATGTATGTGTGTGTTGAGTAAACTCCGTAACTAATTAAATGATCATTATGAATTTCAGAAAACAGCTGCTACCGTAACGGTTATTAATGTGGGCTATAGTTAGAGTAATTCAATTTTATCAAAACGAGACAAAGGTGAGGGGGCCTGGAAATTCAAATGCACTCGATTTTGATAGAAAATTTAATCATAGCTATGAGATGTAAATCAATAAATATTTCTAAAATTTTACAGGTTTTTTAGTGGACATAATATCACACAACCCCTATTTGAAAATTCAAATATTTCTGATTTACATAAAATTTGATCCCGAGTTAAACAAGATTCCCTGGATTTTTATTTCTTGTAAGGACCTTTTAAGTCTAACTCCTAAATGTCAGACATTAAAAAAAAAAATCAAAATCATTTCATTTATTTTGATCAAGATAGCATTATATCTTGATTTTAATCTTCGGAAGTTGGCATAAAAGTGGTGCAAAACTTGTTTTATTCAAGGAATTAATTTTATCTTTCCTGTGATAGGTATTCTAGTTGTATAAATGATGCGAGGTCTATTTGAGGACATATTGTTTTTAAGTTCAGTACACACTCAAATCATTTATAACATTTTTTTTTCAGATGACACATTCAGAGAAAGATTTTAACCCAAGAAATAAAAAAAAACATACTCATAGTTGCTTTAGCTGCAAAAAAAAACATAGTGATTTGGAAATCAGTAACTTTTCCATGTTGTCAGATCATTTTTTTTTTCAACAAAGTTCACCCCAAACAAGGCAAGCCGCCACTGTAGACGTAAGGGGCTACTGAGAAAAGAAAAGGGGGAGAAGGAAGGCGGGGGTCAACCTAACTTGGGATCTGCGCAGCGAGATGTCTGTTTACATTAGTTTTAAATTTCTGCATGTCTGTTCTGTCGGGGAAACAGGAGGCAGGGAGAGAGTTCCAGAGGCCAGCAGTACGAGGAAAGAAGCTATTTGAGTAGAAGGCTCTCCGACATCTGGGGACCTCCACAGTGAATGAATGAGATTTAGTTGATTGTCGAGTTAGTCTAGGGAATTTACGTCGAGGGGGCACCAGAGTAGCCAATTCATTGGAGCATAATCCATTGAAGTATTTGTAAAACAAGCACAAGAATGCAACATTGCGGCAATGGGAGAGAGGCTGAAGCTTGGTTGACAGTGAGGGCCCAATTAAGTTGGCGATTCTTTTTTGGACCATGTCAAGGAGGGAGAGACTAGTAGATAATGCACCAGCCCAGATGTGACAACAATACTCCATGCATGAGCGAATTTGTTCATAAGGCTCGGTTGGTGCTAGAGGGATGCGATGCCAAGGTTTCCCCTATGTGCCTACCCTAACCCTAACCCTAACCCTAAGCCTATGTGCATCTTTTACTAAAGTACAAAGGGTGATGCACACCAAATATCCGGCTACTGTGATGCTTTTTGGAGTCGTGGGCAGTAAAAGTCATGTCATGTCACCATACATTTTCCCACAAGGTCTTAGGGTCAATGCTGCTGGGCACCTTGATGTTTTTAAAACGGTTGTTAAGCCCTGTATATATAAAGTATACAATGGAAAGCCATATCTCTTTCAAGACTCTGCACCTTCTCGCAAAGGCATTGTAACCCAGAACTGGTTATCATAATAGATAATTTTTACGATCATGTGACCCTCAAAATTTGGCCTCCTAACTCGTCATATTAAAATCCTCTAGACTATTCCGTGTGGAGCGTTGTTTAAAGGGAGGCTACTCAACATCCTCATAGTTTTATAGCTTCACCAAAGGCCGCCATTGTCCGGGCGATTTCCTAAATGAATAAGGACTATTAAATTTCAGTCTGTGGACGGTTTCGAGTCCGAATAGAAGCAGTCATTGAAGCCAAATGTGGATTCATAGAATAATTAGATAAAGAAGTATCATCAAGGATATTTGTGTCAATTTGATTTAAATGTACACATTTTTTGTTAAAATATTGTTGTATATTTAACGTACTAAAAATGTCCTAAAAACTTGTATAAAAAGAGAGCATGGCCGCCCACGACTTTTATTCTCTGATTTTAATGAGATTTA
The DNA here is from genome assembly GCA_963556195.1 of Sepiola atlantica. Lineage (NCBI taxonomy): Eukaryota > Metazoa > Mollusca > Cephalopoda > Sepiida > Sepiolidae > Sepiola > Sepiola atlantica. The sequence goes on along the minus strand of OY744544.1, from coordinate 58,632,480 downwards.
AACGTCAGTTAAATTTTTACGAGATTTTTTTTTCTTACTAATGCGTTACCATTTACGAAGGCCAAAAGCCATTCGAGGATAATGGTTAGTGAGATAGATTGATTGCCAGTTGGATGATGAACAATATCATGAGAGGATTGAAAATGATGAATGGAACCGACAAAATAGGTTATTTTGATTCATAAATTTTTTACAAATTTCAAATATTTAAAGGAGACATAAAAATGGTGCAAAATTGTTCTGTTTGGTGAATTAATTATAAATTAAATTTTATCATAATTAAATTTCTTATTATATTTAACTAAAAGAATACCCGTCCTGGGACAATTATTCTGCTAGTTGCATACTATATATATATATATATATATTATTTGTCGCCCCCAAATATAGGCTGGGCTCTGTAGTGAGTAGCCTTAGCACAGCCGTCATCGTTGCTTCAATGCATGTTCTTTTCAGTAGTCAAACACTTTGACGAAGGCTGCCTGTAAATAGGTTTAATCTCTCGCTGATTTACCGGGTTGTTGATAACGGCCGTGTGGGCTAAGACGTCGGAATTTGAGTTTGTAACATGACTCGTGCTCTGGGGTTCGAGTCTGGCGACCAGTATGAATAATTCATCTGTACACCGACGATTCCCGAATTGATGAAACGTACACGTATGTAGATAGAAACTATATATATATATATATATATATATATATATATATATATATATATATAAGTGAAATATTTTGAAAATCAACAATCGTGCAATTTAAATGAAAAATTCATTTTTCTTTTTGCAAGCTTTCGCTGTAGAACAACTTTGTCAGGCGAGACTGTCTTATAGTTTATTTTTCTTTTCTTCCTCCTAATTTTGATGGTATTAACCCCGAGGGGTCGAATCACGATATGAGCAGAACGAGAGGTCAAGTTCTTAAAGACGTTAGTATAAGTGTAGTCCTGGCGATGTTATGCGCAGATTGGCGCTTTTTAAGTAATATATATATATATATATATATGTATATATATATATATATATATATATATATATATATATACAGAGAAAGAGAGAGAGAGAGAGAGAGAGAGAGAGAGAGAGAGAGAGAGAGAGAGAGATGTACTCCTCATTGACCCAAATAGAAAAAATAAAACTGGTTATTTATTATAGCAAATTGAAAACTTCAAACCTCACCATTATCAACAATTCTTCCCCCCATCGACTAGGATTTTGGATAGGACGAACCTAGTATATGAGTTTAAATGCCCCGTGTCTCTGACAGTGAATAGAAAGACATATACGTAGGCTTGGCCAGAACAACATTATCGAGACGTTAACTTTGCATTTATCCGACACCAGCGCTATAGCACACCACTTAAAAACTCAACATTCTTGCCCCCACTCTCAATTTCGAAAACTCCTTGTAGAAAACACACTCAGATGAGAACACAGAACTAAAAGAAAAACTACATATATTAGAAGCCTTGCTCATCAAAACCAAAACACACATCTATTAACATTAATTTCAATAATAGTAAAACATCCTAAAATGTTTATAATACTAATACTGCTATCTTATGAATACTACAACCATTCCACGGTTCCCGCACAAACTATTAACTCATATTAACAAAGAAAAAAACACACGTTTTTTTTTACTTGATAACCTCCCTTGAAGATAGATCTAGATCGATTTCAAAAATACTAGCGCCCAAAACATTTACGGCAAATACATCGGTCACTTCCAGCTCGAAATCAGAAAACCAATAAGGAACGGATAAAAAGAAAAATATACAGACACACCTTGTCCGTCATATTTAATAGAATATGTCCTAAAGAAAAAATGATGCACCGATATATATATATATATATATATATATATATATATATATATATATATATATATATATATATATTATACATGTGTAGTTGAAGACCACGGAGTTTTCTTTCTTTGCTATCTTTCTGGTTAATTTCTCGACGCGGTGAGCGATTCGTCGGTGTCAATTGGTGGATTATGGCGCCTAACGTTGTATCTTGGGCCATTTCTCGAGCGCTTTCGGTCTCGCGACCGTCTTCAGAAGGCTGTGTCTTATTATTAGTGAAGAGCCGTATTTATAGTTTTATTTTTGGTTATATCGAAAGCGCTCGAGAAATGGCCCAATATACAACGTTAGGCGTCATAATCCACCAATTGACACCGGAAAACCGACGAATCGCTCGCCGTGTCGAGAAATTAACCAGAAAGATAGAAAAGAAAGAAAACTCCGTGGTCTTCAACGACACATGTATAATAAATGACTTGCTGCCAAAATATATACACACACACACATACACACACACATATATATATATATATATATATATATATATATATATATATATATATATAGATGTGTGTATGTGTGTGTGTGTGTGTGTGTGTACTTGCGCGTGTGATAATGAAATGAATAAGTCACATGAAACTTCAAAGGAAAAGATGAATATTTTGAATGTTTCTAATATCGTTTAAAATTCATCGTTTTCAAGAATTCGACTTGACAAAATTAGAATTTTAAATTCCAATGTCTCTTATGAATTCAAGAACTTTTCAAATAATATTAATTCATGTTTTCCGCGTCAATTTGCATAACAGTTTCGTTTTTCGTTTTCCAATTTTGTATCGCTTTATGATCTCATCGGATCAGCAAAAAGGTCTGAAAGATAACACACTGGATATCACATTCAGAAATAGAACACTATTCTGATGGTGTTACACTGATGTACGATTCCTCCCCCCGCAGCCGCTTCCACACAGATTGAACGTTGTAAGTCTTGCTCGCTCGACTGACCCATAATCTCTGTCCTATCCCTGAAAAACATTCACAGCAAACACTCGTTTAGCTAAAACAACTGAAATAATATTTCTTTCTTCTTATGTGTACATGAAACTAGACAGAACTTTTATGAGCAGAGTTTCTTTTCAAGAATTACATGTCTGTGGAACACAACACCACGCGGCTGCTTCCTAGCTGACTACAACATGGTTGTTGTCAAGTCCAATGTTAACAATTCTTTTCTGCAATATCATTTAAAGTACAGCTCTTTTTAGGTTTTAGTAAACTCCTCATATCTGATACGTCGTCATGTTGTATTTACGTGTTTCTGAAACTATGTTTTCGTTCTTTTTTAGTTTGACCTTTTTCGACTATCAATCATTGTTGTGTCTAAAATATACCAGGCCTCAGAGTCTTGATTGTCGATAGGAGTTTATCTGACTTTTCGAGGTTTGCATACGCTTCCACAAAATGTATACACATCCCGGAGACAGTATAAAAATGTTTCGGATTTTTTCATGCTCTTTGATAGTATACAGTAAAAACATACATTGTACTCTGTTTATTTATTATGTATTTATTATGTACTAATGAGTAAGAACTTACCAAGGCCAAAATCTATTCGAGGATAAAAGTTAAAGAGATTGTCGGTTAGAGGTTATTTAAGAGGAATTAATTATCCATAACGATGGCTGAACAAATATTTGTTTACATTAGACTTGAGTATGACCATGTTGTAGTCGGTTTGGAAGCAGCCTCGTTGTATTATGTTCCACAGATGGAATATTCTTGCTTTCTTCATGGAAGTTCTGTTTGGTTTTTGGTACAGAGGAAGATATATATATATATCAGGGTGGGCAAAAATAAGGGTCCTATTTTTAAAAATTCATAACTTTTTTATTTATTGATTTTTTAAATTTTTTTTTAGAATAAGTAAAGGACCCCTTCCGAAGCAATCATGAGCCGTATTAGCCCTAAGGAACGTACCCTCATTTAGAAAACATTATTTTTGCTTAAAAAACTCAAAACAGTGTAAAAAACAATACTTTAGTTTTTGTAAGTTTCAAGAAGTGTTTTTCGGCTAAAATTTGTTTTGTATATTTCAAAAAATCTAGGAAGGGTCAGTCTACACACACATAAAGTTTGGTGAGTTTAACTTTTATTTTGTGGAAGTTATTCAAATTCAAGTTATTCAAATTTAAAGATAGGACCCTTATTTTGGCCCACCCTGTATATATATATATATATATATATATATATATATATATATATATATATATATAGAGAGAGAGAGAGAGAGAGAGAGAGGGGGGGTTATTTGTTGTAGTTGTAGCAAGACTAATTAATATTGTGAATCTTTTACATGGGTTTGACGAACAATACCATGAGAGGATTGGAAACTATGTGTGGAATTGGCAGAATTTGATTACTTAAGAGAACGGTTAACATTGAACATGAATACTATCATGTTGTAGTCAGCTGGGAAGTGGTCCAGTGGTATTATTTACCACAGATGTGAAGTTCTTGAAAAGAAACCGTTTATGGAAGTTTCTCCCTCTTGTTCTCCCCCCAATCAATCCCCAATAGGAGAGGGAACAGCTGTCCCCAACACGGCACGTGCTTAGTGATGAAAATGACAGGCTGTCGGACAGACAGACAAAATGGTATTAAATACTTTACTGTGATAGACTGAAGGACGGATTCATCACTGGACCATCTCATAAACTATTATGTATTTTTTTAATTATTCGGACTACTATCCTCATCTAGAATATTATTGTCACAACGTTTCAGCCGATGTAATCTCCAGCCTTCTTCAGGTGTATCTTGTTGAATTCGGGAATATTTATGTCGAACTCGGGAATCTATATTGAATTTCGACCTGAACCCTTGATTTAAAGCACGGGGGTAGATTGTTCTCGTTCCGTCAGCCATGAACGAGTAGAAGTAATTTTTTATTTTATTTTTAGTATCGCCAGTAGTGAGAAGACTGCCACTTACTGACTGATTGTATTTAACACATTTATCCATTGCGCCACTTAAAAGGTTACATTTGCCGAAACGTTGTGAAAATAACATCCAAAATGAGAATAGATGTTCGAATAAACCAAATAATAAAAATTATCAATTAAGTTCGATATACAGATTCCCGAGTTCGACGAGACGCATCTGAAGAAGGTCAAAGGTTACATTATGGGAATAACAATCAAGATGAGAACATAATAAACTCCTACATTTACTTCCACTTTCACTTCCACTCACTGCAAAGAAAAGTGGGCTCCTTCTACCAGACTAGAACGCTTCTCACACCTGCCAGTATCCTATATCTCTACAAAGCCACAATTCGCACATGCATGGAGTATTGTTATAACATCGGGACTAGTGCACCAACCACTAGCCCCACCCTTTTAGACAGGGGGCTTCCAAAAGAGCCTCTAATCTAATAGGTGCTACACTATCTACCAATTTCCAGCCCTTGTCTCATCGCCGACATGGTGCATCTCTATGCTTGATTAACAAGTATTTTAATAGAATGTGCTCTGACGAACTTGCTGCACGATGGCTCCTTCGACGTAAATACCCCTGACCTATCCGACAATCAGCTTAATCCTACCCCTTCACCGCATGGGGGCCTTAGATGCCGGAAAGCTTTCTACTCTAATAACTTCTTTCCTTCCTGTATCCCTAATTGTACCAACATGCAGAAATTTAAATGTAATGTGAACAAACATCTTGCTTCACAACTCCCCACTTAGGATGCCCCTGTAGGTATGAACCCTAATTCACAGTAGCCCCTTACGTTTTAGTGGAAATGTGCCTTGTTAGGCGTGAAAAGACGAAAAAAAACACAACAAAGAAAACTTTGTTTTCGATGAAAATAATGCTTAAACATGACATGAATCATGACTAACACACACTCCTGTGATAGACGCATCTACAATTCGCGATACTTCGATGAAATTCCTAGCCATCTAATAGAGTGTCACTTTGAAATTTCTAGCCATCTAATAGAGTGTCACTTTACTAATCCTTTCTAAGTCCGCGCGGCGCGAAAAGATTCGCAGACAGGATTTTAGCGAAGTTCTTCGAAAACTAAACGAGCTGGACTGTCCCAGACACGCTATCAATTGCAATAATTAAGAAGAAAACTCCGTAAAAACTTTAACAGTAGAAAATGTATATCCTACAAACTGTGTCTTTTGTTACAATGGCCGTTCAGGATTCTTGTCAATGTAACTACGATTGACACTCGTTTTAATTGTGACTGCGGAATCAAATAACAACGAATCTATTGTGGTTACGGAGCACTACGATGAACAAATCATTTGACCCCAGAAGATAATCCCGACAACGGTTCATCACATATACAGCTAGAGTGTTTTTTTTGTGTAGATAACGCACAGTAGTAGTAGTAGTAGTAGTAATAGTAGTAGTAGTAATAATAGTAATAATAGTAGTAGTAATAGTAGTAGTAGTAATAGTATTAGTATTAGTAGTAATAGTAGTAATAATAGTAGTAGTAGTAGCAGTGGTAGTAATAGTAGTAATAGTAGTAGTATTAGTAGTAATAGTAGTAGTAGTAGTAATAGTAATAGTAGTAATAATAGTAATAATAGTAGTAGTATTATTAGTAGTAACTGTAGTAGTAGTAGTAATAGTAAAAGTAGTAGCAGTAGTAGTAATAGTAGTAGTAATAGTAGTAGTATTATAAGTAATAGTAGTATTAGCAGTAATAGTAGTATAAGTAATAGTAGTAATAGTAGTAGTAGTAGCAGTAGTAGTAATAGTAGTAGTAATAGTAGTAGTATTATAAGTAATAGTAGTATTAGTAGTAATAGTAGTATAAGTAATAGTAGTAATAGTAGTAGTAGTAGCAGTAGTAGTAATAATAATAGTAATTGTAGTAGTAGTAATAATAATAGTAGTAATAGTAGTAGTTGTAGTACAAGTAATAGTAGTAGTAGTAGTAGTAGGCGTTCCAGTGAATGTTGCTCTCTTTCTTTTTCTCTTTTTCTTTTCGTTGCTGTCTTCTTTTGTCAGCGGTTGTAAAAGTAATTCATTTAAAATTAGGGTAACAAAAACATAGATTTTTGGGGTAACTCAGATTATCCAGACGACAGCTCATCACATAAACAGCTGGAGTCTTATTGTGTTGATAACCCATAGCAGTAGTTCGTTCTCTTTTTCTGTTTCGTTGTTGTTAACAGCCGTCGAACGTTTGTCGTGATGCGTGTTAATTTTCCTCTTCTTTAATAACAGTGGTTGTGAAAGTTTTTAATAATTACAGCATACAATCATTTACTGTTTAACAATGTTTCGCATTTTTTCATGTACTTTGAGAGTATATAGCTCCGTTTTCTAAGTATGTAACTGTAGGGATTGCATAGTCATAGTTATTCTTTCAATTTAATGTTCTTTCATATTCAGATATTCGAATCTTCCGACAAATTAAATAGCGTTTATTTATAATATTCCAGTGTATTATTTGTAAACGTACATAAATCCACTTATATATTTATAAATATGATTCCATGATAAATGCCAGTATACTGAAATCATATGCCCTTAATGGGGTTAAGATGAAAATTCATATACACTAAATGTACAAAAGCAAGGAAATTCCCAAATTTTTACACTTTTATTGTCATTAATTAAGGGTATGACTACATATAAACGAAACCATTTCATTATCACATCACTACAGTATAAATCTCTATGCATGAGTGGATGTAGTGTGTGAGGTGCGCTGAAGAAAAATTCCTACCAGTAAAATACATAGCCCTGTTGTGCTCGCATACCCTTAATGACAATAAAAGTGTAAAAATTTGGGAATTTCCTTGCTTTTGTACATTTAGTGTATATGAATTTTCATCTTAACCCTATTAAGGGCATATGATTTCAGTATACTGGCATTTATCATGGAATATCACTACTTTTGTAAAGGCTATGCCCCAACACAATGCCTTCTCATAAGGTTTTTCGGAATTTTCTTGAAAACTAAGGTATATGGTAAACTGAAATTAAAATGCCATCAACTAGACCCTAGAATTTCTATCTCTGCCAAAAGAAAAACAGCTGAATCCATCAAATAGTTGATGAGATACAGGGTGGCACATACGTACGTACGTACGTACACACAGATAACATGATTTCATGATTGAACTTTCTGGATCTCTGGGTTGCCTTGACTAATGATGCTGAAATTCTACACACTTATAGAACCTATCAAAAACAAATTTGTGCAAAGTTTTAACTAATTTGGTTCATTGGTTTTTGAGTTATGATTGATCAAAGAAACGAGATTTCCAGCATAGGCCATTTTTGAAGTCTATTAAGGGATAGAGCGCTCTCGTGCCTCCCTTGATTTTTAGTTCTATTTTGTTTGTTTGCAGCATTAGGGTGGAGCAATTCTTTTAACGTTTTCTCATCGACACGTTGTAAGTAGTCAGCTTGATCGCTAGTAACGTCTAGTTGTAAGAGTAATCGTAGTGGAGATATAGCAGAAGACGCGTCTCTGTCTTCTTATTTTCCTTTGTTGTTAACATCCGTCGGCTTTTTCTTTTAAATAACAGCGGTTGTGATTAATAGCACAAAATCATATGGGGTTTAACAATTCTTTTATTGGTTTTCTTTCTCTTTACAATATACATGTACTAGCAAAAATATGCTCCCTCCGGTCGTATATATTTTGCTAGCCTGGGAGGATAATATTATGGTGAACGAACATATACTACACTAACACCTAAAGGAGAGGGTTGTATCATGATGAACGCCCTCATTCCAAAGGAGGAGTTAATGCCCGAGAGGACGATATAATGACAACAGAACAGATAGTTCACTACACCCCAATGAAGAAAATAATCATGGAAGGATGGTATAATGAGAAACGGAGATATACTATACTGCCCCATCAAAAGAAGACGTAATACTTGGAAGAATCGCTCATAAAAGGAGAAGGTAATGCCTGGGAGTAGTGTATCATGGCAACAAAACAGATACTACACAACTCACACCCCATCCTCAAAAAGGAGAAGGTGGTCCCTGAGAAAATGGTCTCATAACAACAGAAAAGCTACTACATTATCCCTCCCTCAAAGGAGGATATAATACTTGGGAGATTTACCTCCACCTCCTTAAAAAAGAGGAGGTAATTCCTGGGAGGACAGTCTTATAACAACAGAACCGATACTACACTACCCACCCCCATTAAAAGAAAATACACTCATTGCATTCAATTTAAAATGTCTAGCCTATTATTTTTATGGTTCTTTGGCCTTTTGGTTGAGATCAGAGTGTAGTATCTGTTCCGATGGATGCTACAGACCGATGTCGTCTTGGCCTTCAGGCCTTGATTCCGCGGTTCTGAGGTATTGTCCTGTACAGTTCTAGGAAGTCAACACTCCCAGGCTTTACCTTCTTTTTGAGAAGTGGTTAGTTTATTGCTAATTGCCTGAGGCGCCCCTATGGGGGAATGCCGACGTTGCTGCCCAAATTTTGTTGTAGGCCAAAGCGCGCTAATCCTAGTGCGCTGGTTGACTACACCTGACCTTGTGTCTAGTCTCCTAAAGGTAAATAACTTGAACTTTTGGCTAAGATCAAAGTATAGTATCTGTTTTCGGCAATCCAGCGACATCAGACGTTTCACTATTGACTATTGCGTATGTATAAGGAAATATGACAATGCAAAATTACAAAATATTATTTTATTCAAAGCCGTTTATAAAATAAACATGAAATTAAGAAGCCCAAACGATGTTTGTGGGTATTTACAGTCTACTATATATACGGTATTAAACAAATATTATGTCGTATTATTGAATTAAATAAACACAACCTGTTTTGATGTTAATAGATGGAAACGACTTTCATATTTATTTATTTAGAGACCTGAATGTTACATAATACACATTTCTTTTCCTTTATAGTATAAGTATATATTAGTGCTACATAATAACTCGTGGGTTTTACCCAACCCATCCCTCATAGGGGGAGGGAACAGTTGTAATAAATACATTCTCTTTCTTTCGCAGTTTAGAAAGAAGATAGAGATAGATGGATAGAGAGAGATTTTACTATGATGATATGATGTTGATCTATATCTTTTCTCTTTCTTTTTTGTTGCAACCGCTTCCTTCTAGTAGCAGCAGTTGTAACAGTTGTTAATAATGATTTGGGTTTTAACAAATTTTTTTCTTTTTTTCTTTACACACACACACACGCACACACACACACACACACACACACACACACACACACACACACACACACACCTCTATCTTTATAAAGATAAAGCAAATATTATTATAAAGTTTCGATAACGATATGACAGCACGAAATTATTTATTTCATTTAATTCTTGAGAAAATGTCAGTATTTGGATCTATACGCTTTTTGTATCATCGATTATCAGCATCAGTTGATTAATTTACACTATTTATTAGACTAGCAGGGCTACCCGGCGTTGACCGGGGGAAAAGTGTAGCATTAAAACATCTGCCCTTTTATCTTTCTATCTGTCTTTCTCTCTATCTTTCTCTCTTTACCCCTCCCCAGTTTCCCCTTTCTCTCCCCGACCCCCTCTTCCCCCTTCGCCCAGACCATTCCTCTCCTTTAAATAATAGATTACTTGAGGATGAGTCAGCATTTTCTTTTCAAATCAGTACATAAAATGGCTGAAAAACCGACACCCCCTGACGAAACCTGGCCCAGTTGACCCCCAAGTGCGGTCTAAACTGGATGTCTACATCCAGATTTATTTAAATATGACAGTTATGCTCTATCCGATGAGTCACACCATCTGTCGCTAGAGTTCCTAAAATGATTGTATTCCTAAATGCTTAAAAAAATGGAAAGACTTATAGGAAATATGACTTTAATCTTTTGGTCGATAATTTATAGAATTCCAGGAATAACCTTGAAAAACTTAATTATGCAGTAAAATGGTTAAAAACAAATAAAAGGAACATTTTAAAAGAAGATTTATTTTTTTTAATGAGATATAACATTTATTTTAGATAAATGAACATATACAAACATAATTTGTGCTTAAACCATTATTTAACTCTGAAATATTTTTTGTTTTATATTGGTTTGAAAACAGAATTATCAAGTGAAACACGTTTCAGAGGGGTATTCTAAAGTAGTATAAATGCTTTTTGGAAAAATATATCTATTGAACAAACATAAATGATGTTGCAAATGTGCAACAAATGGCATAAAATTTTACATGTTTAAAAAACATTACACTATATGCATCTAAATACTCATAATACACTAGAGAATCATTAATAATATTTACTTACAATTATAATGGTCAGATCTGAAAGTTAAAGCACTTAAATTAGGCAGATGACACACTGATGACACTCGTCCGTAACATCGAAAATACTGATTACCTATTTAGCGGGTGTGCTGATGCAACATCATACTAATACCTACTCACACTTGCCAACAGGCTCGTAGCAGATGTGAAACTCTATATGGTGTCGCTAACGCGCGTGCGCGCGAGAGAGAGAGAGAGAGAGAGAGTCAGTAATCCATTCCCCTTTTAGAAGTATTTCTTATGCCTCGTGTATCTTTCCATGAAAATGAATAACAAATATTTTAAGAAATGTTTAATAATTTATCCTTTTTGTATTAAATTACCTTAATTAATTACTGTTAATATCGACAAAAATATTGCATATATATGGAATAAACAGAACGATAAAATTACGAATCAATAACACCAAATATCAATTAGATATGAAGTGTTTTAAAATAGTTATGCAAATTAGGTATGGAAAGAGTTTATTGGGCCTTTCGTCTTAACGATATATATATATATGCATCATTTTAAAATAATATGTTGTATTATTGATTTAAATAGCACTAACCTGTTTTCGTAGTAATATAGGACTGATAAATGAAAACAAAAACGTTCGCATTATTTAGATAGTCATTTTGTTGGAATCTGTCATATTTGAAACAAAAAGCATTTAAGGATTTAAAATATTGATCTAACTCGTGTAATTGTCACTATTGCAGTAGGTAGATTTCTTTTTAAGTTCTTTAAATGTCTTAATACAATATCTATTGATTAAAACAGATTTTTGCCTGGAATAAATCTTTTATTCATTTAAAACTTAATTTAGAATCAGGTATTTATAGGAGGGACCACATGAGGGTTGACGACGTACATATATGAAAGTTACGCTATGGAGTTGACTGGATTCGAACTTGGCTCATCCCTGTCGTTAGACGGCGTCTTACCTACTTCATTGCCGCCACCTACCACGGAAATCGGTGTGCAAACGTAATTATAACCGTATTTAACTAAAGAGGTATAAAACTACATTAATTTAGAATGATGTACAAGAAATGGTCGAGTTCAAAATCGGTATTGACATTTGATTGGTCAATAAAAAACAGTACAAATATAAACACGCGTTCGATTGGTTACCGCCAATTAGAGGATGTAATTAATGGCGAATTAATTGACCGAAATAGATCGAATTGGAAATCGAAGCCAAAAGCAAAAAGCAAAAAAATGTTCTATGAAAATCGGTTCATTCTGATGGAATTCGTGTTCCTCTCACATGGCGTCGCTTTCGTAATTCCTTTTAAGCCCACGTTGTGCGTGAAGACGCGCCGAAAGGATTTTTAGCGAAAACTAAACGAGCTAAACTGATCCAGGCACGATAACAATTCTAAGGATTTAGAAGAAAACTTTATGTTTGGCAATTTTTTAGATGAGGATTGATAATTTATATTATTGGGAGTATTAGGACTACTGTTCTCATCTTGGATCTTATTATCACAATATTTCGGCTGCAAAGATTTTAAAACTAACAATCAGTTCTAAATCTTGAAATCCCTTGGAGTTATGTATTTATGGATTGGTGCAAGTGCAAATTAAAAAATAAAACAATACGAGCTTGATTAAGGATCTTTTTGAGATGAGTATATATATTATTTCGATTATTCGAACTACTGTTATCATCTAGGATGTTATTCCTACAACATTTCATCCCATGTAATATCCGACCGTCTTCAGGTGCATCTTGTCGAACTCGAGAATCTTGACAGAATTTCGAACGAAACCCTTTTATTTAATCTACGGGGTAGATTGTTCTCGTTCGATCAGCCATGACCGAGCAAAAGTCTTAAATAATTCTCAATTGTATTCTAAGTACTGGCCGTACTGAGGATTGAACCTTCAACCCGCAGAAGACAACAACTTACAACTGATTATTACTTAGCATTTTCAGTCATTGTGCCACGGGTACTTGCGTACAAGATTCCCGACTTTGACATTAAAATTTTCAGGTTCAACAAGACGTACGTGTAGAGAGTTGGACTAAAAACATTTATAACTAAATGGACATTAAGGAATCACCGGAAACATGGATTAGCAATAAACTAAACCCTTATCAGATAAAAGATAAAGCCTGGGATGGTGTACCTGTTAGGATTAAACAAAACCATACCCAGTCCGACAGCAACAAAGCCAATGTCAGACAGATTTGTGAAAGTATATATATATATATATATATATATACATATATATATATATATATATACATATATATATATATATATATATATATATATATATATATATATACATATATATATATACATATATATATATACATATATATACATATATATATATACATATATATATATATATATATATATATATATATATATATATATATATATACGCATTGAAAATTGTATCTGACCACCTTTTCTTCTGTCTGTCTGTATTTGAATCATGCGTTTTTTGTTGACTTTTGGATAATTCTCAGTTTATTTTCTAACAAGAAGCGTTTTTGTTTATAATTGAACCGACGCAGGAACTGATTGCATTATTTTAATTTAGCTTCAAAACGTGCGTAAACGGTCTTTATGTGAACTCTTGTTTTTAAAACGTGATTTAAGTGCTATTTTAAATCATATATATATATATATATATATATATATATATATATATATATATATATATATATATATATATATATACATATATATATATATATATATATATATTGGATTATTATATAGATTATTATATAGTTATCAAGGTAAGGTTTGTATCGACAAGGTTAAAAATATAATAGTGCTCAATAATTAATAGAACATTTTATATATAAGAAAAGTTTTATTTATACAAACATAGCATGACTACACATTCAGAACATGTTTCAGTTGTAGCTTTTATAAGCTCGATTTCATCAGGCCCAAAATAAGTGTCCTCTTCCCCCCCCTCTCTCTCTCTCTCTGTCTCTCTCTCTCTGTTTTCATATTGAAGAATGAAGCAAAATTATTATTTGTAAGGGTTGCGTGACTAAATACAAAATATAAGTGCTATATTGGATTATGAAAGCTATGATTGAAACGTGTTTTGGATGTGTTGCCATGCTATGTTTGTATAAATAACACTTGTATTATATATATATATATATATATATATATATATATATATGTGTGTGTAATGTTTTTTACAAAAAGCATAGCCGTGTGTATTGTTAAAATAAATAACATTTATTTTAATCTAAGCTTTAGAAAATTAAAAGCGAAAGCGAACAAAGGATATAATAATATTACGAAACAATGGTTTAAAAACATGTCTACACACCCTTTCTAATTCAAACTAGCGTAGCCACGCTAATACAGACATAACGTGATTCCCGGCACCTAAAGTCCATTGTCATAGGACAATGAAAAGAAATTAAACACTTTGCTTTGACAAGGACAATTTTAATTTTCGAAAGGTTAGATTAAAATAAATTATATTTATTTAAACAATACAAATTATTTTTTTTTCAAAAACAAATATTATTACGAAACAATGGTTTCAACAAATATATCTACACACCCCTGCTAATATATTTTCAGAAAACCAAAGAAGTAAATATTGTTAGAATAAAAATAAGATAACAATAGTATATATATAAAAAAATTAAATAAATAATATTAGAAAAAAAATTAATTGAACACCGCTCTTGGCTGTTATCCCTACACCGTCCAAATAAAAAAATGTTAAAAAAAAAATTTTTTTTAACGTAAATAACTGCCATTTCATATGTGGGTTCAAATATAAAATACTCAGAAAAAATAAAAATAAAATAAATAAGTAATAAAAATAATAATAAAAAAAAAATCAGTTATAGTTTTATTACATTTGCTGCGGATATTAGTATTTACTGCGTTATAAACAATATTGCCACCCACACGTTTTTTTAGATTTGAAACACCTACTATTTGACAAAGAGGTCTTCCTCGAAATATACTATGGAACATAGTCACACGCACTACGTCACAGTGTCGAAGTCTTGCATAATCAAGTAAGATTTGCTATATAAGAAAAAAAATAATTAAAAAAAGTTTTTGAAAAAATATATGAATTAAAATCACTTGTTTTTGACTTACTTCTCAACGCCGACATATTTCCATTTCTTGCATTGTGATAGCCTTTTAATACTCTTCTATATACGTATTACACACAATGCTTCAAGCAAACGACCTCTCCTTATTATATATATATATATATATATATATATATATATATGTATATATATATATTTATATATATATATATATATATATATATATATATATATATATATATATATATATATATATATATATAAATAAGTCAGTGATGAGAATAAAAATTGTGTAGAATACAACATCCATTTAATCATCACTTGTTCAAAACAAGGATTACATTTTTTATTATTCCTTCCTTAAACGATGGCTTTTAAAAGATGTGATCTTATTGTCGTCTTCATGCATGTTTAACGGTGAATGTTTGCCTACTTCATCTCTCTCTCTCTCTCTCTCTCTCTCTCTCTCTCTATATATATATATATATATATATATATATATATATATATATATATATATATAGACCTTTTCAAATGTTGACATTTCGGTGAATTTGAATTAATTCGAATCTCCCCCGACGATAAGATAACATCTTTGAAAAGCCATGATTTAAGAAAAGAAATAATAAAATAATTTTCTCATATAAATCCCTTGTTTTGAACAATGTATGATTTAATGGATATTGTATTCTACACAATTTTTATTCTCATCACTCACTTATTTTAGCCTGAAGTTCACGACACTCAAATATCACCACCAACACGGTTTTAGATAACTACAGACATAAGGATACTGATTTTGAAAAAGTCTTCATACAAGGAATAATCTCAACTACAACCACTCTACCCAGCGACTCAGTTCTTCTAAAAAGGTATATAGACACTTTAAAACTCTTAACAAACAACAACAATATTAACATGTTAACCATCAGATAAAGGAGGAGATAGTAGTTATGGATAGAATCCCATGGATAACAACAATATTTACATTATTATTAGACGAAAACACATACATCAAAACAAATTAAAAAAACTATCGCAAAAAGCATCGAACATTTTAACAAATCCTTTAAACAAAAACCTTATAAAAATCTCTGAAAAATAGACACCATATATCAAACACCACCCCATAATTCCCACATTATATGGCCTACAAAACCTCATGAACCAGATATCCCAATGCGTCCCATAATATCTGGCATCGGCAGCACCACACACAAGATCGCACGAGCCATAGCCAACATTCTTACCCCATTAATTGGCGCCATCTGCTCGTCCCACATAAAAGTGACAAGATAAAAAACATTGACACAGAAAACAAAAATATACATAGCTTAGATGTAACATCACTATACACTAATGCCTCAGTGAAAAAATGTTTAAACTTACTCCAGATGCACTTAGAAAAAACAACAACAGTAACTTACCATTCCCCCCCCAAAAATTTAATAACATGACATACTTCCAATTTTATAGTAAATTCTATAAACAAGAATTCGCACTCCCTATGTGCAACCCTCTAAGTAGTAGACTTGCCTGCCTTTTCCTGGAATTCCTTGAACCTGAAACTTTTATTTAGGTTACCCCTCTAACACGAAGTATTTCAGATATATTGATGACATCTTCATTTTTCTCCCCAATGGCACAAAAATTAAAGACATCAACAACAAATTAAACACCGTTAAACCCTTCATAAAATTTACATATGAATCCGAAATGAAATACTCAATACCTTTTTAGACAAAATCATAGTAAAATAGAATAACAAACTATCTTTCAAAGTATATCGCAAAACCGACTACATACATTTTAATTCACACAACAAGAAGATTAAAACAGGCATTATAATTGGCTTTTTACTACGTTCTCCAGAATCTGCAGTCCACAATACATTGAAGCGAAAATCAAATACATCAGATATTCTTTAAAAACATTACAATACGCCACATATTCCATACTAAGAAAAAAGTCCTACAAATATTCTTGAAATATATATATATATATATATATATATATATATATATATATATATATATATATATATAGAGAGAGAGAGAGAGATATATATATATATATATATATATATATATATATATATATATATAGAGAGAGAGAGAGAGAGAGAGATAGAAGAAGAAAAAAAGTGATAAATATGCGACGATTGTCCAAATTTATTTCAAATTTCAATTGTTTAATGCAAGGTATATTCAGTAATAAACTAGTGTTCATTATTCTTTCCTTAAGCCAATGCTTTTCAAAGATCGAGATCTTATCATCAGAGGAGAAATACAGATAGATAAGTTGGCTTTCGAAAAAAACAAAGTTCAAATATTTGAAAAATATATGAAAAATATTATTAAAAAAACGCAGTGAAAGAAAAGTTCCGTAAAAAGATATGTGGTTTGTCCGGGTGGTCATCCTATGTAATAATTGTCATCAAATATACATAGGGGACACTGAATGAGAACTGAAAAGAAGGCTTGCTGAACACAACAGAGACATTAGCAATAGCAACTCCCTTAACACGCTTTTCTCTCACGTTGCACAACGCGACCACTTATTCAAATTTTAACAGGCTAAAATCATTAAATACATATCAAATAAATCTCGACGCAGACTACTTGAAGCAGCACTTATAACGAACACCAACACCATCAAACAACGAAATGGTTTCTATAATTTATCTCCACTAATTAGCAAACTCATTATGGTGGAACACAAATAAACATCAGGACCGGGATAACCACCCCATATTACATTTTCTATTAATAAATTTACACAAGTAACTAAAAAATCGGTATAAATTTAAAAAAAACAATCACACAAAACTAAATCAACCAATTAGATCTCATTTCCATCTCTTCTCCCACTCTTTATACATATCGCACATGCATACATTACCTATGCTCTTAATTAAACTAATGGTATTTCATTGATTAATGATACACTAATAATTAAATAAATGAGAATAAATAAACACTTTCACACATTATTTAACACTATAAATATTTTAGCCTCACCGGTCTACTTACATTCACATATTACATATACATGTGTATAATCTTAAACACTGCTAATAATTACTGATCAATTAATAATAAGCAAATAAAGAACTAAATAAATAATAAACACATTTATACATAAATAAGTTAACGAGTTATATCATTTCTAACCAACTTTTGTACATAATTCTCCAAATATTGCAAAAAAATTATAAATTAAGTAATAAGACACATGTAAAATAGTAAAATAATAAAATAAATAGAAATAAATTAATACACTTACTAATAGATATGATACCATCCTTTTCTCCTTATGCCAAAACTTCTTATCTTTAATCCAAAATTTGCATTTCAAAATAATAAAAATCTCTACGCCTTTTGATTAAAATAAAAAATCATGCTCATAATTATATTAATGGTAATTAGTTGCTTAGTAATCAAGCAATCGGCAATAAATAAACACATTCACACATAATTCAAAACACTATGAATATTATATCCTCACGCGTTTACTTATATTCACATGTTACATATACACACACTTGTATAACCATAAATACTTCTGAATAATTACGGATCAATTAATTACACACAAATAGTGAACTAAATAAATATAAACAAACACATTCATACATAAATAAACTGAAGAGCTATATTATTTCCAACCCATTTTTATGCATAATCCCACACATTACAAGAAATTTATTAATCAATTAATGAAACACAAATATAGTGATCAATAAATAGAAATAAATTAATACCGCCATTTTGAATAGTTAAACTAATAGGTATGATAACCCCTCTCTCTTTATGCCTAAATACTTTTATATATATTCTCACATGTTACAAGAAACTTATTAATTAATTAATGAGACACGAATAAAATAATCAAATAAATAGAATTAAATTAATACACCCATTTTAAATATTTAAACTAATAAATATGATACCCCTTCTCCTTTATGCCAAAACTTTTATTTTAAATCATATTTTGGGTTTCAAAATTAGTTTTAAAAAAATCTCCACGTCTCTTCTTTTTTATTATATTTATTTTTCTTCCCCTCCTTTTCTGCGTTCTCCTTTTCTTTTTCTTTTCTTTTTTCTCTTTCGTCTCCCAGTTAAGACTAAACTACAAATTCATACTTCCGTTCCCCCGTCCTCCACATCTACTGCCAGCCAAACTTGGTTGTTGCATATTTTATCCCGACAAAATTCCTAGCTAACAAAGCCATAAACTAATAAGTTGAAGCCATCAATCCCATTCATCTTGCGTCCGTTGAAGGAGGCAGGTAACTGCTGATAACGCTATAACAAAAAAACACGTTTTTTATTCTCTGCTTGTTCACGTCAACAACCATACTGAAGTCTGGACACTTTCTGACAAATCTAAATTAATATTCTGTATGATTTTTCTTTTAAATTGCTTTCTACATCTTTATATATATATATATATATATATATATATATATATATATATATATATATATATATATATAATGATCAAGTACTGGTGAACACCTTTTTATAACGTTTACACATGCATGTAAAATTGCCCCAACACAATTATTCACAATTCACCAACAGCTTCAAGCGATCTAACTGACCTCCAGATGTGACATGTTGGCAACCCATAAATGATTCGTTTTTATCATTCTGCCCTAAGGGGCCGAGAAGATCACGCGGTTGCAGCTCGCCACCTGATTGGTCGCTACCATATATGCTAGCCTGCTTACGGCTAGAAAACCAAAAACTAAATAAAGAAAAACACAAGGTCTGGGTCGCCGATAATTTCGTTCGAGTCAGGATCCGTAGCGCCAGGAAACTAACAAGAAAATAATTCGAACAACGTAGACACTCAGCAAGATTTCCTATAGGCATACTTTACAATAAAAACTAACAAACACTGGTGATCTCGATGTGTGAACGCGTGTGGTTTTGCTCGTAACCACAAGGATTGAATCAATATCTTTTATTAATTTGCTACTAGCAAGAAGATCCGACGCTGCTCGGGAGTGAATGAGGATCACTACTATGTACTTTCGGTGGATACTGCTTATCTCAAACTGTGTGTACACGGGTTTTGTCATCGTCGTTGGCTGGTGTATATCGGCCGCTGAGCGATAACACGTGGACGTCAGACGTATGGTTTAAAAGGTGTTTTATTTCAAACAAGACACGACACCACTAGAAATAGTTTTTACGAGAGAGAGAGAGAGAGAGAGAGAGAGTGAGAGAGAGAGAGAGAGAATAGGGGATTACTTTGGGAGAGATTTACCACGCAACAGTCAGGCCATGTTATGTAACTACGCCCCACCTACTTCGGCTCCTGCCTACTGAGAGTGGACCGGCCGTTTCTCACGTCAGTCTTCGTTGGTGATCAGGATCAAGAGCCAGAAACAGCCCCGAACGGACGTGACTTCATTTGCGACTTCCGCTTTTACCCTCTCCACATTTCAGGGCGTCCTCGCACATTTTGGGGCTCTTTCTTCTCTAGCACCTCCCACTATCTTACACTTTTTCACTATGCTCATAACACCATATTACTTTCTTTGTGTTTACTGACCCCCCTGTTTCGCCCTCTAATATAGTCAAATATACGTATTTGTAGTTTTAAGGGCTTTTTGTCCCCATGGGTAACTTAAGGGTGAGGGTACGTAGAGATTCAACACATATGGTGTAACGTAGAGATTCAAGACTACTTCCATTGTCTTCCCCGGATAATTTTATACATATGATATAATTTTCATAAAAATAGGATATATCTGAAGTTTTTAAAGAGGTTCGGCCACTATAGCTCCCTTAGGTAAGAAGGGCACTTCCATTGTCTTCCCCCCCCAAAAAAATGTATATATACTATTTAAATTTCATAAAAATAGGATATGTTTAAAGTTTTAATGGTTATACCTCCATAGACCCCTTAAGGATGCACTTAGAGATTCGGGAGAACTTCTACTGTCGTGTCCGGTAAATCTTACATAAGAATACACTTTTAGATTTTATGTAGATTCTCTAACCTTTCTTTCTATAGGGAACACAGAGACATCCCACATACACGCGGACATTGAGTTTTGTATATGTTAGTCGAATAATAACTGAACAATAGCGAAAAATAAAACGAATCTTAAAATAATCCAATTTAAAAATTATTTAATTCAGGAACTGAATCGACCCATATGCATTCGGTTTATTCGTAAATAAGTTTATTTGATTACTTCCGCCAAGGATGTCATGTTCTCGGTCGAGTTTATTATTGGTTTGTTATTATGTTAATGTATTTGTGTACAGACTTGCGTCCAAATTGCTTACCCAATTTGGTAAAAATATTAGTCATTGTCTCCTCTATACTACCTCTTTCTCACAAGAGACGTTGTTAGTCTTTTTGTACCCTATCGTTATTTTCATGACAGGTGCTCGACTCGACTACAAACATTCATAACAAAAACTCGTTTAGCTACAACCACTGACAATAATTTCCGTTTCTCTCTCTCTCTCTCTCTCTCTCTCTCTCTCTCTGTGCATAAAACTAAACGAAACTTCCATGAGCAAAGTTTGTTACCACTAACTAAACGTCGGGTTGACTATAACATGGTCGTTTTCAAGTCCAATGTCAAAAAGTTCCTGCTGAGCCGCCCTTTTAAATACTCAAATTCTGCCCAATTTCCACCATTACCAATTATCTCAGTGTGTCTCACCGTCCACCTGACACTCATTAATCCTTTATGCTCGAGTGGCTTTAGGGACTTGATAAGTGGTGACTCTTTAGTAGAAAAAAGAAAACAAAATAAAAATTTAGAACTGATTTAATTTTGGGATATATAAGTCAAAAGTTAAGGTAAAGACCACGGAAAAGGTAAAGGTCAGACTTTTGGCGATAACTTCGATTCTGTTCATCGTAGAGACTCGCTATTTGGTCCATATTCTAACCAATGAAGTCCGGCATCTTTTTTTTTATCAAGACCGGAATTCATAGGGAATTTCAACTTCCGATTTTTCCTAATTCGATTAATAGATCTGGTGCTCTTTGATAACAGTAACTATCATTCAAAATTCAGCTTGACTAGTTTTTGAATTATTAACGTTTTCATGGCATAACCGGAAATATTTCATATAATATCGAGATTTAAGGCCCACATAAGTCTTTAGCCACTCTTTACGTTGTCAGGTGGAGGTATGCAGTATCACGACTGACTTATCTTTTTTGTTTATCATTGCAATGGTGTAATGTATTGCAATTAAAATTTAAAAGAAAAATGTAGGCTTTTCCTGTTACATTACGATCGACAATTCTTTCGGTCCCTGCAAATGTCTGCACGGCGACTCTTACGTAAAAGCTGAAGTTTTATTAACACCTTGTTAGTCGTAGCATTCATAGTTATGATGATGTGTTTATTTCTTTCTTCTTCTTCGTAATGTAATAGTGTCTGTAATAGTTGAAGCAGTTAAAAACACAGCAACGCCATTATTTTGCTCTAGGGTTTCCTTTGTTTTTTTGTATAAATTTATTCTCTTTCTACAAATCCATTATTATTACCGAAGTATTGTTGTATTTCGGCTGTACTTACAAGAATGCCGACAACACTGATATCTAAAAATATAATGAAATACCTTTATTGTCGGTGGCGGAGAACGAGTGCGGGTTAGTGTGAAAGAAGGATGCCCATGGGTTTATGTTTTTCTCAAAAGCGTACCAGTCGATATCAACTTCGAGTTTATATTATATAACAATTTGTTACACCCACTCATCCACCTGCAAACGTATTTGTGGAATTTCGCCTTCGCTGTCAATGTAGCCACGCCCCTATATATTTAACGACTGGGTATTCCCGCATGCAGATAACATTCGGAAAAGGGTAAATTTTGCAGGTGGTTCTGAATCAACCAACAATTATGTTAGTTTCGACAATCAATTTTGCCTTGATATTACCGGCCAAGTTCTCGTCTGTGTAAAGTATGTCTCACTGCTGCCAGTTAACACGCTTGGTGCACACAACCCGGATATTTAAATATATTATTATTATTGTATTATCGACGATTACACTGTATCGACGGTTGCATATCATTAATCACTTTCTCTCTGCGCAACCCTCGTAGAGGCTTGTTTTAAGACCCCCTCAAAAGATGTCTATTCGATTTGACGTTCAACACCTAATATGCATACTTGATCTCTTATTTTCACACATCGACTTAATGTAGTTACGTCATTTCCTCCACACGTCACATATGTATATGACGTGTGAAGGAAATGACGTAATTACTCACGTAATTTTTACTTTTTATTTGTGTTCTATCTGTGAATAGAGGTAATATAATCGAAACCCTGGTTATTTGGCGTAGACTGTAATAATATTTATTTAATTATATATCTAGCATGATCAAGTAATTTAGAAAATTTAGGAAATTAATAATGAAAATATTTTTAAAACCTTTAAAATTTAATAATTAAAAAATGTAGAATTTTGCAACTTAAAAAAAATTAAAGAGATATTTAGGCATTTTCAATGTCTAAACATTTTAGGCAGGGAAAGTTTAACAAACACAACCTCCCAAACTGGATCCTCTGAAGCTTGTCCCGATACTCACTCAATCATCTACGGTGGGTTTGGTGGTGGGCTGAATTGTGCATACTGGAATTTCCTCCTATGGCGACATTTGGAAACTAATTCATTTCTAGAGTTGATCAAATTTAAACGTTTAGGTGCTGTGGCAATCATCACGGCCTCTGAGTTGCATAGACCGCAAGATCTAGATCCTGGGTTAAAAGAGTTTGATTTTTACAGTATAAAATGGTCCACCCTTAATGACTTGGATGAACTGTATAAGTTTAACAAAAAAAAGGAGTGTGTTTTGGGCCGATATATTTGATGTTTTATATACTTTTATGTATTTTATATATTTTTATACATTTTCAAAGTTTAATTTTATTACTTGCAGTAATGCCATTGCGGTAATGGTCCTCTGAGGAGAAGATTTTCTTTGAAAACTCATGAGTTAAGGACTTTCAATCACTTTGATTGAACTTTGAATTGTAATAAAATTTGATTCGCACCTTATTTTATTCTTTCACTTTATCTAATGCTATTAATGCTCTATCCAGTATATTGAGCTTCATTTTTATCCGGCTGTTCACTAATTAAAGATATTAGTTGCCTCTTATATCTTTTGTTGTATTAACCTTTTATATATATATATATATATATATATATATATATATATATATATATATATATATATATATATATATAAGGTTAATATATATATATATATATATATATATATATATACTCTTAGAAAAATATATATACATTTAAAAGCAATTTTCGATTCATATTTTATTGCTTGGTAATGTCAATAATCTAATGCTTCTTGCTGAGTATAGTTTGACATTATTCTCTTTGTGTTTTTCATTTCATGTTTTCCATTCTTCCCGATTTAAAACAAACCTGGTTATAAAACAGAAAATAAAAACAAAACGATCTGGCATAAAATCATTCGAAGATTTTCCTTATTTTCTTTTGTTCTCATTTCCCACTCGGGGTCGATAAGAATCGAAAGGTAAAAAAATCTATACATCCTAACTTTTAAAGCGGAAAGGCTTAGCTTTCAAAGCATTCAAGAGTTTCTCATTTGCCTGAACAAGATAAATCTTCTACACCGCACTAGATAACCTACCCACCGTTGTTTGGGTGTCAAATAAATTGAACGCCTATCGACATAATACTAAAACTCTGTGGATCTTGCATGCAATCTTACTAACTTATTATCTAGTTACCTATCTATATTGCAATCTTGTTTTCTTATCTTGCTATTTTGTTAACGTGTTATATTTTTCTTGTTATAGTGGTATCTTGCAACTCTTGCACAACTCCTATCAGCTCATAAGAACCCTTAATTGGACATCATAATATTCAACACCAAGTGAGTTTTCAAAACTTTTCATATGATTTGTTTTTTTCTATCGGTTTATTAATTTGCCTACACCTTGAATACACTTTTCACTGTCATCTACTGCATCGATAGTAAACAAATTTCCCGCCTGGATAACTTTTTCGTTTTTGGACTACCATTCACCACCTGGATTGTTTTTTAATCAACCTCTTTGACATCTTTCTTGAAGCTGTTTTAAACTATATGCCTTGGATGAACTGTATAAGTTTAACAAAAAAAAGGAGTGTGTTTTGGGCCGATATATTTGATGTTTTATATACTTTTATGTATTTTATATATATTTTTTATATATTTTCAAAGTTTAATTTTATTACTTGCAGTAATGTCATTGCGGTAATAGTCCTCTTAGGAGAAGATTTTCTTTGAAAACTCATGAGTTAAGAACTTTAAAGTACTTTGCTTGAACTTTGAATTCTAATAAAATTTGATTCGCACCTTATTTTATTCTTTCACTTTATCTAGTGCTATATATACATATATATACACATATATATATGCATATATGCATATATATACATATATATACATATATATACACATATATATACATATATATATATATATATATATATATATATATATATATATATATATATATACACATCTATATACATATATACGTACGTGAGTGAGATTGTCTCAGAATTTAGTCGGTATCTACTTTCAGATCTTTTTTTATAGGTCCTCCCCTCCACTCACAATATACATTGATTGCTAGACAGTAGGTGTCAGCAAACAATGAGATGAGGGTTAATACTGTTAATTTTTGACACGACCCGATTCTTTTGAAAAACATAACCTCCCTCCCCCATCATCATCTATGCCCAATTTTACAATTTCTAATTATACATATGCCCCTCCACTGTCTGTAATAAATTATGCAACCCCTCTCTCAATTTATACTTAAAGATTAGATATGCTTCAAATTTCCCCCTCTCTCTAAATATTTATTAAATAGGTTGTTAGGTTGTTACCACCTCTCTCTCCAATTATATTTGAATTGTCGATTGTAAATTTAATTCTTTTTTTAGTTTCAAAAATGTAATCGTCTGGATCGGATGCTTGAAAAAACCACAAGGTTGAAATAAATTATTGCATCGATGATTATGTAATTTTGTGTTATTATACTTCATTTTATTCTTGCTCTGTTTATCACATTGAGCTCTCATACCCGGATTTCCCCCTGGAATTATTTCATTATAACACAAATACATATATATAAATATATATACATATATATATAAATATGTATATATATATATATATATATATATATATATATATATATGTATATACACATATATACATATATATATATATATATATATATATATATATATATATATATATATATATATATATAAAGAGAGATAGAGATAAAAAGATATAAGGAGAATGCCATATCCTGAGAGAGTGACAAAGAGAGAAACAATATAGAGAGAACAGAGATAGATAGATAGATAGAGAGATAGATAGATAGATAGAGAGGTATATCGACAGGTATTGATAGAGAAAGGAAATATTGAAAGAGAGAAGGAGAGAGAGCACACGATACAGAGAGAGGCATACACAAATAGGGAATAGAGAGAAGATAGAGAATGAAGGGGTACAGAGAAGAGAAGAGAAGAGAGAGAGAGAGAGAGAGAGAGAGAGAGAGAGAGAGAGAGAGAGAGAGAGAGAGAGAGAACGGGGGTTCAAAGAAGAGACAGGGGAAGGGGAAAGAGAGCAGGAGATACATACAGAAAGACAAACTTGAAAACATACAGAATCAAACTTATTTCCATCTGTGTAGACATTCAAGCCTGTATGTATGCTTTTTATTACTATAAAGCTTTATCCTTTCTGTATGTGAATCTTTTTAATTAAACACTAGAGAATTTATGCATAATATATATATATATATATATATATATATATATATATATATATAGAGAGAGAGAGAGAGAGAGAGTATGAACATAGATGTTTGACAAGTATACTAAACAGACGCATCCATGTTTCAGTCCCTCAGGGAATCATCAGGCTAAATAAGGTAACCTATTAGTCTGACAGACTTAAAAAAACGAGTTGCGCCCAACCGATGCCCCCCAAAAGAAAATAGTGCCAAAAGGCAGCCAGACCTTAGTTTGGAAGGAGTTCGTCATTGGCCAACGAAAACATTAACCTGTGTGGAAGTAATAACAACGAGTCTTATTGCTTAGTTAGTAAACACTACTTAGATATAAGCCAGTCGCTGACAAAAATCCGAACCCGATTTCTTATGTGAATGAAACATGCAAGCATCTGTGTAGCTTACTTGCCACATATATAATTTCTTACTAATACTACTAAGCCCTAATCCCGTATTAAGCACCGTTAAAATAAGTGCTTGAAATATATACATAATATATTAAAACACCATATAATATCATATGTCTATCTACATGAAACAATAATAATATGCCCCTAAATCTTATAAACTGTGCCCCCCCCCCCAAATGACATCAGCCTCGGTTGATACCACACAAAATAGTCGGAAGGGTCAGGGAGGGTTGAAGGACCGAGGAGGAAGTGTAAAATAATGATGCAACATGTTCAGTAATAACGCATAAGAGGAGCAAGTGTACAATAAGGATCCCAGTTCATAAACACAACACGCGGAACATATTCCGGAAGTCACCGGCGTCTTCCGGTTGACCTCGCAATACACGTGGTCGCTATTTACAAAACAACTTGTAAATAAACCTTTTACTTACTTTAATAAATGCAGTACATTCTATATTTCGGAATTTTTTTTTCTTTTAACATGTTAATATTTATGTTAAGACAGAGGGTCCATAAATAAAACAAATAAAATATTAACATGTTTTCTTTTAAAACATGTTTTGTCACATGTTTTTGTGTCACTATTTACTTGCCTCCCCACGAGGGCAGAAATGGGGGGATATGAAATATTTATCGCCGGACTTTTGTAGGGAAAAATCAAGCTTCCCAAAAAGGGGCACTCTGGATCTTACCTCAGTTTAGAAGGATTTTTCCATACTACACTTCCGAGGAGGCAAATCGGAAGATTACGCAAGTTATTTTAATAAATAAACGAAATATATACGCTTTTTTACTATTATTATTATTATTATTATTATTATTATTATTATTATTATTATTATTATTATTATTATTATTATTATTATTATTATTATTTACTCACTAGGAGTTCTCACACAGGTCATCAGTGATTGCTCACCGACAACCGGTGGTATTCCCTGGAATCTGAGTGACAACAAGTCTCCCCAGATTTCCAGTATTCTCCACCTCTTTTCGATAGCCACCGCAAATAAACTTGCAGTATCACAACAGCCGTTTACCATTGATTTCTCGCCGGCAAGGACCATTGGTGTTTTCTGGGGTTTGGGTGGCAGTAAGCCTCCCCGAGGTACCAGCAGTTTCTGCACTTCCAGTGGAGATCTGGTTTGTGCTGTCCCTCCTCGGTCTTCTCATCCTCCTTGACCCTATGCAGATATTTTGTGTGGTGTCAGCCTAGACTGGTACCATTTTTTTTTTATTATATATATATATATATATATTTTTTTATATTATTTTTTATTTATTTTTAATTTATTTTTTTTATTTTATTTTATTTTATTTATTTATTTATTTTTCTTTTTTAAATATTTTTTATTTATTTTTTTGGGGGGTGGGGAGCTGATTATTTTTTATTTATTTATTTTTTAGGGGAGCTGATTATTTTTTTATTTATTTATTTATTTATTTTGTGGGGTGGGGGTGGTGAGCTTATGGTGTTTCTTGCTATTTCTGTTCATTGGTCCATTTTTTTGTTGTGTCAGTTGAGGCCGCTGTAATTTATTGGGGGGGAGGGGGGCTTATTAAGTGATGTTTCTTGCATTTTCTGTTTCTTTGTTTGTGGTGTGTTCTTTCATTAGTTTTGTTTTCTTCCTGTGTTAGATTCCGTATGATCCTTCGTAGCTTATGCTGGTTAGTTTCCGCATTCAATAATTTTTCTTAAGATTGTAGCTGTTTTGATCATTGCTGTCCTTTGTATAGTTCCAATGATTCCTTTGATCCCAATTTCTCCCAGTCGTTTTTCCAGGTTTTCGGGGATTGTTCCTAGTGCTCCTACGATTATTGGTATTATACTGACTTTCTTCATGCTCCATATTTCTTTCAGTTCTCTAGCTAGTTCTGTGTATTTGCTTCGTTTTTCTGTTTCTTTGCTTTTCACTCTGTGGCCTGCTGGAACGGCGAAGTCTACGATTTTGCAAGATTTTTCCTTCTTGTTGATTATTATAACATCCGGTCTCCTTGCTTGTATGAGTTTGTCTGTTTGTATATCCATATCCCAGATGAGTTTGTGTTTTTCGTTTCTTGCCGTTTTGTTTCTGGTTTCTGTGCTTCCCGAGTTGTTCGTTGGATTGGTGTCTCTTGCTGCAGTGATAAGGATTTCCATGTGTTGAGTTATGTATTTTTCCAGCTCTTTTTTTGAGTCTTCCAAACACTCTTCTATATTTACCAGTCCTCTTCCCCCTTCGTTTCTTTTCATGTAGAGTCTGTCCGTATCGTCCTTTGGGTGTAGTGCATTGTGCATGGTCATTAATTTTCTGGTCCTCTGGTCCAGGTGCCTGAGTTCCTCTTTGGTCCAGTCTATGAATGGTCCAGAGTATCTTATTAGTGCTACTGCCCAGGTGTTTATTCCTTTTACTAGATTCCTGCTATATAATTTCGTTTCTAGGAGTTTTCTTGTTCTTCGTAAATATTCTTTTCCAATCTCTCTTTCATTTTGATGGCGTCTGCCTCCAGAACTCCAAGATATTTGTAACTATCCTGTTCGTCTAGCGCCCTCATTTCCTCTTGGGTGGGGAGTTCTATGTTCTCTGTTGTCTCCAGTTTTCCTTTTTTATTTCTAGTAGTGCACACTTTTCCATTCCGAATTCCATTTGGATGTCCTGGCTGAAGATTCTGGTCATAATTTTCTAGTTTTTCCAGTTCCTTTTTGCTTTTTGCAAATAGTTTTAGGTCATCCATGTACATCAGGTGGTTTACTCTTAGTTCTGTGTCTGTAAACTTGTATCCGGCATCACATTTTCTGCGTATGTAGTTAGGTGGCATCATAGCTATTATGAACAGTAGTGGTGATAGGGAGTCTCCTTGGAAGATGCCTCTCTGTATCTTTATCTCAGTCAGCGGTTGTCCTCCGGCTGTCAGTTCCAGTCTCCATGTTTCTATTGCTTTCTTAATAAGATTAATAATCCTTTCAGGTATTTTGTATATTTTAAAACATTCAATTATCCATGCTTAAGGGATTCTGTCGTAAGCTATTTTGTAGTCAATCCATGGCATGGATATGTTCTTTTTCCTGTTTTTTACCTCCTTCAGTATCTTTTGATTGATGTATAGAAGGTCATGCGTCCCTCTTTTCCCTTTACGGCATCCTTTTTGTTCTTCGGGGAGTAGTCCACGTTTGTTTAGGGACTGGTAGATTTGTTCTCTCAGTTGTGCCGTCAGGATTTTCCACATTGTTGGTAAACAGGTAATTGGTCTGTAGTTGCTTGGGGTTGTTCCTTTTTTGGCATCTTTTTGTATAAGCGTTGTCCTTCCTTTGGTCATCCACATTGGTATGTCTGTTTTGTGGATACATCATCTCAGTTTCTGCGCCAGTCTTTCATGTAGGGTTGTAAATTTTAAAAACCAATATGCATGTATTCCATCATGACCTGGTGCTTTCCAGTTTGCCATTTTCCTTAGGGTGTCCTTAATGGTTTCTTTAGTAATCTCTGTTTCTGTTCCTTCTTCTATTTCCTGTAGTTCATTTTTCATGTTTTTTAACCACTTGGAATTTTTGTTGTGTGTTTTAGGATTTTCCCATATCTTGCCCCAGAAGTGTTTTGTCTCTGTCGGGTCAGGATGTTCTGATGTTATTCGTTCTCCGTTTACGTTTTTGTAAAACTGACTTTCATTGTTTTCAAAGGTCCTGTTCTGTTTTTGCTGTTCTGATTTGTATCTATATCGTCTCAGTCTTCCCTCTATTGCTGCTATCTTTTGTTTTAATTCTTCATGTTTCTTATTCATTTTTTCCTTGTCGACTGGATTTCTGCTCTTCCATTCTTTCCTATTTTCTTTCATCCTGTTTACGGTGTAAGCTTCTTTTCGGAGTTTGGTTATCTGGGTTTCCAGTCTGATTTCCCATCCAGGTTTTGTCGGTCCTTTCTTTTGGCCAGGCTTTTTTTCTTTTCTAAGTTTCATACTGATTTTGCCCCCGCATATATCAAGTTGTTTAGGTCTGTGATGGTGTCTGTTGGGATGTACTCGAGTACCTTGTTTACTGTCTCTGTTTCAGCTTTCAACTTCTTCCAATCTTCGTTCCTTAGAGATGGGAGATTTGTTTTGTTCTCAGACATGTATCGTTTGATGTTTACCACTTCTCTTGTTTCTTCCTCGGTGAGTTCTACTTCGGTAAGTTCTGTGATTTCGTAGTCTTCGGCCTCTTCCGTTACTGGGTTTATGTTTTGTCTGTCATCTTCCTGGGGGGTTTCGTCAGGCGGTGTTATTATTATTATTATTATTATTATTATTATTATTATTATTATTATTATTATTAGTAGTAGTAGTAGTAGTAGTAGTATAATTATTATTTCTGCTCAGTAGGAGTTATCACACAAGTGATCGTCAGTGATTGCTAACCGAGAATAATCAGTGGTGTTCCCTGTAGTCTGAGTGACAACAAGCCTCTCCAGATTTCCAGTTTTCTCCACCTCTTTTCGATCACCACCGCAAATGACCTTGCGGTATCGCAACAGCCGCCTACCATTGATTTCTCGCTGGCAACGACGATTGGTCTACCATAGGATTTGGGTGGCAATAAACCTTCCGAAGCTCATATCGCTCTCCGCACTCTTCCAGTCGAGGTCTGGTTAGTGCTGTCCACTCTCGGTCTTCTCATTAGACATGGAAAAAGTTCTTTGGGCCTTTCGTTTCTACGATATATATACAGCATTTTAAAATAGTGTGTTGTATTATTGATTAAAATATCAGTAAAATTCGCATTTATATATATATATATATATATATATATATATATATATATATATATATATATATATATATTGCGACGAGGTATGTTGAAGAAAAAAAAAAATTCGAGAGTTAAAATACAATATAAGAATATTAATGTATAGTTTTAAATAGATAATTTGTATATATATATATATATATATATATATATATATATCTGTCAATTTCTACTATATAATTGTGTATCTATCTCGCTCTATAACTATCTACATTCCTCTTTCCTTCTCTCTCTCTCTCTCTCTCTCTGTACCCCCTCTCTCTCTCTCTCTCTCTCTCTCTCTATCTATCTATCTATCTCGGTGTTCTTATTACTTACAAAAAACTCGGATAGAGCACTTATATTTTAACGCTATTTTTATTATTCAATTTCCGTGGAAACGGCTATAAATCAAATCATTTTATTCAACTCCGTTTGTGAAATGAAAACAGTGTAGAATCATGTGTGCAATTAAATTTCCCATCATTATTTATTTCGCTTTATCGAACCAATTAAATCTATCGTGTCTATTTATCTCAGCAATTTACAGCAAAATTCTACTTTTAACGATGGAGATTTTTCGTGTGATTTGATACCGTGTGATATAAGTTGGTTTATACAACGGAAATAAATCACAGTTTTTAGACAACTCCTTCAAGTCAACGCATCACTAGTATCAAGACGACGAGTAAACTAGATCCTTTCTAAGTCTAGCAGCAGATGTTGTTGTTTGCTGTTTCACTTAATTCTCTTCTATCTCCTATTTATAAAGTAAAGTCGGTCTCTCTAACCTTTCTTTGTCATAGATTGTTTTTTTCCTAAAAAAAAAATCAATACTTGATTCTGGTTTGTCAGTTTTTACTGTTAATCGTTGGAACATGTTGATGAGAAAACGTAATTCGACTTATTTCTTTCAGAAAATATTTTGTCCCTTTTGGAATTATTTTAAAATGGCAAAAAGGGACGTTACTCTGTATTCATACTCACAAAATTACTTCCATTTTACTGAAATAAAAACTATTTTGAAAAAAAAAACCCAGAAAAAAACGTACAGTTAAACTTTTTTTAACTGTACATTTTTTTCTGTTTTTTTTTTCAAAAAGCAAAAAATAAAAGTAAATACAACTACTACTTATTATTTGTATTTATTTATTTATGGTCCGATGGCATATTTGCGAAACATGTTAATGCCTAGAAAAGTGATAAACAGATAGATACACAGATACTTGTGAACGGATCGAGAAAAATGGACAAATAGACGTAAACCGATCGAGAAACGTATATATACATATACATATATATTGAGAAAGTATATATATATATATATATATACATATATATTGAGAAAGTATATATATATATATATATATATTGAGAAAGTATATATATAAACATATATTAGAAAAAGTATATATATATATATACACATATATTGAGAAAATGTATATATATACACATATATTGAGAAAATGTATATAAATACACATATATTGAGAAAGTATATATATATATATATATATATATTGAGAAAGTATATATATATATATGCATATATTGAGAAAGAATATATATATAGATATATTTAGAAAGTATATATATACACATATATTTAGGAAAAAAAAATATATACACATATATTGAGAAAACTATATACATATATATATATACATATATTGAGAAAGTATATATATATAAATTGAGAAAGTATATATATATATATACATATGCATATATTGAGAAAGTATATATACATATATTTAGAAAGTATATGTATACACACATATTGAAAAAACTATATACACATATATATATATACTATATATCTATTGAGAAAGTATATATATACATCTATTAAGAAAGTATATATATATATATACATCTATTGAGAAAGTATATACACCCCCCCCCCACACATATATATATATATATATATATATATATATATATATATATATATATATATATGGCCGCTGTCTATTCAATTTCGAATATGATCACTGTTGGCGTATCAATGTAATATTAGCTTATATCAATGTGATATTATTCCATAAATGAAGGCACCTCTTGTCCGTGCTTGATTTTGCTAAACATGCACTCGTTGGTGATTCAACAAACCCGCACGTGACATAGTTACCAAGTTGCAAGCTTGTCATCTTACGTGTTCCACGTTTCCTCCATGTGCTGGGGTATTACGCCCCATCTCATCATCACTGCTCTCTTCTGCCACTGGTGTTTCATTCTATTCTTTTCAAAAAGCTTGCTGCCTTCAAAAATCGCTTCCCCCCATCTTGACCTATCTACACCCCCCTTCCATCTGCCAACATCAATTCCAAAGCACGTCAAATCGTCGTTGAGACAATCTTTGAATCGCTTACGAGGTTTGTGCTATGAGTAAGTATTCATAGTTAGTTTCCTATTAATCACCTGCTTCGGCAGTCTGTCATCATTAAGAAGAAAATGATGGCCAGCCCAACGAAGTCTGCGTTTACTTATACGAGAGTCGATGTTTGGAACAGCAGCTCATTCCAATACTTCGGTGTCAGGGGTAAAGCTATTCCAACGGATGTTAAACAAGTGCCGAAGGCAATTCTACTGGAAACACTATCAGACTAATATGAGCTCTGTAAGTTGTCCATGTCTCACAAACATGATTCCACACAGACCACATGCACAGAGATCTTAGTTTCCAGCCTGATATAACGTGGTGCCCATATCCTTTTCTCCAAATGACCAAAAGACACACCAGCCTGTTCAATACTTGAATTTATCTCAGCATCCAACGGCTCGTTTCTCGAAATAACACTACCCAGATACATAAAACGATCTACTACAGATAGTGTGTGGCCTTCAACAAATATATCCGGTTCCTCACACGGGTTGCCATGGGCAACGTTTGTCTTGCACATGCTTATTGTGAGACCCATCCTTGCACAAGCTCATTCAAAGCGATCTATGATATCCTGCATATTCTGCGAATGAGCCACGAAATCCACATCATCTGCATAGAGCAAATCTCGCACAACAGTGGAGAATGTCCTTGACAAAGTCTCAAAACGCTGTAAGTTATACAGCCGATCGGATGTGCGAAATCGAAGATATACACCTTTGTCACAGTTAGTGAAAACCAATGACAGAGTTACAGCAAAATAGATGGAAGACAAAGTGGGTGCAGCTATATCAACCTGTTTAACACCGGGGTCAAATGCAATGAGTTCAGAGAGGCAACCATTGCAGTTGACACGTGCTTTCATGTTTTCGTGCAGCTCACGAAGGGGTCTAAAAAGGTTAGGAGGACAGGATTCTGGTAAATACCTTTCATGCTCCATTAAAAAAATATGTCTCGATAATTGGCACACTCATCTTTCCTCCCTTTTCCCTTGTAAAAGAGACCATATATATATATATATATATATATATATATATATATATATATATATATATATATATATATATATATATATAAAACACTTTAATATAAAATTAGATAAAATATTATATATAAATATATAATTGCTACACTCATCTTTCCTCCCTTTTGCCCTTGTAACAAGTGACAATATATATATATATATATATATATATATATATATATATATATATATATATATATATATATATATATATATATATATATATATATATATATATATATATATATATATATATATATATATATAGTCTCGGAAGTTTCTCAACCATTAAAACTATATAAAAAAAAAACTTAAAAAAAAAAACTTAAAAAAAAACAAAAAAAAAAACTTATAGTCTCAAGTCTTCCAGTGGAAAATCACTCATGTAAGTCAATTTATTTTTTACAGTTATTATATTAGTTAGTTTCTAACACTATTTTAAGGGATCATCAGTTGTTTACCATGAAAAACTGTTTCGGGAATTTATATATATATATATATATATATATATATATATATATACAAAACACTTTAATATTTCATATATATATATATATATATATATATATATATATATATATATATAGTTTGAAGGTGAGAATTCCTCGACAGGAGCAATGTAATGTTGAGAACCGGAAGGTGGAATATGGGATGAACAAAAATAAATGACAAGAGACGCCTAACCCTCTAGATCTCGCGTATACACGCTCTCAATTTCCTTGTTCTCCTTATACCCTTTCATTTAGGCACCGTTTTGAACAAAAACGCAGAAAAGAAAAGAATATCAAAATATAGCTGAAAAATGCGCACGTGAAGTCAGTTAGACTCTAAAAAGACGATCTCACATTGTTACAGGAAAGACGTTAACAATTTAAATTCTGCGACGCCAGAATAAGCATTTTACCATTTTGTTACTGGTCTTACACGTAATTGTAAGTTGTTGGGTGTTAATGAAGATAGCTTTTAGTATTTTTATTTTTATTTTAAATTTTTTAATTGATCATATATATATATATATATATATATATATATATATATATATATATATATATATATATATATATATATGATACTAATAAATACGAAAGATGTGTTTATGCCCGTCCGTAGTTATTAAAGAACCCAATTAACTGATTCTGGGGCCGTTATTGTTGATAATATGCATGTGTGTGTTTGTGTGTGATATAAAAGTTATGAAAAAGTCATATACAACTTCAGAGGGAAAGATACATAATCTTATTTCGTTCTTATGGAAAAGCTAGACGGAAAACAGAAGTCATTTTTCTCTCATGCGGGTCTGACGTCACCTTCTCCGACCCGGTTTTGGAAAGGGCAGACAACTCATCCCACCCATTAATTACAGTATTATACATTCAGAGGGAAAGATAAATAGTCTGAATATTTTTCTCCTAAGGAGAACCAGACGACAAATAGAAGTTAACTTTTCTCCCATCAGGATCTGATATCACCTTCCCCGACAGTAAATCATGAGTTCGAAGGGTTAAACAGATTCTTCATAGGCGATAATATATATATATATATATATATATATATATATATATATATATATATATATATATATATATATATATATATATAAAGATTATGACATTAAGAACGTTTTAGAGTTTAAAATAATTAATTCAGTATGCTGTAGTAATAGGAAAAAAGACGTTTTAATACTTTTTCCGTTTTCAGCTACACGAAAAACAACGTGGCGACAACCCGTAAGACTCCATTTTATGAAACTCACGCCTCTTTAAACATTTCAAACGTGTTTTTCTTCAAATTACATGCGTTGTACTAAATATATTTTAAGTCGAAATAGTTCCTCATTAAATATAATTTAAAAAAGAAACAACATAAAACCATTTTTATCGACTGTACACAATTTTTTATCGCATTATGTTTATCCCTTCGAACTCATCATTTAACTTCGCGACTAGTTTTTGAAAATGGCAGACAACCCATCCTTCCCCCAAATTACTATATTCAACATTCAGAGTTTCTAATCTTGTTTAAGGCGATTTAAAATTCATCGTTTTCAAGAATTCAATTTTACAAAATTAGAATTTTAAATTCTTATCTCCTTTATGAGTTCAATAACTTTTCGGATTATATTTATTTATTTATTTCCGTTTCCCGCTTTAATTTGCATAACATTTCTTCTTCATCGTTTTACATTTCTTTATAGCTCGATAATGTGAATCTTAGATCTTATGGACCCGGAAGAACGCTGGATGATATGAGAAAGGCTTGATGATATGAGAAAGGCTTGAAGGATAACACATTGGATATCACATTCAGAACTAGAACCGCAGGGCGTGTGAAATATAACTCCTTATTATAAAATTCTCTTAATTTATTACTGAAACATGATTCTTACAAAAAATATGAATATGATAAGACAGTG
Source organism: Sepiola atlantica (assembly GCA_963556195.1). NCBI lineage: Eukaryota > Metazoa > Mollusca > Cephalopoda > Sepiida > Sepiolidae > Sepiola > Sepiola atlantica. The sequence continues at coordinate 58,594,495 of OY744544.1, read as the reverse complement.
TATAGCATAGGTTTTTAGGGGTAGAATTCAATATGGATGAAACCATTCGCCATGGAATATGTAAACATTTAAACGGTCAGATATAAAATTATTTAATCTGGCTTCAAAATTCTAAAGGAATTCTCGTGCATTAAAATATTAGATTGGCAATACTTTTCTTAGGGGGGATTTATAGTTTTAAATAGGAAATACCCCCCCTCAAATAATATTTAAAAAATGTTTACTGTTGTTTTAAAGCATGTAAAATCGAAGTTAAGTGTTTGTTCTCAGAACTCTGTTCTCGCATTATCGTTTCCAATTATTATTTTAATTAAACAGATATTTGAAATAAATATACAATATCTTGAGATGAAAGGCAAAATTAAAAATCATATTAAATTTTTTTAATTTAATTACAAAATTAAATCCACCAGAATGCATTTCGGTTCCTTCGTAAACAATTCAGCCGTTTTAATATTTTGTTAAAAGTTGAAACCTATTAAAAGACATGACCATTCAAAATTTAAAACCTTTAAACTGTCAAATAGAAAGTTATTTAAACTGGCTTTAAATCTTTTTGCAAAAAATCCTCATGTATTAAAATATTGAAAGTTTTGGAAGCTATCAGGTTGGAAAGAAAGTAATGTCGTTTTTGTCCAACACATTTATTTCATCTGAAACATTCACATTAGGGCATTTTTAATCTTTACAATAATTTTCCTCATTTTCTATGACTTCTGGCCAACGATTAACTGGCTTCATAATGCCTTCTTCCCAAAATCTGATTTTTGAGAGAAAAACAAATTTAGGTCAGCTTTTAGTTAGTCGTCATTTTCATGATTTTATTGTTTAAGTGATGCTGCAACGACCGGAAAAGATATTAGTCGGATGGAGCAATGGCAGATGAATAAGGCAGATGAGGCAACACTTCCCAATTGAAACTAAGTGAGTTTTGCTGTGTGGGGTTTCGCGTTATCATGTTTAATCACTACACCCTTTTCATTGAGTAATCCTGGTCGTTTTTGGATAAAGCAATTCTTAGATCATCCAGCTGCTGTGATTGTTTGATTAGGCTCTAGTAACTCATAGTGAATCAGTCCTTTCATTTCCCACCATGATAAGAGCATAACCTTCTTTGGGTGTAGTCCTTGTTTTGGAACAGGCTGTGAACTTTGGTTTCGGTTTAACCATTTTCTTTGCGTTGGGTATTCTTATAAAAAAACATTTTTCATCTCCAGTCACAATTCTTTGTAAAAATGGTTCTCGATGAATCCTCGAAAGCAAAGATGTGCAAACACTCAATCTTTGATTTCGTTGAGCATTGGTCAAATCGTGGGGAACCCAGAGTCCAAGGTTTGAAACTTTTCCTTACTCGTGAAGGCATGACATACTTGTGCTATGTGTTGTATAGAATTGTTGAGCTAATTATCTGCTGGTTAACTTTTGATTGACCTCCACAGCGTCTTTAATGGCGTCTTTATCAATTGATTTTGGCCTTCCCGAACGACGCGGATCTAACAGGTTAAAGTCTCCAGAAGAAAAGTTTGCAAACCAACGTTGACATTTTCTATCATTCAGAACATTTATCCCATAGACAGTTCCAATATTCCTTGTAGCTTCTGCAGCTGAGTTTCCTTTTTTAAATTCATAGAGCATGCAATATCTCAGATGCTCCTCACTAATATCCATTTTTTGACGGCTGAGGCCGTTAAACTTAATATTTTCCAACTAATTCCTATATCTGAAAGGCAAAGCAAGATATTAAGACACCAATTCACCAAAGAATCTAGAACTGTGTATAACGTAGGAGGCTGCAAAGTGATGAAGTAAACAATACGGCATTACTTTCTTTCCAATCTGATATTTACATCCAATCATTGTATGAATATTGGTTAAAACAACATTAATTTAACAACTATTAGGGCGATACTTCATTTTCTCGCTCACACACCTTTACTCCGAATTCGTGGCCGTGGGTCACCATCAATAGACGGCCTCTCCTGCACCAAACGGTCACAATTAGAACAAAAAAAATCACATAAAATATTTTTCAGTGAAAATTTTATTATAAAACTTTGCTGGAAAAACTTTTTAAATCAAAATTAAAAATTAAGTAAAAATGGAATTTATTCTTGATTACTGAAAACCATCAAATAATTCGAATAAAGAAAACTGATTTTTTTAAAAATTAATTATTTTTAGTGTGCAATCATTTATATCGGTTTTAAAATGTCTAAAGCAAACTTTAACGATGTTTATGACCGTTTGGTACAAGAGTAACAATCCACTGATAGCGGCCCACGGCCACAAATTCGGAATGTGTGTAAGCGAGAAAATTCAATATCGCCACAACTAGTTCTAGTTTTAAAGCAATTTGGTTCAATTAAATTTTTTATGACCAAACGTTACGGTAATCATTAAATTTCACTTTCAAATTTCTATTTTTCTAAAATAATTTGGTAAAAAACGGCTTCGTTACAAAAGCGAAACAAAAAATGATAACAATATGACTCCCGGGCAACGCCGGAAAGTACAGATAGTTACTAACAATGAGTTAATAAACGTTTGTTTCCCTAAGCCTTTTTTAATATGTATATTTTCATCACGCAAAACAAGTTTTTTAAATGGAAATTGGTCTAGACAAGGCATGAAGCCTCTTGATGTAAGGAGCTAAACAGAACAAATATGATTATCGCAAAGACAGGAGTTGCCTATTGACTTTAGTCTTGAAAAGATCAAGACTATAGGAAGGAGGAAAACAGTCAGTAGGAAGAGAGTTCCACAAGCCTGCAGTTCTTGGAAAGAAGCTACTGGAATAGGAAGCTGTATTACAATGAGGTATCAAAACAGCGAATTGATGGAGACCACTAGACCAACGAGTCAAACGAGCTAGAACAAACGGAAGCAAGCAATAGATCACACAATTCTGAAGAACACATGTCATAATAGTATTATAGAAAAGACTGAGACTAGCAATATCACGTATGTGAGAGAGAGGGTACAGAGAACAAACCAAATTACAGATATGTTTCTGCACCTTATCAAGAACCTCCAAATGGGGCAGAAATTCACCAGTCCAGATATGACAACAGTACTCCATACATGGTAAGATAGTAGATTTGTGGACTTAGAGAATAGCCTCAGGTGTGAGAAAGTGTTTGAAACGATAGAGAGAACTGACTTTACGACAATCAGAAAGAGCAATGGATCTAATGTATGAACTCCAAAAAGATTTGATTAGAAAGAAATACCAAACTGTTTCAAAGTTGATTTCCCCTCAAGAGCAGAGCAATCCATGAGAATTTCAGAAAGAAAAGGAACACGCCTACGATTGAAAGACACGAGATGAGTCTTAACAGGATTAAACGAAACAAGCCATTTCGTACTCCAATCCACAACTGAACCCAGGTCAACTTCTAGATCAGCCGCATATTTCAACTGATTCGAGAGAGATGGGCGAGGAGCAACACCAGAATAGAGAGCGGTATCATCAGTATAGATGTTAATTTCCTGTTAATATTTGTTTTAAATAAATAAATACCCCGATCCAGAACCGAACCCAGGTCAACTTCTTAATCAGCTTTCCTAGTTTTGGGATTGAGTTATGTTCGAAATCACATTCCATTTTAAATAACGTAATTATATGTACTTTGCAATATACTTACCACCTCATACTAAGTTTCTGTCTATACATCTCATCGTCTGCGTGTGTAGCGAATATCTCAAATTTTAGAATTTGGTAACAAAATAAAACAAAAACGAATAATTCAAAAGATAAAAGAAAACAAATGTAAAAAGACTCCCGGGTAACGCCGGGAAACGACATCTAGTATATCATAACGAATATCTGTGGGAGTAAATTGTTATTAATTATTGGTTATCTTGGAACATGGGATGAAGGTAAGTACTAGAAGGGAAATTATTTTTGAAGGTAGGGATGAGAGACGAGAAAATTAGATGATGGAGATGCTGATCTTTTCCTCCTGTTAGATATTGGGCCAGCAAACCCACTGATATATAAAATAGTAATTTGTGAATAACAGAAAATGAAAAGTCAGCCGGGGTCAACTTGCTGAACTCGAAGTGAGGATTGCTAAACTGTGGGAATTTTTAGAAACGGATATGACGTCACATGGCTAAAAGAGAAAATGTGAGAGGGAAGAAGGAGTCCGTTTGGGAGCACAGAACGCGTAGACGTGAAAAATTATATGGGCTGACAAAATATGATTAAACAGTTATTATCAATCTCTTTCTCTCCCCACCCCACCACATCCACTGGTCAGTGATTTAGAACGAAGATCAGGTCGAAAAAACCTCTTGTGTATCCCATCAGTTTTTGTCCTGACTTAGTACTTTTTTTAAAGCTTTGATTTCAGGACACCAATCCCCCTGTCTAAAAGGATCAAGCCAGCAGGAGAACGTGCAGCTACCAAGGTATGGATACAATTTGCGAACTTTAATGTTTCTGTGACTTAGTTTTCTACATATATGACATAAGGTTGAAACGCAACACCCCGACGAGGAGCTGAAAAGGCCTCACATCTTCAACGATCTTAGAAAAGAAAAAACAGAGTGGGAGGTAGAGTGACAGATTGACGTCATACATACGGAGCTAGGAGCTAAATATTTGATCCTGTATATATCTTCAAATTACGATACGCTACATATAAACAAGCCGCGCGTGCGTGGTCCCCCTCTGTATGTGACTCGATGTGGCGAGTGTAAAATGCAATAAATTTGGGCAATTTGGGGCATTTTTGATCCCCCTTTGACCCCCTGGGGGCACGAACCAGAATTTTTCTGAGGTCAAGGATGCTCATTTTATATCCAGAACAATTGCCTCTACATTTTGGCCAAGTTTCAGAAATATTCAATGGATGGATCAAACGCTATGGGAGAAAAGGGTATTTTTTTTGGCATTTTGGGTTTTTTTGACACCCTGGGGACGCGAACCAAATTTTTCCAAGGTCAGCGATACTTATTTTCTATTATGAACAATTGCCTCCACATTTTGGCCAAGTTTCAGAGAAATTGAATGGATGGATGAAAAGTTATGGGCAAAACATGTCATTTTTTGCCATTTCGGGGCCTTTTTACCCCCTGGGGGGGGGGCTAACCAGATTTTTTAAAAAATCGGAGAATGTCCCTTTCTAACCTGACCAAAGTTACAACTTCATGCAAAATTTCAGAGAAATTCAATGGATGGTTGCGGAGAAAAATCCGGACGGACGGACGGACATGCCTCAAAACATAAGTCCCCCGATTTTATAAATCGGGGGACCAATAAGTTATATCTCAGATCTACACTTTGATGCGGTGATCGAGCTTGGGTGCTTCGTCGACCTCGAGAGCAATTCCATCGAAGGCGAAAGTTTCTAGTTGAGCTACCCAAGGCGATAAGGTTTCGAGCAACGATCCAGACGCAGATCGATTAAACCCCAAGTTATAACGGTGCCCCGGACAGAACAGCTTAACTAAACCAACGATCGGGTCAACTGAAACATCTGCTCGAGTCATCAAGGCTTTCCTTGCCATTGGATACATTGGACAGGGTGCAGAAAAGAGTCTCTAACCTAATAGGTCCCACACTGTCTACCAAGCTCCAGTCCCTGTCCCATCGACTCAACGTGGTAGCATTGTATTTGTTTTACAATTACTTATGGGAATGTGCCCCGAGGAACTTACGACACTTGCACCCCCAAAGTAACTACTCCCGACAACCCCGACAAGCAACAAGGTCACACTCTGTCACTGTAAAGGTTCCCAGATGCAGGAAAACTTTTTAATGTAATAGATTCTTTCCTTGAAACGCTTGCCTTTGGAATTCAATCTTTGCTCCCTGTTTACACGATTGTACCAACATGCAGAACTTTAAATGGAATGTGAACACATATCTCGCTGCACAACTCCCCCCCCCCCAGGACGCCCCCCATAAATCTCACGCATAATTCACAGTAGCTCCATTACATATAGTGGCAATATGCATTGTTTGGGGTGAACAAAAATTAAAAAAAAATGTATTTGTGTGACACTTGATAAACAAAACAAAACAACATTTGTATCTTTCTACTGTTCTCATCTTGGATGTTATTCTCACGTTTCAGCCGATGTAACCTCCAAACTTCTGGAAATTTGTACGAAATTTCGAACGGAACTCTTTATTTAATCCACCGAGGGTAGTTTGCTCTCATCTCGTCAGCGATGACCGTATAGAAATCTTAAGTAACTCATAATTGTATTCATAGTATCGCCCGCACTGAGGATTGAACCTGCAACCTACAGAAGACTTTCACTAAGAACTGATTATCACTTAGCACTTATATCCGTTACGTCTCGGATCAAAATTCCATACAGATTTCCGAGTTCGACAGAAAGATTCCGGAATTCAACAAGATGCATATAAACAGGGTCAAAGGTTACAACGGCGGAAACGTTGTTAGAATAATATCCAAGATGAGAATAGTAGTTCAAATAATCGAAATGATACAAATCGATCCTCATCTAAAATTATTAAAATATAAAACACACGCATCGACGTCTGTTCTTTCTTGTCCCGAACCTGAACACGGCCGTCATCCTCACCGATGAGGGCCAACTATGATCATGGTGATAACGAAATATTAAATTGTTTAAAGTCTTTTAAGCAAGGTTGCTTAATTTCATTAATGGGCGTACAATGGAGACCGATAAAAACTGTTTACGGTAATTGCTGATATAAATTATTTTACCTTGAGGAATATTCTAGCTTTTAGAGGCGTCCAAACGCGTATAAAATGCTATTTTTATGTCAGTGTAGGCCTTAAGTTTCAAATAGTCTTTTTATCGATCCGTCAGGCTTATTTTATTCAAAGAATTAAACTTTCTATCTATATGTATTATTTAGATATTATTCTCAAAACTTGTCGGCCGGTGTAACATTCGATCTTCCTCGGGTGCGTCTTGTCGGACTCGGGAACTGAGCCCGTGAAGTAAATAAAAATTTACGGGGTAGATTGCTATAATTTATTGACTGGGTTGAAGTCTTAAGTAATTCTATGGCCGTCGGTACCGAGGATTAAACCTTTAAACTTTCTTAGAACTGATTATTATTTAGAATTTTTTCGTTGCACCACGAGTTCATGTGGTAAATTTTAGTGTGAATTTTGCGAGCTGTAAACCTATTCTTGTCATATATATATATATATATATATATATATATATATATATATATATATATATATATATATTGGTATTTACAAAGTTAATTTCTCCTAAAATTCTGAGCTGATTTCTGGTGACAACCGGTAACTCCTAAATTCTGAGCTGATTTCTGGTGGCCAACCGGTAACTCCTAAATTCTGAGCTGATTTCTGGTGGACAACCGGTAACTCCTAAATTCTGAGCTAATTTCTGGTGGCCAACCAGAAACTCCTAAATTCTGAGCTGATTTCTGGTGGCCAACCGGTAACTCCTAAATTCTAAGCTGATTTCTGGTGGACAACCGGTAACTCCCAAATTCTGAGCTGATTTCTGGTGGACAACCGGTAACTCCTAAATTCTGAGCTAATTTCTGGTGGCCAACCAGAAACTCCTAAATTCTGAGCTGATTTCTGGTGGTCAACCGGTAACTCCTAAATTCTAAGCTGATTTCTGGTGGCCAACCGGTAACTTCTAAATTCTGAGCTGATTTCTGGTGGCCAACCGGTAACTCCTAAATTCTGAGCTGATTTCTGGTGGACAACCGATAACTCCTAAATTCTGAGCTGATTTCTGGTTGCCGACCGGTAACTCCTAAATTCTGAGCTGATTTCTGGTGACAACCGGTAACTCCTAAATTCTGAGCTGATTTCTGGTGGCCAACCAGAAACTCCTAAATTCTGAGCTGATTTCTGGTGCCAACCGGTAACTCCTAAATTCTAAGCTGATTTCTGGTGGACAACCGGTAACTGCTAAATTCTGAGCTGATTTCTGGTAGACAACCGGTAACTGCTAAATTCTGAGCTGATTTCTGGTGGCCAACCGGTAACTGCTTAATTCTGAGCTTATTTCTGGTGGACCACCGGTAACTGCTAAATTTTGAGCTGATTTCTGGTGGCTAACCGGTAACTCCTAAATTCTGAGCTGATATATGGTGGCAACAGGTAACTCCTAAATTCTGAGCTGATTTCTGGTGCCAACCGGTATATCCTAAATTCTAAGCTGATTTCTGGTGGACAACCAGTAACTCCTAAATTCTGAGCTGATTTCTGGTGGCCAACCGGTAACTGCTAAATTCTGAGCTGATTTCTGGTGGCCAACCGGTAACTGCTTAATTCTGAGCTGATTTCTGGTGGACAACCGGTAACTGCTTAATTTTGAGCTGATTTCTGGTGGCCAACCGGTAACTCCTAAATTCTTAGCTGATATATGGTGGCAACAGGTAACTCCTAAATTCTGAGCTGATTTCTGGTGGCCAACCAGTAACTCTCCTTACTTGGCGATCTGTAGTCGGAGTTCGCGCCCGTCGACCATCAGGAATTAGCTTCCCGCACTGAAGATTGTGTAAGCATGAAACATCGATGTCTGTAGGTAATAAATAATTAATATTTATATTTATATATATATATATATATATACACACACACACATATATATATATATATATATATATATATATATATATATATATATATGTATATATGTATATATATATGTATATATATATATATATATATATATTGTGTGGTGCATTTATTCCGGCACATTCTTTCATTTAAGCAAACGTTGTTAAACATAACATAATGTTTTAGCTTCATTAAACCGTTTTATTTTTCCGATTTTTCTAATACTATTTTTGTGTCAAAATTAATAAATTTCATTCTTCGTCAAATCATCTTTAAGTGACAAAAAGGTAATGAACAAATGCCGGAGAAAAGAATTTCAAAAAACATTCGAGAACCCCGTATGTGAAGTCATTAAACGTAAAAACAAACTGATCTAGTTACAGAAGAATGTTTACAATTTAAATTCAAGGACGTTAAACATTTTTAACATGTTGTTACTAGTTTCATATTTAACATACTTATGGAACATTCATACTTTTTTTGATTTTGACACAAAAAAACATTATTAGAAAAACCGAAAAAATGCAAAAAAGTTTTATTGAATTCTGTTGTTCAACAATTTTTTTCATATATATATATATATATATATATATATATATATATATATATATATATATATATATATATATATAAACAATAGAAAATTTGGTCACAGTAACCATGTCTTTATATATTTTTAATATATCTAGTTCTTTACAGACAGTTTCATCATCGCCTAAACAACCAAAATGCAATATCTTGGATTTTCTATGAGTGTCATTCATCAGAAGGAAATACAAAATATCAAGTCCAAAAAAATCAGACAATAATAAACAAAATTAACAAAACTGACATTGTTAAATAATTTATGTATATAGTTTCATTATGAACATATTTTTTTACTATCATGAACGGATGCCATATTTCAGACTAACGAAGCCAACTAAAAATACGTATACTTTTCCTAAACATTGCAATTTTAAATTCGATCATAAGAATTAATACCGTTAGAGAAGAAAGGTAAAATAGAAGTAAACTGAGAAATAAAAAATAAAAATGAGAAAAAGGGGAAAGAAAAAAAGAGAAGAAAAATGATACAACAAAGAATTGCGTATCATTTGAAAATTAGACCTGGATATTTTTTTTAATGAATAAAGACATGGTTACTGAAACCTAATTTTTTCATTGTTTAATCATACACTTTCTGGAGTTAAAAATAACATCTATTTAGATTAAATCTTTAAAGTCTATCTCTCTCTCTCACTCACTCTCACTCTCTCTCTCTCTCTCTCTCTCTCTCTCTCTCTCTCTATATATATATATATATATATATATAATGTATTTTTATGTAATTATTATTATTGGTGATTGCAGCGTTCGTTGTTTTCTTTGCTTACTATTATTTCGATTGTCTCACTTCCTAAGTGATTAAGATGCAGAAATGACATTATTAGTCGCCCTTAACTTTATAGGACGTATTTTTCGTTAATATATATTTTTATTTATTTTATACGTACATAAAAGTAATCCATGGACACGTGTTTCTGGCTCACAGCTGTCATCATCATGGCTAACTTACACAGAGATCGAACCTTCGATATTGATGTCTATAGAATATATATATATATATATATATATATTATAAATCTTCGTATATTTTTTCTTCAGCTTTTCATGTATTGTTTATTAATATCACCTGAAGAATCGAAATTACTCGTGATACATTCGTGACATTTATTGGTTTGTTTTGACTCTAAAACCAAAAAGTATCAGAAAGCTTGAAAAAATTACGAATAGTATAATTAAACAGAAACTCTATGTTGTGTTTTTTACGATATCTGCTTAAATCACGGAATGCTACCTAAATACACAGAGAATATATATATATATATATATATATATATATATATATATATAACAGGAGATTGTAGTTTGCTTGAAGCATTGCTGGTAAATGTAAGTGCAGATTAGTCGTCCGAGGCTATAGCAATGCGATGTGGTTGCCGTAAGATGGAAAAGTGAAAAGAAATAAACGCAGGGAGAAAGTGAAACTCAAAACGATTTATTAATAATTTCACGAAAACTGATTAAATACCAAAATTGTAAATACTGTCCGGTAAGTAACAGTTCGGCAAAGGGTAATCTTAAATTTTCGAAAGAAAAACTTTCATTATCAGAAAACAACAATAAAAGACAGAGTGGGTCGAAAAAAACGGGAAAACCGGTGTCAGAACATCGAAATACGGCAGAAGACAATTGGAAGTAGGAACGCAGAAAATGTCAAAATTCTATTAAGCAATTATATAACTAAAGTTAAAATATTATAAACATTTGTTTAATAATATACTAATTATTATAATTTTATTATGTTTTATTTTATATGATTCATTAATTAATTTTTTTTCTCTTTTTTCTCTTTATTCAATTCAAATTTAAATTTACGTGTGGACTGTTATTGTCAAAGGGGGATAACTTATTTAAAAAATATATTTAGAAATGAGATTTGAAATTTGAGAAGGAATTTGAATTGTGGAATGGATCAAAGCCAAGGAGGGAACCGTTGTAACAGGGGAGGGGGGAATAAGAAGAGATTATGGGGAAGGGGGGAACTATGGGAAAAAACAAATAAATAAGATAAAAAATAAACAAATAAATAAACACACAAAAATAAAGATAAACAAATAAAAATAAAAATAAAATAAAAATATAAATATAAATATCTAAATACATATTAATTTATTTATTCATTCATTCATTCTTTCCTTTCTTCTTTCTTTCTTTTTTATTTTTTATAGTTAATTTAAGAGGAAAATACCCCTAGAAGTAAATTTGTATAAATTTATTCTATCTATTGACTCATAGATTCACTTATTTTACATTTACTATTCCTTTCTTCCTCAATTCTCCCTTGTTATTATGATCTATTAATATATTTAATTTATTCATTCATTACTATAATTTTTTTTTTCATTTTTTTTTCTTTATTCATCCTAATTTCAATCTTTTATTTCCTTTATTTTAATTTTCTTTTTTCTACTATTATTTTATTTTATTGAGCATACACATACACCCACATGAGAATACACCCATATTCACATACATGAATATATGCATACACATATAATCACTAGGTCTAAATACGTGTAAATAAAGTGCATATCATTCCATTCCACAATTATAATACGTAAAGTGTAAAAATGTGGGGTGGGTGGCGCTGGGAAATACCGAGGAGACAAAGGCAAGCAAAAATGTGGGGTGGATGGCGTTGGCAAATAAAGAGGAGACAAAGGCAAGTAAGTTGGGGGTGGGAGTGTGAGGATGTAAGAATCAGAGGATGAAGGGAGAAGACAACTCGAATCTGTTATTCAAGGTTGGACGAAATTTAGAGATTAGAATAGCTTCCGAAATTCGAAGCTGACCTATATTGCGGACGGAGTTGAGGATGCGGACACTAATGGAGCGATGTGTGTTGCCACATGATATTAAATGTTTATGGAAGGAAGAAATGTGGGTGTTTAGATGCTCTTTAATGCGTTGGCGTAGAGGCCTAACGGTACTACCGATGTAGAACTTTTGACACTTAGCGCATTGTAGGTTGTATACTGTATAGGTGCGGAGGCAGAGGCCACAGTTGGGGATGGGGCAACTAGCTAGAGAGCAGGGGTCTGGGGTGTAGTGGCTTTTTTTGGATAAATGTTGTCGGAGAGAGGTGCCTGTGTGAGAAAGTTGTATGTTAAGGTTCTCACTACGTATGGCATTGCGGATAGCAGAAGTGATACGGTCGCTAAAGAAGGGGAGTTTAAGGAAGCAAGTGTTGGTGAGAGTGTGGTGTCTACGTCTTCTGGTGTTGTTAAGGCTGGATATGGTAGTTAGGGGGAAACCGTTGGTTAATAGGGTTTGGTGGAAGGCTTCGGTGTGTCTTGTTTTATCGGAAGTAGAAGAGCATTTGTCCTGTATGCGGGTGATTTCGGTTTGTGCGTAACTAATTTTGGATTTGAGGAGTAGTGCGGATTTGTAGTGGATAAAGAGGTTCCTGCAGGCGGGTTTTCTATAGAAAGTGGTGTGGAGAGATCCGTCGTCATTAATGCTGAGTTTGAAGTCTAGAAGTGAGAGAGAGCCTGAGGTGTTGGGATGTTCGATGGTGAATTTAATGTGGGGGTCAGAATTATTAAATGTATTAAAGATAGAGGTTGCTTCCTCTCGGGATGAGGTGAGGATCAAAATGTCGTCAACGTATCTCGAGAAGAAAATATTGGAATGGCAGGTGCTATGTGCTTGTTGTTCCAGTCTGTTCATGTAGGAAATGGCAAGGAGGCCGGAGAGACTGGAACCCATGGGTAGGCCAGAGACTTGTTTGTATGTGTCTTGTTGAAACTTAAAGTAGGTGTTATCAACAATGATATGTAGGAGCTGATGAATGTCTGTAGGGGTAAGCCCAAAACAGTCAAGATTGTTAGAGGAGATGTGGTCAGTTATGAGGTCAATGGCGGGGTGTGCGGGAATGGAAGTATAAAGGGAGACAACGTCAAGGCTGAAGATGTAGTTGTTGATGCGGAGCTGTTGGGGTTGGAGCAAGTGAAGTCTATCTAATACCTGGTCAGAGCTGCTGACATGCGCCGGGAAGGTGGGGAGTAGCGGTTTAAGTAAGTGGGAGAGGAGCCAGGAGATCTTGTAAAGACGTCCCTCAGTACTGGAGACTATAGGTCTGATCTGTAGGTGGTTGCTGGTTTTGTGGGTTTTAATGAGATGGTAAAAGGTGGGGAGTCTACTGTTCCTAGTGGTGAGATTGAGCCTATAAGCCTTGGGGAGATTACGTCTGGAGCAAATTTGGGACCAAGCGTTGTTAATAGAGGTTTGTTTGCGGGTAGCTGAGATGTCGTTATCGGGTGTGTAAAGGGATGTATTGCTGAGGTGTTCCAGGGCGAGAGTATTGTAGGATTCTTGGGATATAATGCAGAATTCCTTGCCTTTGTAAGAGGGTAGGTAGACCAGGTTTTTTTTCTTAAGGCCTTTGAGGGTGAGACGCTGGGTATGGGAGATATTTGGTGTGATACGGTGTTTTTCCCGTTGTAGTATGGAGAAAATCTTATGTTTGAGATTTACCAGCTTTAGGTCTAAAGGGTGGTTTTCAGGAGGAGGGTGTAGGGGGCGGTCAGGTTGATAAACGGGGAAGGGATTGGATGAAAAATTAGGGGGATCGGTGGGGGTGGAGTCGTTAAGTTGGTCAATGGAAGGTGATTCAAAGGCTGATAACTATTTCAAATGGTACGCTGTCCTGCAGAACTGCGTTTCAATATCGAGGAGGGTTTGGTCATTAAGTTTTTGTGTAACGAAAAATTTGGGTCCGAGGCTGAGAAGATCGGTTTCTGTTGCGGAGAGAGAACCCGTGAGCTCAGTGATGAGTATATATATATATATATATATATATATATATATATATATATATATATATATATATATATATATAGAGAGAGAGAGAGAGAGAGAGAATGGTAGTTTGCTTGAAGCATTGCTGGGAATTGTAGTAGTATGTTTAAGAAGGCTGAGGGCAATGCAGAGTGCCGGGTAGGTTGTACGCTGAAAGGAACAAAAATAATAAATCGAAATGGGACTTACTATTTAAAATAATATGTATCGGGTTAATTGTTCTATATGCTTTCCAACACTATATAGAACAATTAACCCGATACATAATTTTATTCCCAAAAACAACAACAAAAGGGCACCCTAGTTCCACAAACCAAATGGCAAACTATATAGCCGCTCCTTTCGTATTTTTTAGACCAGATATAAAAATAACATTACAAAAAGAACAGAAAATACGAAAACACCGATTCAATAAACAAAAAAATAAACAAACACGTTAAGTCGATAAAAACGTATTTGAATCATCTCTTTCAGCTGTATATCGAACAATTAATCCGATACATAACTTTATTCCCCAAAAACGACAACAAAAAAGCACACTAGTTTCACAGGCTCAAACGGTAAACTATACAGCCATCCCTTTTGTTTATTTTCAGGTATAATAATAACATTACAAAAGAACAGATAAATAAATAAATAAATAAAACTTGCTAACAGATAAATAAATAATGAATAAAACCTGATAGGGAATAAAATTAAGGTCCTCCTTGAGTCCTAGTTAATCACTATCCCACACGGGATATTTTTCGGGGATGCCCTCAGAGATGCACCGTTTTTTCTGTCATTGTTGACGCTATTCCCTGTCAGGCGTGTCTACAATCATTTTCAGCTTGCCGATGATTCCACTGGCACGAAGATTTACTAAAGATGTCTAAATCTGCCCTTTTGGATGAAACCGCGGTACATTGCTGAAATATGTAATATACAGTATCTAAATAAATTATATTAGCTCTCTTATATTATCGAGCACTTTATTTGATTTCTTTTCATATACAACCTGACACCATATATATATATATATATATATATATATATATATATATATATATATATATATATACATATTAAGTTTAACTATATTGAACACAAAATCAAAATTTCTTAAAAGTGCTCAATACTTTGATACAACAGTGCTTTGATACAACTAAATAAACATTGTCGACAGTCGACACTTATTAATTCGCGTTTTAACGCATTTACGTCATTTTTACGTTTGTTTTTTTGCTTCTCTTTCTACTTTTCCCTTTTTTCTTTGCCATTTGTTTTTTGAGTTTAACTTTTTTTGCCACAGTTTCGAAAATACATAAATGCGTTGAAACGCAAATTAATTAGCGTCCACTGTCACAAATCTTTATTTAATTTATATATATATATATATATATATATATATATATATATATATATATATATATATATATATATCTGAATCAACAGACGCCCACTCTTTCTCCTTCTTTTCCTCTATGTGCCTACCTTCCCACCACCTCTCCCCTCATCATTATTTGTTCCTCTTTCCACCTTATATTTTTTATTTATTTATTTATTTATTTGCCCTGTTTGTTTCAGATTCTAGATTTTAGATTTAGATTTTTTGTTTTCTGTTTTTGTTTCTTAGATTTTTTAATTTTTAATTTTTAATTTTTTAACGGCTTTAATTTTTGAAATGTTAAATTTCTTTCCTTCTTCTTCTCTTTCTCTATCCCTCCACTTCATTCTCTCCAAATATGATCTGAGGTAAAGATCGGATTCTAACTCTGCCTGATGAGATCTCAGTTTATAGTAACTGTTGATCGATAACATCGACATGCCAGTGTCGCAGATTTTGTACATGTCTGTGTAAATAAAATTATCATATATATATATATATATATATATATATATATATATATATATATATATATATATATATATATATGTATATATATGTATATATATATATATATATATGTATATATATGTATATATATATATATATATATATATATATATATATATATATATATATATATATATTTATATATATTTCGTATGGTATGATTTTACGCGTACTCCAATGACGGTTATTAATATTCAATCCGGATACTTGATTTTCAGGGATTTGTCATAAAGTCTACGATAAAAAATAAATGGAGAGATAAGAATAATGGAGAAAAAACATGTATTTATCTTTTGTATCTTTACATTAACATATTTAAATATAACATATACTTTCATTTACTAATATATCTATATAAAATACAATGTATGTGTGTATTCGTGATGTTTGTGTGTTCCCTATAGACAGAAAGTTTAGAGAATCTACATAAAACCCAAAAACGTATTCTCATGTAAAGTTTACCAAGGAAGACAATGGAAGTGTTCCCGACTCTTTAAGTACGCTCCTAATTGGCTATGAGGGCATAACACACTTAAAATTTGAAATATATCATAGTTTTATGAAATTTAAATCGTATGGATAACATTTTCTGGTAAAAGCAACGGAAGTGATTCCGAAGTGCCATTCGAACCTAAGTGAGCTATAGAGGCCCACACCTCCTTTGAAATTTCAAATATATCCTATTTTTTTAAAATATATATCACACGTATAATATTCTCTGGGGAAGACAATGGAAGTGGTCCTAAATCTCTATGTACTGAATATATGTACTATGTCTTGAATATCTGAGCGCCACAGGGGAACAGAACCATTTTAAAACTTGAAATACGTATATCTGATTTTAATGACACTTGAACCATATGTATAAGACACTAATTCAGAATTTTCCAACATGTCAGCTTATTCTGACTACATTAGGGGGGGGGGCGAAACGGGAGGAGGGGTGTAATAAAAACAAAGAAAGTAGTACGGTGTTATTAGCATAGGTGAAAAGTACTTATTACTTATCCTCATTCAATGACGAGCAACATCGGATCCTCATGCTAGTATAATTCATGAGGATGATTTTCATTCCCGGACAACGCCAAGTATCTTTTCTGATATCATATAAATATTGTATAAAGCAAAATACAAAAAAAATGATTAAGTCTTCATGAGTTTAAAGTCGAAAGTAATTATACGTTCTCATAAAATGTCGCAGTGTGTGATATATTTTTATATGTTAAAAGAAAATTTTTAAAGAGAGTCGATCGAAAGTAAGATTATATCTTTATGCTGTTAAGATGGACTGTTATTCGATCTATTATTTTCCCGCCTTTATTCTTGAAATAAAGATTTTCTCGGTTATTGTGTTTTATTTGTTCGCTCGATGAAAAAGATATTCAAATTGTTGTTGTGTTTCTTATCGTTTATGACAACGTGATGGTTTTCAATTATAATTGGAATAAAAATGCCGATATTGTACGTAGCGTTAGGGATTGTTGGCGTTCTATTGTTTTTGTTGATTTAAATTTTATCCAATGTTTTGCTGTGACGTCAATTTAACCATTGGAGCAGATCGTTAGCTTTAAAGACGGCATGGCTTATATGGAAGTTTTTTTTGTAAGGATTCGTACTTCAGTATAATAATATACCATGATCGAATGCTTATACTATGCGTCCATCTGATCTGCGCGTTTAATAAGGAAAATATCTTTTCAAAATTACATGTGACAGATCAACAGACATACGGAACGTCTGATGGATGGACGTATCTGAAAATAAAACTTGTATATTCACCTACGGAGGCTGCACAAATCCTTCAACTACGCGTGTCGTTGTCGTCGCTGTGAGCCGAGGTTGTTTTCGTCTGTTGATAAACTTACTTCGACACGAGTAGTTTTGTTTTTAACAAGATTTATTTAAAACAGAGAAGAACAGTAACAGAGCCAAGTTATTTGTATGCGTGTGGAACAGAGAGGGAGAATACCACGGAATTCTTGCGTTTATTTATTTTCTTAGTAATCTTCTCGACGCGGAGAGCAAGCTTTCGGGTCTCTGGTAGTAGTTGGTATAATATGGCTTAAAGGGTTTTTATTTCATATAATACCAGCTACCAGAGACCCGAAAGCTTGCTCGCCGCGCTGAGAACATTACTAAGAAAATTAAAAACGCGAAAATTACGTGGTATTCAACAAAACTTGCATAAATAATGACTTGCTGCCTAAATACACACACACACATACATACACACACATTATATATATATATATATACATATGTATATATATATATATATATATATATATATATATATATATATATATATAGTAAGCTATGAAAATATATTTATGGCAATTAAGCTACACAGAGGCTCCCGCGTTTCATCCTCGGGGGAATCTTCGGGCTAATAAATAGATAGATAGATAGATAGATAGATAGATGGATCGCCTGTCTCGCCACATACGGCCATCTTTCGTTCGAAAAAATGGGGGCAGCACTCAAACATGTGTTTCCTCGTTGAAGTCTCGCCGAGTAAGAGGAAGAGACAGTTCCGCCCGGAAATCATGTGATTTCATGACTTCTACCTGGTGCCACTCACTGATACTTTGATCTTGAAACTTTTCCACTCAAACACAGCTTTTATTATCTAATAAAACGTGATTAATACTGAGAAATTTATTTAAACCTTAAGCGTGACAGACCAACAGAGAGACGGACGGACCAACGAACATAATCACTTATAGAGATGCGTGAATGAGTTTAAAGAATAAAACGTGTTTCGCGGAGAAAATGCTATTTCAAACTTACGTTTGACTGACGAAAATACTATCTAAAACTTAAGCATACCATCTGTCTTTAAGTACGTAACACTAACCAATTGACTAGCAATGGAAATACGAAATTGTGACACTATTAAATAGATTAGCTAAATTGTCTTGTTTTTGGCTACCCCCTCTATATCTCTCTTTCTCTCCCTCTCTTTCTCTCTCTCTAGGATTGAATGTCGGTTAGCCGTTTATCAAAACGGAGAAGAAGGGAGGAGAATAGACAACGAAACGGTGAGTATGGAAATAATTGTGCCTTTTAAATGTTTTCCCGGTGTTCATGAGACCAGTGGCAGTAGATAAAAGTGAGAGTGTAAAAGCCTCCTATTTCCTATTTCGGCCTTATTAAGCATAAGATATCGATCAGGATTAAATATTAAAGTATTAAAATCAATTGGAAATACAATTTTTATTTTTTAACAATAGATACTAATATTTGTCTTATCTTAATGACAAAACAGATTTTATTATGTGTCTTGTGGTAAAAATATATATTGATGACACATATATAAAATCGTGTTTACTTTATACATAAGACTAGGAGAATACACCGAATAGAACAATTTTGCGTATATTTTATGTCTCCTTGTGAAGATTATAATCAAGATGTAATAATACTAAATCTTATGTCTAAATCATTATTCTAATTTTAATCAAAATCTATTACATGATTTGTGTTTAGAAAATGATGTCTTAAATTTAAGACTTAAGCTTAATACGAAATTCAAATTCCTTGAATCTTGCTTCATTGGTGTATAATGACTATGGATCAAATCCAATTAAAATCTGAAATATTTAACTTTTCAAATAGGATGTTTTGCTCATATTATGCCCCTTGAAACACTTTAAATATACCCCGAAACTGAAATTAGGAGAATATTTATTAATTGATGTCTAATACTTATTGCCAACATTTATTAAAAACCGCAGATATCTGAATTTTCACGAAGGGTTTTAAAATCCTTTTTATTCACTCTGCATGAAACTAAATTGAACTAAATATAACCCATATAACGACATTTTACGCCTAACATAATTCATAATTATCAATTAATTTGTTTAGGAGTGAATCCTGTATATACAAATATAGAAACATATTAACATACCTAACTTTATATATGGATAGAGATAGTTATTTAATCTGAAGATCGGCTTACTTCGGAGATGGAGTAATTGAAAATAAATATATAATTTTTGAGATATTTTAATCCAATGCGTTTGTTTTGAATAAACGTTTTAGTCAGGAGATTTATGGAAAAAAAACCTGTTTATATTTTTATTTAACGGAAGATTCAATTGTTTCAAGATGGCGGATTGCTTTGTTAATTTTTTTATGAACTATCTAAAAGATTAAGTATGAGCACGACTTATTCCGTTTCTCCAGCACGTCGTAAGTCGATTTCATGATATTTCTTTCTCTTCAAATCTTTCTTGGAGTTCATATATTAGATCCATTGCTCTTTCTGATTCTTGTAAAGTCAGTTTTCTCTATCGCTTCAAACACTTTCTTAGACCTGAGGCTGTTCTCTATCTCGACAAATCTACTATGAGACATTGTATGATGTACTGTTGTAATATTTGGGTTCGTGAAAAATGCCAGTATACTGAAATCATATGCCCTTAATATGGTTAAGATGAAAATTCATATACACTAAATGTACAAAAGCAAGGAAATTCCCAGATTTTTACACTTTTATTGTCATTAAGGGTATGACTACATATCAACCAAACCGTTTCATTATCACATCACTACAGTATAAATCTATGCATAAGTGGATGAAGTGTGTGAGGTGCGCTGAAGTAAAATTCCTACCAGTAAAATACATAGCCCTGCAGCTTGGTGGATAGTGAGGGACCTATTAAGTTGGCGACTCTTTTTTTGGATTTTGTCAAAGAGGGGGGGACTAGTGGATGATGCACCAGCTCAGATGTGGCAAAATACTCCATGCATGGGCGGATAGTGGCTTTGTAGAGATACAGGATACTGTCAGGTGTGAGTAGTTTACTAGCACGGTAGAGGGAGCCAACCTTATTTGCTGCAGCCATGGCAATATGTTCAATGTATTTGTTCCAATTCATATTACCTGTGAAGGTTAGGCCGATGAGTTTGAATGTTGAACTGTCAGATGGAGTGTTCTCAGCCATGGCAATCAGTGGTTGAAGAGGTTTCTTGTAGTTATTGAAGAAAAAGAGCTTTGTCTTTGCGGCATTAACAGTTACCATCCTTTTTTTTATCCACATTCACTACAGCCTGGAAATCATTTTCTAAGGATTCAGCCATTGCCTCGAATATGATCGCGTCCGTTTTGCCCACATGACGAGAGTAAAGCGTGGTGTTGTCAGCAAATATACCTATCTCAGACTTAATGTTATCAGGGAGGTCGTTCATGAAAATCAGGAACAATAAATGTCCAAGGATAGACCCCGGGGGTACACCAACATTTATGTCATGTTGCTTAGATGAACGGCCATTGAAGACAACCTGCATCTTTCTTTCGGTCAGGAAGGATTTAATTATATTAAATATTTGCCCAGTAATACCATATGAGCGTATTTTTAGGAGAAGCCCTTAAGGCCAGACCTTATCAAAGGCCCTGGATATACCAAGGGCTACTGACCTAGCTTCACCTGCCTTGTCCGGTGTATGATATATGCGTTCAGAGATGACCGTTAGGATGTCCACAGTAGATCGTGCTTTTCTAAATGTATACTGGCAGTCAGACAAAAGTTTAGCATTAACTAGATGCCGGACTATCGCTAGATTGATTAAGGATTCAGAGATTTTAGCAAAGATCGGGAGTAGGCTGATTGGGCGGTATTTCTGAGGATCGGTTCTATCCCAAGAATTCCTGAAGACTAGTACCACAGAGGCAATTCTCCAGCTATCGGGGTAGCAAGATTCATCTAGGCATTTGTTGTAGAGTTTAGAGAGGACAGGAGCCAGTTCAGCAGAGCATTTCTTTATTACTATTACAGGTGTAAGATCAGGCCTACACACTTTGGAGGCGTCAAGGTCTTTTATGATGGCTCTGACCTAGAATGAGGTTTTGACCAGGTTTTTAAGTGTGGCTACAGTCCGCAATGGGAATTAAGGGAGGGTGGGTTTCTGAGTCCAAAGTGGAGTTTGAGGCAAGTAGTTCAGCATGATCAGTTGCCGTATAAAAGACATCATTGCGGTTTGATAGTTGGAGAATCGTTGACTGACCATTGTTCACCACACTATTGTAGATTTACCAGAACTCGCGAGTATCTAGTTTCTGTGACTGAATGTGTTTTTTGGTTATCTCTGTATACCTTCTCTAGGCTTCACCTATCACCACTTTACACTTATTTCTTGACTCTATAAATGTCTGTCTATTAGCAGCTGACTTATGGCGGCCGAATTTACGGAATGCTTGCTGCCTCTCAGAAATGGCAGCTGCACATTTCGAGGTAAACCATTGAGGAGAGTGGGACTTGCTGAATAATTTTCGCATGCGGGCATAGGCTTCAATGCTTGCTTTGACCTATTCGGTTAACTCATTTACACACTGATCAACAGGGAGTGAGAAGGTTTCTCTCCATGGGGCGTTCTGATGTGATCTCTGATGGACTCAAAATCAGCCTGCTCATAATATCTCGTTGTTTTGAGCAACGGCTCATCAGCTTTTGGACGAGTTTTTAGAGTGATATAAATCATTACCACAATGTGATTAGCATTCCCGAGCGGGCTATGGGCTTTCGTCACACAAGCCTCGTGCAGTAAGGTCAAGAATAGATCTAGAACTGAGGCTTGCTGGTCTACTCGATCGGGGATGCGGGTCGGAAATCGATAGTCTGTAGA
The DNA here is from genome assembly GCA_963556195.1 of Sepiola atlantica. Taxonomy (NCBI): domain Eukaryota; kingdom Metazoa; phylum Mollusca; class Cephalopoda; order Sepiida; family Sepiolidae; genus Sepiola; species Sepiola atlantica. The sequence goes on along the minus strand of OY744544.1, from coordinate 58,572,022 downwards.
GAGGGAGTGAGCTAAGGAGGAATTATACGTCGAGTTACCGGCTGCGTCAGTAAAGCTGGAGAATCCTAACCAGGCACAGTGGTGTGCATTAAAATCCCTAAATACATGTATCTGGGCATTCGATTCAAGTGAGAGTGCTCTATCTATGCTTTTAGAGACAGAGTTTTGCAAGATACAGTCCTGGTGAACGGTATAAGAAATATAAGTAACTAACGCTGTGATGTAAAGTAAATCTAAAGCACATGTAGTCTTGGTCATCTGTTTCTAACCTATGTTCTATAGTCAGAAAGAGGGTGTTCCGAACATAAACCCATAGCCCGTGCATATGTTTGTCAAAGTCTTTACGGTAGAGTGGAAGGTAATCAGTCATGTCAAAGTGGTGAGAGGAGATTGAGGATTAAAGGTTTGTTTCACTTAGTGCTAGGATATCCGGGGAGTTTGTCAGGAGAAAGGTTTCTACGTCGTCGATGTTGGTTCTAAGTCCCCGGATATTTGTGAATGCGAGCCTCAAGGGCGGAGGCGAAGATGTTTTTGTTGGGTGTTTGGTGTAGGTTTGATTTTTGTTTGCAATGACATGTTTGTTTTTAGATAGAGTGGGGTGGGCAAGGTGGGTGCTTGTTTGGTGCCAATAAGCTCACACAACAAGTCCATTAGTCACGACCTGGTTCATGGGGCTTGTGGCCTCGGGAAAGCCCACCGGTGATAACTGCAGGGTCCCTTTCCATGCGCGACATGACACGTACATCTATTCATGGTATTATATGTGTGTATATATACATGTATATATATATGTATATATATATATACATGTATATATATATATATATATATCATGATTTTTGGGGTGGTACAAAATTTTATTATCGCAAGCATGAAGGGAAGACAAGTTTTATCGTTCATGATTAAAAGTTAATAAAAAAACCCAGCCGACCGGTTTCGCCCTCTCTTAACAAAGGCTGTATCGAGGGATTAAAAAACGGGGGTGAAAAAAGAGAGTAAAGAAAAAAATTAAAATGTATAATGGAGGATGAATCTTAGAGACTGATCACATCTAGTCATAATAGACACTCCGTTTGGTTAAGCACAGTAAGTGAGAAATTCGCCAAGCAAATCAGCTCAGCAGTTGAAGATTGCTATTTTGCTTCGAATGTGCGGTTTGTGTTCTCTACAAAACCTTTATTGGCGTCCTCTCTAAAAG
>OY744544.1:58535824-58563324 GCA_963556195.1 Sepiola atlantica | reverse complement strand
TCAAATCTTCTGGTAAACAGCTTCGCCTCACCGTCGTGTCGTCTCTGTTTAACTCTAGCCCTAACCTGTTTTTCGTCGCTGTACGTATACTTTCTTCGTTTGGTTTGACTAAGAGTAATTGAGAGAAGACATCATTTCAGAAATGGAGGTTTGTTGAGAAAGAAATGTTAAAGAAATTACAAGTACAGTTTACAATTAACTAAGTAAACGAGAAACAGAAATCCTTAACTAAGAGAGTCAAAATAGATAGATAGATGGACAGACATACATCAGATAGACAGACAAATATCAACGCCCATCGCCGCGTTTGACTCGCAACAGTTTTCCTGTTCTTAACGCATTCTTTTATCAACCGACCACGTCGACTCTAAAATCGGTACTTTCAAAATGTAACCGTTCTTCCTCGCTTTCGTCTCACGTGACGTCAAATCCGTGGGCCCTTCTCCGCATATCGTTCTGAGTATTGCCGTTTCTGACTACATCCGTCAATCTCGCACTGGTGTTAGGTTACTGAAGAATACTCTGGTAACTTTCTTTGTTTCGCACACAGGCAAGGTCGTTTGTACGTGCACGCATTCACCTGTGCTCAAATCAATACTAGTATACCTACACACCCATTATCGAACTATTTTTTTTGACAACTGCCGGTAGTTGTTTTTTGGAAACGAGGCATAGTCCTAGGTGGCTGTGTGGCGACCCACCTCTCCTTTAACATCATGTGCGGCGATTAAAACGTGCCTCATAACTCCTTCTTCACACCAGCCCCGCAAAGAAGGCTCCATGGAAACTCAGAAAAGCTGTACCTGAGACGATTTCCGCCTAATCGTCGGAAAGCTTCTGTTTTATTTCGGGTCCCTGCATCGTGGAACAAGCTTTCAGAAGCCGTGGTCATCCCGCCGACGTTCAAACAGTCAAGGCGGCGCTGGATGATGCATCATGGTCGCTGATCTTTGGATGATTACCCCTCAGTTGTGCAGCGGAGCATGTGAAGGGACGCTATTCTGGCTTACAACAGCATCAACGGGAAGTAAACAATTTTTTAAAACTTTCATTCACCCCAAACAAGGCACATTGCCACTGAGCCACAAGGGGCTTCTATGGAATAGGGGCCAGATTTATAGGGGGAATCCTACGTGAGGAGTTGACAAGTGAGATATTTGTTTATATTACATTTAAATTTCTGCATGTCGGTACAGACAGGGAAATAATCAGCGTGGAGGGAATTTAAAAAATTAGCAGTTCGAGGGAAGAAGCTATTTGAGTTATAAGTACTCCGGCATCTGGGACATACATAGTGAATGGATATAACTTTGCTGATTGACGGGTGTATTTACATCGAGGGACACCAGATTTAAACCTACTTTTCGACGAGTTTTTCATTCAAAAGCCAAGTCCTGCTCTCCACGGAACCCAGCAAAAGATAAACCGTAACCGTTTCGTCTCAATAGAAGAAAGGCAACATTCTCTGTCCGTATTTCTACTCCATAGAGCAGCCTACCAGAGGAGGTATTTATGATGCCTAGCATATCCAGGTTTCAAGCCGCCTTGGATAAAAATTCGAACGACACATATATATATATATATATATATATATATATATATATATATATATATATATATATATATATATATATATATATATATATATATAAAGATAGATGAAAGAAGAGTGATAAACATGTACGAATGTCCTGATTTATTTCAAACTTCTATTGTTCAATGCAAGATATATTCTGTAATAAAATTATGTTTATTATTCTTTCCTTGAGCCAAGGCTTTTCAAAGATCGAAATCTTATTATCAGAGGAATTATATAGATAGATAAGTTGGCAGTGGAAAAGCCAAAATTCAACATTTGAAAAAATATTAAGAAATGGAGAGTGAAAAAAAGTTCGTGTACAAAAGATATGAGGTTTGTCCAGTTGGTAATTGCCCGTTGATAAGGTGTCCAATGAAAGGAGATTTAGATGGAGAAGAAGGGTTTTCGTAATTTTATTACAGAATATACCTTGCATTGAACATCTTTCATCTATCTTTATAATTGCTCTATCTCCTATATTGAGCTTACACCATTTCACTATAGGTTCTATCTACTAAAAGTTTTACTTTTAGTTTCAAATTTGATTATATATATATATATATATATATATATATATATATATATATATATATATATATATATCTGATGTCTTTTTACATGACTTGTTGCATTTTGCTATTTTTTTTATTTTAAAAGACTATTGAATAAAAATCTTTAAAAACTCGTTTTGTGTGATTCTCCTGTATCTAACTATTTTATTAGATTGCGTTTCGCCGAATAATAATGTCATAAAACTGTGTCATATTAAGAGATTTACGTCTACGATAACTTCTTCAATATCCATTGACGGAGACAATGAAAGTAATTATTTTCAAAGGAAATAGCCGTATCTCATTCTGCAAGTTAATTATAATATTTAATTGGAAGCTGGATAAGTTTCGAGAATCGGTTAATAGAATTTAAAAAGTTCGATCCCATCTTGCAGACATTTCACACGATGTAATTAAACTTGTTGAAATTCTGAAGGATCTGAGCAATGACAAATGATATTCACGAAACCATAAAGAAAAGAAAGTTATTATTTATCTTCAGAGAAGACGTATTCTTTGATCTTTGATAGAATCTCATTTGATGTTTCGCTCCACTTGTCAAACTTAGAGTAATGGTAGCAATATACTAAGGCCTTCTTCTGTACAGCTGACCATGGCTGGGTTTTTAGACCTCCGCTATTTTGTTGTGGTTGATGCACATGCTGGAGATAGGGGACCAGGATTATTTTCAATATTTGATGGCTGTCCCTAGTTGGCCTCTGTCATGACTGGAGTGCCACTCCCAGAGGAAATAAGGTTTACACCATTACTTACCTTTTTACATCTGGTGTATAAACTGGTTGAGGGACCCGTTTAATTCTAGGTGCTAGTATTGGGTCTTATTTTCATTAATCTTTTTCACAAGTTCCTCATATTCAGCGGCTTTTTATTGGTTATTCAAAGCTGCTCTCTATTAAGAGAGAGAGTGAGAGAGAGACAGACAGAAAGAGAGAGAGAGAGAGTCTATAATTGGTAACGAATTCAGAAGTCTATGACTAGACTTCAAACGTTTAACAAACAAACAAAAAACTCAGTTCGGTTCAATACCTGTAGAAGTACAAACACCCTCTGTGTAACTTCGAGCTTCAATGAACGAAAACAATTCGGCTCACCGCAAAATCTCACTCGACACTCACGTTTCTCCTCCCCTTTCTTCTGATTTTCTTGTCGTTTTATTAGCAGATTTTCCTTCAGTTGATTCCGCTTAACCAATCAAAAAAAACATAATCCGCTGGCTGACTATTTGTCGTCAAGGCGAATCCACGTATTATTGTGCAGCAACCAGTAGATTTGTTACTTCGAGGTTGCGAGTTCAATCCTCACTAGAAAACTAGTAAGCCAAAACTTATTTCCCTTTCCATCTGCAAGCCAGGCAAAGGCGGACCCTCTTACTGCAGGGATGAAGTAAGTCCGGGCCACCTCCACCGCTCGATTCTGGCTCAAGATCATCAATTCCGCCACAGAGTCCCCGTTCGCAACCGGGGGACTTGTTGTATAGTCTGAAGAGATGGTACACCACTTTAAAAAAATATTGTTCAAGATTTACTTCATCTAGAAAGTTTCTGTATGCCAGAGTGTCCTGACATACCCCTGTACAGAGAGATCGAAGACACTCGAAGATAATGTCTAGTAGGCTTTCAATTTCTCAATATTTATTTTTTGTTTAATTTTACTTCAGTTGAAATTCGCAGAAATCAAGGGGACCCTTCATGGGGCTAGCACTTGATCTCTATATGAGATACATAGATATCCGAGTGTTCAACTAAAGTTCTCCTTTACCTCTAAAACGTTGAGTTAGTAAAAAGTGAAGAACATTAATTTTCCTCTCCCCAATTGACCAGTTAATTATGTTATAGTATATCTTTCTTGTGGTATTTTAGTCTTACCGTATTCCAGGACAAGAATTCATCTAGTCTGGTGGGGTATCCAGCTTAGTGCTGTTACTAGAGTCAACATCACTTTGAGAATATGCATCATTCCTCATATGAGCCAGTGTTGGTTAACCATACTGAAGGGGTCTTATTGGGCATCGAACACTATGTTATTTCGATTATTTAGTTAGTGTTTACTTGTACGGTGAAGTATTCTCATGTGACGTTGTCCTGACAAACCCTGGTACAGAGAGACCTTAGACACTCGAGGTAACTGTCTAGTAGGCATTCAAGTTCTCTTCAGTAGGCATTCAAGTTGTCTCCAATAGGCTTTAAAGTCCTCTCCAAAGGCATTCAAGTTCTATCTAGTAGGCATTCAAGTTAACTTCAATATTTAGAGAGTAGGTGGATTTGTGCCTGGTCGATTCGCACGAACACAGACACGATACCTAATTGATACAACATGACGTTGAACTAATTCTTCTAATTTTTCATAAAGAAGGTTTGTAGAGAAGCATCTATCATGTTTTAAGAGAGAGATGATATTTAGAATAGTTAGAATGAAAAGGGTATGACGTCATTTTTGACGATACGGGGACACTAGGAATGTCATTGCATTTTGAACCAGTAGCCAGATGGTGAGTTCCATTAAATAGCGTCGGATACTTCAGATCACTTCCTAAAATAACACTGGGCTGTATCAGATTTAGTCTGGATTAGTCTCTAGTGTCAAGTTCTAGCTAGATATTGGCTTCACACATGTTTGCTACAAAAGAAATATGCGGATAGGAGTCCTATTTTCATGTGCGACGGGATATGACACGTTGCGAGCGATAGAATAAAATCACCCGGTGCCTTAGCGAGAGGATAGTGGAAAAGAATAAACAACCAGGAATCAGGGTGGAGGAACGGGCAAGACAAGTGTACAAAGACAACCAACTGCTCTTTCATTCGAAATAGCAATGAAGACGGTCGTAAAAACCGATCGCTCTGCTGAACGAACCTGCTAAGAAGAGTATGAGCCTATCGATCTGTGGAAGCAATATGAATGGAAAATAAATTTCATAAACCTGATCAGGGATCAGGGATCAAGGATCAGGGATCAAGGATCAGGGATCAAGGATCAGAGAATTATCCTCAATTCAGGTTGACCTGACAAACCTTTGTATATAGAGACGAAAGACACCCGAGGATTATGTCTAGTAGGAATTCAATATCTCAGTCTTTAGAGGGTACATGAATTTGTGTCTGGTCAATTCCCACGGATGTAGACACGATGCCTAGTTGATACAACGTGATGTTGAACTAATTTTTCTAATTTGGCATAAAAAAGACACCAGCAACTACCAAATAGGAATTGATATTAAATTAATCTGCAGATCAGAAAATCTCTAACAAAAGTCCGTAAAAATGTAGATTTTTTATAAGCGCAAAAAAGTAGTATTAAAAATGTTCCCACCGATGGGACGCTGGATTTGGAACCGATCACATGAATGGTGGAGAAATATTTGTTCATGTTTATGTGTATAAACTACACAATCGCTTACAACTGCAGTAACATGGCGACGACGGTCTTAAACCCGAGAAAAAGGTACGAAACAACCGAATGGAGATTTATAGACTTTCCATTTTATTGAGTTGCACAGTTATATAATTTTCTTTAATGTTAAATAGTATGCGAGTTTCAGCATGTGTAGATGTATTGCATTGTCCTACTCTTGCTTGGACCGCGATTCTGATTCCGATTCCGATTCTGATTCTGATTCCGATTCTGGTTCCGATTTCGATTTCGATTCCCATTCCGATTCCGATTCCGATTCTGATTCCGATTCCGATTCCGATTCTGATGACCCTAAAATTCCGATTTTTCCGATTCTGATTTCGATTTCGATTCCGATTCCGATACCGATTCCGATTCCAATTCTAGTTCCGATTCCGATTCCGATTCTGATTCCGATTCTGATGACCCTAAAATTCCGATTTTTCCGATTTCCGATTCCGATTAATCGTCCCAACAGTAATTAAAATAAAGAGAAAGCGTAATGAAAACGCAGAGAGTTATGGTCGCGGAAGTCGAAATGGAACCACAATCTTCTGCTGTAAAAACATGGCTCTGTTGTTAATATTTTTTATCGATCGACGAGTAAAGAAAATTGAATAAAAACAAAAACCGCAAATTTTGTTTCGTTATTTGTTTTTTTTCTTCTTTCTGACAAAGTAAAATTTGTTTTATGAAAGTTGGCGATGGTGGGGTGTCAGAATCTTTGCTTTTTCAGTAGTTTGCGAATGGAAAATCTTTTCGATCTCTGTTTTTCAAGATAAAATTTACTTTATCCCTAAGGATAATAGAAATTTTATTTCAAAGAAAATTAAATTCCTTTTCAACCCTCTCATATTATTCTTCATCATTCAACTAGCAATCAATGCATCGCATTAAACCTTATCCTCAAATAGCTTTAGGCCTTGATAAATGGTGATTCATTAATAAATAAATGTTATCACAACGTGCTGCGATTTACAGGTACCCCGTCATAAAAAGTTGATGTATACACCAAAGACTAAATGAAAAAAAAGGAAAATAATAGTACGTTGAGTTGCTAATCTCAGATATGTAAAAATGTTGTGTACTCATAGATGAGTTAGTAAGCGATTTAAAAAATACAAAATAGAGAACAAAGTACTTACCAAAAAGCAGCTATTTGCAATTTCGGTATTTAAAGCACTGAGACAAGATTGGAATTAAAGCACTGAGATAAAATTGGAAATCAAATTATTTTAATTAATATTATGCTATGCAAGTAATTTCAAGAATTAAAACGTATTAAATATTTACTGTAAACACATAAAATTGTTTATCTGGTAGCCGAAGTAGATAAAGCATGACGGAGTAGAACTGTTAAGTAATTTTAATTTTTATATTATTCTTAGTTATTATCACCTGCAGTAAAGACTGAAACTTCAACTCCCAGAAAAGTGTCATTTAGAACTAGTTGCTAAACAAGCGATGATAACTAAAAATGAAATTAAAAAGCTACTCCCTTGGATTAAATAAAGAGTGCAGTTCGAAATTCCGTATAGATTCGAGAGTTCGGTATAAATATCCTCGAGTTCTAAAAGACGCAGTCGAAAAAGGTTACATCGGCCGAAACGTTGTTAAAATAACAACCAAGATAAGAATAGTAGTCCGAATAACCCAAAGTATACAAAATTCCGAAACATATGACTTTCACTTTTGTTGTCCATCCCTAGAAAGATAACAAGGAATAAAATAAAAAAAGAAAGGTGGGAAAGTAAAAAGAAAAGAAAGAAAGAACCAATAGAGGATGATGGTTTGAAAAAGCAAGTTAGAAAGATGGAAGAAAGAATAAGGAAGGAAGCGATGCCGCTAAAAACTAAAATGTTTTTCTCGAAAGTAGACCATTTGGCTTGAATGCAAGGATATTTAAATCCTGTAAATTGCTCAAAGATATCTCTCTATGTTTGAAGAATTCGCTTGCTTTTAAGATAAAAAAAGTGATAGAATTCATCCCATGTGTAAACACGTAACTGATAAGTAGGTGAAATGTATCTAAGGATGATGATTTTTAGGTACTATTTTTGGTGGTTGAACAAATAGTTCTTGGCGGAGAAATACTTTTACAGCAACATTAGGATCACATTGCAGACAGCCATTTTATTTTATTCGTTTTAGAAATTCAGGGAGAAATCTTACATATGAAGTTTTCTTCTGTATTTTTAGGGAGCAATAGCTTTTTTCTACAAATTACATTAAAAACCTGTTTCGTCAGACATTCAAGGCAGTTTTTTCATGGAAATCGCTCCAGACAAGGCATGAAGCCACTTGATGTAAAGAGCTAAAAAGAACAAATATGATTATCGCAAAGACAGGAGATCCCTATTAGCCTTAGTCTTGAAAAGATCAAAGCTATACGTAGGAGGAAAACAGTCACCAGGAAGAGAGTTCCACAAGCTTGCAATTCTTGGAAAGAAGCTACTAGAATAGGAAACTGTATTACAATGAGGTATGAAAACAGCGAATTGATGGAGACCACTAGACCAACGAGTCAAACGAGCTGGAACAAAAGAAGCAGAAATAGATCACACACTTCTGAAGAACAGATGCCATAATAGTATTTATAGAAAAGACTAAGACGAGAAACATGACGTCTAATAGTGATCTGTGTTGTTAAAATAAAAACACATTTCAATCGATTTCAGCGATTTTAATATTTAATTCTGCTCAAACTCTTCTTCCTGATTAAGCATATATAAATGAAGGCGGATGGGTTATTTCCCCCACAGTCAGAGATCCTTATACCGTTACTCAAATCGTTCGGTACTAATTTAATGAAATAATTTTTTTCGACCTTTACCGGTTGTCCTCTTTGGTTCCTTCCTTTCTTTACTTTCGTTGCCTTTGGCTGACAGAAGGAAAGAAAGAGAAATTAAAGAGAGAGAGAGAGAGAGAGGGGGGAGAGAGAAAGAAAGAGACAGAGACAGAAGACAGAAAAAATACCGCCTGATTTTTTATTTAAGCCATATTTGACTGTGTGTGAGAGAGAAATAATTGATTCGTTGGCTTAATCGGTTAAAATATTGTACTTAGAATCAGAGGTTTGACTTCAAACCTAACATAATAATAACGACGAAATGAGAGCAGGGTGGCCCTTTATTTGAAATTTGAAATTCCGTACAATTTTCTCGAGTTTGACGTAAAGATTTTCGAATTTGACAAGATGAACTTGAAGAATTCAAATAATTTGATTTCCAATTTTGTCTTAGTGCTTTATTATAAGAGGCCTTAAATACTTTATTATAAGAGGCCTTAAATACTTTATTATAAGAGGCCTTAAATACTTTATTATAAGAGGCCTTAAATACTTTATTATAAGAGGCCTTAAATACTTTATTATAAGAGGCCTTAAATACTTTATTATAAGAGGCCTTAAATACCAACATTTCAAATGGCTGCTTTTTTGGTTAGTATGTTTTTATTATTCTGTTCTGTATTTTTTAATTTTCAATCGCTTACTAAATTACTATAAGTAAACAATGTTTTTACATATCTGAGATTAGCAACACGTACTTCACTTCTAGACATACTTTTATGTTCCTTATTTTTTATTTTCAAGTACTTTTACTCAGATTTTGTTGCAATATAAACTCAAATTGCAATATTACGTAAAATCTTTTGTTTTACTTTTATTTTTTCTGTAATCCAAGGACTTTAACGAAATTAGGAGCCGGCTGACATAGGTAAACGGCATCTAAGCTTACAAATTTGAGGTACTCTTTTTTGAAGTTGAGTAAATGAGTCTTAGGCGGAAGAATACATTTATAGTGAGAGTAGGATTCGATGACAGACTAGGCGTTTCAATAAATATTCTCTTTAGAAAGAAAAGGGAACGTATAAAAAGCAACACACAAGGAAGGATAATATGAAGACATTTGGCCGTAAACTTTCTGTAAGGACATGCTTTGGTGTATGAGACGGACAAGGAACTCTTTGTTTCGGAATCTTGGGCGAAGTTCTGTTCAACCCTACTTTCGTGTCATTTATTTTACTAATAAGTCATCGCTCATCAAGGCACAAAAGCCACTCGAGGACAAGGGTTAATGGTTTGTATCGGGTATATGGTAAGACTAACACCATGGAGATTGCTGACGATAGTTGGATTTGGGAAGAATTTTATTACTTAAGAGAACGGTTCAACAACCTTTGTTAACATTGAACTTTAAAACGACAATGCCGTAGTTAGCTAGGAAGCAGCCCTGTGGTATTGCATTCCACAGACGTATAGTTCTTGGAAAGAAACTCTGCTGATGGAAGTTCTATTTAGCTTCAGTTACACAGAGGAACAAAGGAATTGTTTTACAGTGGTTGTAGCTAGACGAGTGTTTGCTGTGAATGTTTTACAGGAGTGGACCAGAGTGTCATAAGATATAGGCGTTTTGAGACGTTTTATTATTATTATTATTATTATTATTATTATTATTATTATTATTATTATTATTATTATTATTATTATTATTATTATTATTATTATGTTGTAATTAGCTTATACCCTCCCCTTTAATGGTGTTGGTACAGTACCTGGGTATGTCAATTTCCATCTGTACCTAACTTCTACCGCTTTATAAGAGAAATATTTATGAAATATTCATGAAGAAATACGCGACTTACGACAGATGATTATTATTATTATCGTTGTTGATTTTGTTAGTTATTATTGTTGTTGTTACCACTAGCTTATAACCCGCTCTTTGAGCGGTGTTGGTGCAGTACTTGGGTATGTCCATTTCCATCTATACCTATCCCCTACTGCTTTATAAGTGACATATTTGTGAAATTTTGTGAAAAAATATGCTACTTAGTACTTGCATGAGAGAGTAATTAACTACGATGAATATATTTACGTATTGTTTTTATTGGAAAAACATTAGAAATCATGTTTATAAGCAAAAATAACAGTATACCCTTCATGTTTACTTTTTCGGATTATCAAAAAAAGAAGGTCACTTAAAAAGAAGGTCACTTAAAAAGAAGGTCACTTAAAAAGAAGGTCACTTAGTTAAAAAACTAATTATGTAATATTTTTGTTATTATGTTATGCTAATTGCCTTAAATGTCTAAAACACGTATCCAATTAAAAGAAAATAGTTTAGTATTACGTGAGATTCGAAAAAAAACATCATATAAACTACTACCTTAGTAATGTGTACTCTGCCTATTCCTTTGTTGTCAACTAAGCACAAGTTTCTATTTGCATACGAATAGACAAACTTTAAAAACACCATAACATTTTAATACTAAATAGATGCATTATTTCTTCTTCTTCTTCTTCTTCTTCTTCTTCTTCTTCTTTTCCCATTCCCTTTCTTTTCCCCTTTATTCCCCTTCTTCTTCTTCTTCTTCTTCTTCTTCTTCTTCTTCTTCTTCTTCTTCTTCTTTTTCTTTCTTTCTTTTTCTTGAGATCACGTACCCCTTATTTTTCCTTCCTCATTCTTCTTCTTCTTATTCTTCTTCTTCTTCTTCTTCTTCTTCTTCTTCTTATTTTCCCATTCCCATTCTTCTTTTTCCCCTTATCCCGCTTCTTCTTCTTCTTCTTCTTCTTCTTCTTCTTCTTTTTCTTCTTCTCCATTTTCTTCTTCTTTTTCTTTCTTTCTTTTTCTTGAGATCACATACCCCTTATTTTTCCTTCCTCATTCTTGTTGTTGTTGTTGTTGTTGTTGTTGTTGTTGTTGTTGTTCTTCTTCTTCTTCTTCTTCTTCTTCTTCTTCTTCTTCTTCTCAGCTTCCTTTACACGCGTGCTGTGGAAGTCAACGTAATTCTCTTCTACCTAGAACACATTGCCCTTACTTCTGCTGGCAAATTAAGGGCAGCACGTGCTGTGAGTCGCCCTGCTTCTTCCGTCATCATTAAACCTGTCGTTGTTTTAAGCTGCTTCAGTCTGCCAACCTTCATCGCGCCGTCATCTTTATATTCAGAAAGATTCTCGAATTCCTTTTCCAAAGACATTACGATCATCCGGAAGAGACATAGCAACGACAAGACGCTTCATCTTTCGGATGATTTATTATTTATTTTTTTAATCATTAGGAGGTCTTACACGAGTAATTTCCAGGGATTCCTGCTGGTAAAAAAACAGTGATGTTACTTAGACTACGAATAGTGGGGCCGGTGGTTACGATGTAGTTTCAGAACTACACGACGAACAGGGCTTTGGTGAAAATACAGGATGATTCGGCACCAGGATCCGTCATCATCAGGTGGTCTCTGCCTTTGCATGTGACAAGCAAAAACATGTTAGACGCATAATCGCAAATCAATCAAGTGAAAGTGGCAACATTGCTTCTGCGCCATTCCTTTGTTTGTTCTGAGCCAAACCTTGCTCGACTTCGTATGCAACCGGTGAGTCTGGCTTCTCTGTGTGTCGGGGGTAAAAACCTGAAATCCTGCAGGCTGACGAGGAAGACCATGCAAGCAAGACAATCCCGGGGAACGGTCTTCGTGAGCTCTATACAAAAGTCTGAGTCGATTAACAAACAAACAAAGTGACAACAAGTCACCTCTGAATTTCAGTACTTTCAGCTTCTTTCCAGCCCAAGTCATTTTGTTAGTAGCTTTTTCTGGCATCCGAGTGAGAATAAGCCTTTTCACGATTCCAATACTACCCGTACACTTCAAGTAGATATATAGATTGTACTATCCCTCCTCGCTCTTACCAGAATCTCAGACCAACTGTCTGTAGTATCAACTAATGTTGGTGGATTTTGCGGGTTTTTTTTTCGGGGCAGGCAGCTTATATTATAACTTGTGTACACCTTCCGTCAAAAATGACAACAAAAAAAATTATGCTTTGTCAGTGTTCGCACTAATCTTTTATATATAAAAATTAATGTCTATGCATAACTGTGTGTGGGTGATGTTTCTGTGTTCCCTATAGAAAAATGCTTAGAGAATCTACATAAAATCTAAAAGTGTATCCCTATCTACAATTTACAGTGGAAGACAATGGAACTGTCCCTGAATCTCTAAATGCACCGTTAAGAACATACCCCATTTTAAAACTTCAAATATATACTATGTTTATGAAATTTAAATCATATTTATAAAATGTTCTGAGGAAGACAATGGAACTGTCTCTGAATCTCTAAATGCACCGTTAAGGAGGCTATGAGAACATACCCCATTTTAAAACTTCAAATATATACTATGTTTATGAAATTTAAATCATATTTATAAAAAGTTCTGAGGAAGACAATGGAAGTGGTCTTGAATCTCTAAGTGCCCTCCTAACGGAAGAGAGCTATGGAGACCGAACATCCTTTAAAACTTCAAATATTTCCTATTTTGACGAAATTCATATCATATGTATAAAATTCTCCAGGAAGACAATGGAAGTGGTCCTGAATCTCTACGTTACCATTTATGTGTCCCTACTTCGAAGTGAACAATTGGGACAGAACCCGCTTAACAATTCAAATACATGTATCCGATTTTAATATAATTTAAACCGTGTGTATAAGACACTAATTTAGAAAGGTTTCCAACATTTCAGCTTCTTCCGACTATATTACGGAGCAAAACAGGAGGGGGGGGCAGTAAAACAAAAAAAGTAATATGGTTTTATGAGCATCGTGAAAAGTACATAGTAGTGATCCTCATTCCATCTCGAGTAACGCCGTGTCTTCCTGTTAGTATTTATATAGAATTACGTTAGTGAATTAATTTGTCATGTATAAATCATTATTATCATTTCTGATGACCTAAAGAAAGAAAAAACACATACAGTTGACCTTTTATTTAGAGTAAGGGATTTCTATTCTGAATTCATTTCAGACAGTGGAGGGTCATCTGACCGGCTATTTGCTTTTTTGCCCCTCACCATTTGAAATGGTTTCGTCCGGAGGTTAGAAAAGGCACGTTTTTCACTCGCTAACTTTTGTGTGATGGGACGGATATATTATATTTATTAATATAAAAATATACAAATAAGTACGCAGTGGTTTTTATTATAAAGTAAATGATTTCAGTAATAATTGTTAGAAATGTATGAATCCATATATCCTAACTCAGTTTAAGTTAAATAATAGGGTAGACTGTACTCAGAAGTCTTAGCAGGGCAACTAGTCTAGGAGAAAGAAAAAAAACCTCCGACATAACACAACCCACTTTCTATTTATAGCGGTACTTTTCCCAGGTTCTTGGTTTCAAGCCCGCTGCTAGAATTACGCAGTGCTAGCTCAAGAGAAGTGCGGTATGTGATTACGAAACCCTTGCGTCGCTATAAACTCTTTATCGGCAGAAGGTGGTTGGCTTAACGGAGGTGATACATTTATGACAGTATTTTAGCTGAGGATTTTCATATTGGAAATAATTAGCTGTTGCAGTTGGAACGCAGAACGAATGCCAGGGACAACTATAACACCCTATGGTGCCATCTCTTTAAAGAGAAAAACGATAAAAAAAAAACGAGAAAAACGATTAAAAAATTATGAAAACCAATAAACAGAATTAATGAAAATAAAATTAAATCCGAGGAAATGTGAATTTCCTCGAATTAAGTTTTCTCAGATGACCCCAAAATGTCATTTCCAATCATTTTTAGCCCCCTACTCACGTAATTTAATAAAAGGAATTAACTTTGCCTTTCTCATTTTTAGTTTCAATATTGTCTCACCCAAAAGACGTCTTCCAATTAATCGATGGAGGTACGAGAGCGCTCTATCCCTTAATAGATCCTAAGAATGGCCTATGCTGGAAATCTCATTTCTTTGATCAATCATAACTCAAAAACCAATAAACCAAATTAGTTAAAACTTTGCACAACATTTTTATTTGATAGGTTCTATAAGTGTGTAGAATTTCATCATCATTAGTCAAGGCAACCCAGAGATCCAGAAAGTTCAATCATGAAATAATGTTATTTGTGCGTACGTACGTACGTACGTACGTACGTGTCACCCTGTATCTCATCAACTATTTGATGGATTCAGCTGATTTTTGGCAGATAAAGGTTCTAGGGTCTAGTTGATGGCATTATAATTTCAGTTTATCATATACCTTAGTTTTCCAGAAAATTCCAAAAAACCTCATGAGAAGGCATTTTATTGAGGCATAGCCTTTACAAAAGTAGTGACATTTCATGATAAATACCAGTATACTGAAATCATATACCCTTAATAGGGTTAAGATGAAAATTCATATACACTAAATGTACAAAAGCAAGGAAATTCCCAAATGTTTCACTTTTATTGTCATTAAGGGTATGACTACATATCAACCAAACCATTTCATTATCACATCACTACAGTATAAATCTCTATGCATGAGTGGATGAAGTGTGTGAGGTGCGCTGAAGAAAAATTCCTACCAGTAAAATACATAGCCCTGTTGTGCTCGCATACCCTGAATGACAATAAAAGTGTAAACATTTGGGAATTTCCTTGCTTTTGTACATTTAGTGTATATGAATTTTCATCTTAACCCTATTAAGGGCATATGATTTCAGTATACTGGCATTTTTCATGGAATGCTTTTAGCGATCATTTTATAGCGAAAAAATATTGTCATGCGATGTTTTTAAGCTGCAGATTTTCTTATTAGAAATAATGTCGGAATGACAGGTGGAAATTTTATAATTTGCAGAAGGAAAGGTCGAGATCAAATATGTCAACTACATGACGTCATCCCTTTTAAAGTAATAAAACAAAAATAGGAAACTTTGTATAAAAAAGATTATGAATTCTGAATTCGACCAGTCCTCGCCGGCAAGTGCATTGTCGGTTCAGATCAGCTGCAGACAGACTGTTTCGTTGCTTGTAATGAACTATTCTCTTTTTTTTTATTACGTATGAAACCATTTCAAAATACTTAGCGTAATGCAATTTTATCCTGTGACGCTAATTCTGGCGACGCGGAATTAAAATTGTTAACGGTTTTCCTGGAACGTTCTCTTGGCGTCTAACTGACTTCACGTGCCCATTGCTCGGCTATCTTTTTAAATTCGCATCCTTTCTACAGCTGTTTTGTTTATTTGCTTTTTCACCCGATGATGATTCGACCAAAGAATCGAAAACGTACGTTATACATATTGAACATACATACTTTTTTGTTGATTTTTAACAAAAAAAAAAAATTAGAAAAATTGTAAAAAAAAAGGTATAATTAAGCGGTAGAAATTATGTTATCTTTTAAATTGTATTTAATGTATACTTATATATATATATATATATATATATATATAAGTATACAGTATTAGATAAAATGAAAGAATAAAATAAGGTGCGAATCAAATTTTATTACAATTCAAAGTTCAAGCAAAGTAATTGAAAGTCCTTAACGCATTGAAACCCGATGAGTTAAGGACTTTCAATTACTTTGCTTGAACTTTGAATTGTAATAAAATTTTATTCGCACCTTATTTTATTCTTTAATTTTATCTAATGCTATTAATGCTCTATCCAGTATATTGAGCTTTATTTTTATCCGGATGTTCACTAATTAAAGATATTAGTTGCCTCTTATATCTTTTGTTGAATTAATCTTATATATATATATATATATATATATATATATATATATATATATATGGTAAAATGAAAAAGGAAAACCAAAAACTGGATGTTTTTTATGTGTACATCAACGTTTCGTCTTTATTTATAAGACTTCATCAGGATGATGATATAGGGAAAAGATATCATGCAAGCACAGATACATGTAGGGTAGACATGTTGGGAAGAAAAATAAAAATAAAATAAAATGAAAAATAATGGCAGCGTCTTGCTGGACGTCCGTACTTGTTAGAGAATGAAAATGAGTGACGAAAGTGAGTGGGAGAGAAAGGTGAAGGGTGGAGGAAGCAAGGACTACTGTGGCTGGCGATGAGAGAAAGAGGTGGGGGATGAGCAGGGGTAAAATGGATGGCAGAGAGAGATTGGAGGAAGAGGGGGAGGGGGTGTTTGACCAGATGGCTGTGGTCGAGATTGAAGGGGAAGAGTGAGTTGGAATGTTTGTGTGTGGGGGGTGTATGCAGGGAAAATGGGGATGGGTAGAGAGGGAGGGGGGGGCTGTGATTTTGGTGGATGGGCGAAAGTTATGGTCTTAGAGAGCGTTTTGAGAAGATGAGGGAATTTAAGAAGAGGTATGGGAGAAAATAGATGAGAGGGGGAAGAGGGAGGATTTGTCGTGATAGGGTGTGAAATATTTGAAGCAAGACGCTGCCATTATTTTTCATTTTATTTTATTTTTATTTTTCTTCCCAACATGTCTACTCTACATGTATCTGTGCTTGCATGATATCTTTTCCCTATATCATCATCCTGATGAAGTCTTATAAATAAAGACAAAACGTTGATGTACACATAAAAAACATCCAGTTTTTGGTTTTCCTTTTTCATTTTACCATCACGTCGGATTACCTTCATCCCTCTCTTCCCATATATATATATATATATATATATATATATATATATATATATATATATATATATATATATATATATATATATAGACAGCTAGAGAGAGAGAAAGAGAGAGAGAGTAAGAGAGAGAGAGAGAGAGAGAGAGAGAGAGAGAGAGAGCACAGCAATTGATCGTGATGAATGGAAGATGGCATGCTATAACGGCATCAGGAATAATGCAGCATCGAAAATTGTTAAACTTCGTGAAACTAGGGGAAGAAACAACAAAAAAAAAAACTGCGGCTGTTCAAGCCATGTACTCAAACGATTTACACTGTGGATTTCTCTGCAAATCACTCGCAGAACAGAAGAGTCATTCGCGACTCAAACACAGGGTTCAATAAACAGTGTTGACGGAGCTTCATACGTCGAAACCGACGGGAGAGTTCATCACAGAGAGATAGATAGATATATAGATAGATAGAGAGATAGAGAGAGAGAGAGAGATTTAATATATATATATATATATATATATATATATATATATATATATATATATATATATATATATATATATATATATATATATGAAGGTTTTGATAATGGATGTATATTTTCAATGTTATACTCCTTACATTATCCGAAAAACTCAATGAAGTTTTATTACAAGATTTAGAGCATATATATTATATTGACTCATTCTAATGACCATCAAAGGTTTTGACGTTTATGAGTTTCTTTTAATTTTTTTATTTATTTATTTATTTAAAATTTATTTAAACATCTCGGTTGAGTTTTTATCATTCTTTTTTACAGAATATATATATAGTCTTAAGAAGCTGTGAGTCATTAAAAAAGAAAAAATGTAAAATGCAGTTTAAATTCCCAGACAAACTAACTAAATCCAAGATATTGCAGAATTAAATTTGAAGGAACCTATGAAAATTATGACCTTTGTATTTATTTTTGCATGGTCAGTAGAATGAATCAATATATATATATATATATATATATATATATATATATATATATATATATATATATATATATATATATATATATATATATATATATATATGTATGTATATATATATATATATATATATATATATATATGTGTATATATATATATATATATATATATATATATATATATGCAAACATTGTTAAAATAACAGAATTAAAAAAATTGATTCCCCTACTCAACGTATCGAGCTTTACTGTATCACGATAGATAACCTTACGATACTTCACTTATCGTTAATTCTATGATCATTAGTATATATATATATATATATAGATTTAGATTTTTCACTTATAAAATAGATCATTCAGTGAAGACCGGGGTTGTTCCAATAAAAAACAAGCTCGATGATACTCGATTACAGAGTACAGAGCATTTATATGTGATTTTATGAAGGCTTACCAAAGCATTCCTTTCAAGACACCAATGATCACCATTAAAGATATTTTTTCTTACAAATACTATTTATTCAAATTAAATGTTTTTTCCTACACGTGTTTCACTACCAACCAGTTACTTGCTTGGCAGATCATCAGGGAAATTAAATGTCTGGAATACTGGTTTCAACTGCCGACAAAACACAATGTGGCGTTGTAATAGTTGAGGTCACTTAAGAAGAGAAGAGGAAAAAAAATAAAAATAAAAATAAAAGTCAAACTTAAAAAGCAAGGAAGAACAACGATAAGAAAAGAAAGTCCTAGAAAAGTCTTAGAAAAGTAGCTTGTGCATTATTTCTTCCACCAAGCCAACAAGCAAGTAATCGGTCCCAAATACATTCAATAAAACCACAAAACCGGAACAATGTGCGATAATACACGGTACAATGATGAATAAATCCCCCCCCCACAAGAAAACAAAAGAACTAAATCATTCATATATATATATATATATATATATATATATATGTAAAAATAAAATGGAATAAAGGATAAGCAAATCAACAACTAGCAAAAATAAACTCAAAAACACATATTGAAAAGTTCTACAAAAATATTTCGATTGTTAAAATACAATTATCCTCAATTGGTAGCAGAACTTTAATTAAAAACAGAAAAGTTTTCAAATTTATACAAAGAACGCAATTTGGGGGGAAAAATAGTCACGTGTAATAAACAGTAGAAAGGGAGAAAGAAAGAAATGTTAAAAAAGAAAAAGAAAAAGAAAGAAAAAATCAGCAGTTAGCATATAAACGTCGATCGGAAACGCCGTAAGTTAATAAAGTTGGAAGGAAGATTAGTAGTAATTTAAAATGAATGACAGCAAGGAATTAAACCAATAAGGAGGAAGAGGGGGAGGAGAAGGAGAAAGACGGACTCAAAGTTGTAGAAGTTATTCGTTATCATATTGGTTTAGGTTCATTTCGATTAGAATTGATCTGGCAGAAGATGTAGAAATATTATAGAATCCTGGTCTTTGAATAATTGTGTTATTATGACGTAGGATTAAACACGATTCTATGTGACGACAGAGTTTAGTGTCGTGGATATGTTATATATATATATATATATATATATATATATATATATATATATATATATATATATATATATATATATGTACATTCTAAGGTATCTTTAAATTGATATATTTCCTTTCTATTTCGTAAGAATAACACTCAAGATGAGAACAGTAGTCCGAATAATCGAAATTATACAAATTACCATTTTCATTGTTCGTTGTTTTTTTGCTTACTATTATTTCGATTGTCTCACTTCCTAAGTGATGAAGATGCAGAAAATTGCATTATTAGTCGCCCTTAACTTTATAGGACGTATTTTTCGTTAATATATATATTTTTATAAAAGTAATCCATGGACACGTGTTTCTGACTCACAGCCGTCATCAGCATTGCTAACTTAGATAATCACCAACAAATCACCAACAAAAATAATTACATAAAAATACATTAACTATTTAGGTGATAAAAATCGTACATATTTCTAGACGCTGGACTATAGACATCAATGTCGAAGGTTCGCAGCAGTAATCAGAAAACGGTATGAGTTCGTGGTCACTCTAGCAACATGTTAGCTCATTAGGTTGCATAGATATGCACATTATTTCGTAAAAACGGAACCAAGCTGGATCGAGACAACAGACAAGTAGAGACTTGTACTATTTGTCCTACTGTGTTTAAGATGAACAAAAAGACATATTAGAAAAAAGAAGAAAACAATAAAAAGAGAAGGAGGATACGAAAAAAAAAGAAGAGGAGAGAATTTTAACAAAATTATAGAAAGCAAAGGGATATAATCAGGTAGAAACAGTAGTTTTGTAAAAGGTACAATCAAGTCGATTACACTAGGTTTGATTTGAATTGTCTCTTCGGCGGCAAATCAACTCTTTTGGATTATTTGGATTATTCGGATTACTGTTCTCATTTTGGATGTTATTCTCAAAGCGTTTCGACCGATGTAACCTCCGAACTTTTTCAGGTGCATTTCGTCGAACTCTGGAATCTGTATGCCCGCAAGGACCCGTGACGAAAGGTTGTGAGAATAACGCCCAAGATGAGAACAATAGTCCGAAAAATCAAAATAAGACAAATTGTCAATTTTCATCTAAAATACTAATTAATCATAAAGAAGAGCTTTATTATAATAATAATAATAATAATAATAATAATAATAATAATAATAATAATAATAATAATAAATAATGATAATAATAATAATAATAATAATAAATAATGATAATAATAATAATAATAATAATAATAATAATAATAAAAAATGATAATAATAATAATAATAATAATAAATAATAATAATAATAATAATAAATAATGATAATAATAATAATAATAATAATAATAATAATAATAAATAATGATAATAATAATAATAATAATAATAAATAATGATAATAATAATAATAATAATAATAATAATAATAAATAATAATAATAATAAATAATGATAATAATAATAATAATAATAATAATAATAAATACTGATAATAATAATAATAATAATAAATAATGATAATAATAATAATAATAATAATAAAAAATAATGATAATAATAATAATAATAATGAATAATAATAATAATAATAATAATAAATAATGATAATAATAATAATAATAAATAATGATAATAATAATAATAATAAATAATGATAATAATAATAATAATAATAATAATAAGTAATGATGATAATAATAATAATGATAATAATAATAATAATAATAATAAATAATAATAATAATAATAATAACTTATGATAATAATAATAATAATAATAATAATAATAATAAATAATGATAATAATAATAATAATAATAATAAATAATGATAATAATAATAATAATAATAATAAATAATAATAATAATAATAATAATAATAAATAATGATAATAATAATAATAATAATAAATAATGATAATAATAATAATAATAATGAATAATAATAATAATAATAATGATAATAAATAATGATAATAATAATAATAATAATAATAATAATAATAATAAATAATGATAATAATAATAATAATAATAATAATAATAATAATTGTCAGGCGGATGGTGGCTTTGTAGAGATATACGATGATGTCAGGTGTGACAAGTTTACTGGCACGGTAGAGGGAGCCCACCTTCTTTGCAGCAGCCCTGGCAATGTTTTCAATGTATTTGTTCCAATTCATGTTATCTATGAAGGTTAGGCCGAGGAGTTTGAATGATGAACTCTCAGGTAGGGTGCTATTTGTCATGACAATCGGTGGTTAAAGAGGTTTCTTGTAGTTATTGAAGGAAAGTAGCTTTGTTTTGCGCCAATAACACTATATATTCTTAAATAACATGAACCAGAATACACAGGGAAGTATACTTCATTTTGATGAAATAGATTACAATAATATTGTGGAATCTGCGTTTGCGCCTGGCGCCGATAAATAGGAAATATTTTACAAACTCTTCTTAGAGTTTTAGATATTGATCCTTATAAACATATTCCTAAACTATATTACCCAAAGTACTGAGATAAGTATACTTATTTTTTTATCAAAGAGCTACAATAATATTGCGATCACGCCTGACCTACATAAAAAGAAGGGTCACCATTTTACTTTATTTTATTTATAACTTATTGTTGTGGCCTGAAAGTATCGGAAGAAATGACACAAACATAAGGTAATTAACAAGAAATTGTATTACCAAAAAGTACAGAAGTAATGGGTTGACAGAGGCGGCTTCCTCATTTCGCTTCTCTTCTAACTTCTGATGATTTGTTATAACGACGCTATTCACGAAGGCAAGAAGAGTCCATACAGTTACGGAATAGGGTAGATCACCATAACACTTATGAAAAGTATATTAAAAAAATTGAAATAAACTGTTTGACAGCAAAACGCGATAAACGCCATTTCAAAAATTATAAAACGATCACTACAAAAAAGCGTTTCATTTACAACACCCAACCAAGCCCCAAAGTTATATTTTACATAATTGATGACGACATAATTTATTTTTGATTTTATTTATAATAAGCTTTTAGTCCAAGACTAGATTCAATCTATTCGTCCTTTCATCGGATAAGGTGGCAATTTAAACTAATTAGATTTATCGCGTCTTGCATTCGTAATCTTCAAATGTTAATATGGATGTCAGGAGTTCGAGCAGTATTGCACGTGCGTCTTTATTTATCTGTGGAAAACGCCTTGTGCGCCTGAAAATCAGTTCCATAAATGTCAAGGTACGCAAACCACATTAAATCATCCAATCAATGCCGAGTACATCATTGGACTTCCCCATCCGCCCACCCCAAATTTCCTATCATGAAATGTAAACTGAAAAATAAAAAAAAGTTAATCTGGTATCATGAGCGGAGAATAGAAGTAGATAGGTTTCCTCATTGAATCCTCAAGCTGGTTATGATGAAAAGACGATCTGAGATTCATTGGCTTATGCTCCCCATTGGCCAATTTTGTGTAATACTTTACAAAGAGAGGCCATCGACTGACAAGGTGTGTTTAAGAAGTAATACGTCTAATTTATATATATATATATATATATATATATATATATATATATATATATATATATATATATATATATATATATATAGCGAGAGAGAGAGAGAGAGAGAGAGAGAGAGAGAGAGAGGAGTAAGAGTGAGAACGGAATATAGACAGATAAAGAGAGAAAGAAAGAAATATATATATATATATATATATATATATATATATATAAATATATATATATATAAAGGGAGAGAGAGAGCGAAAGATAGATAGATGGATAGACAGAGAGAAAGAAAGATAAAGAGAGTAAGAGAAATAGATAAATATATATATGTATAGATGGGTACATCTCTCTCTCTCTCTCTCTATATATATATATATATAGAGAGAGAGAGAGAGAGAGAGAAGGAGAGAGAGAAAGAGAGAGATAGTATGCGAGAAAGATGACTAGATAGAGAGAGAGAGAGTGATAGATATAAGTGGATGGATAAATAAATAGATAGAGCGAATGGCTAGATGGAAGAATATATATAGAGATATATGGATAGATATATATATATAGTGTGGGAAAATGAAAAAGGAAAACGAAAAAGGGATGTTTTTTATGTGTACATCAACGTTTCGTCTTTATTAATAAGACTTCATCAGGATGATAATATAAAGAAAAATGTCATGCATGTATAAACACATATAGGGTTGACATATTGGGAAGAAGGGAACAAAATAGTAGCCACTACTGGAGAAAACAGTAGGGTTGACGTCCGTGCTTGGTGGAGTCAGTAGTGAGGAATGAAAAATGAATGTTTATGAAAATGAGTAGGGAAGAGTGGAAAGATGGGGGTGAGCAAGGATACTGGTGCTGGTTGTAAGAGAAAGAGGTGGGGGGTGAGCGGGAATAATGTGGATAGCAGTGAGTGAGGGAGTGGAGGGGTGGAGGAGAGGGAGGAAGGAGGTATTTGAACAGGTGGCTGCGGTTAAGACTGAAGGGGAAAAATAGGTTGGAATGTTTGGGTTCATGGTGAATGGGGATGTATGTGTGGTGGGGGGTGTATGCAGAGAAATGGAGGGTGGGTAGAGAAGGAGGGGGGCCTGTGATTTTGGTGGATGGGTGAAAGTCACGGTCTTAGATAAGATTTGAGAAAATGAGGGGATTTGAGAGTGGGAGGTATGGAAGAGTGAGGGTACGAAAGAAGTGGTTTAGTGTGTGTGAGAGAGAGAGAGAGAGAAGGGGAGAGAGCGAGGGAGAGAGTGTATGTATGCTAGAGAGAGATGGATAGATAAATAGAGCGAGAGAGACGAGTAGATGAATATATAAGTAGATAGATAGTTTTATATATATGTATATATGTATATATATATGTATATATATATGTATATATATGTGTGTATATATATATATATATATATATATATATATATATATATATATATAGTCTAAAGAAGCTTTGAGTCATTTAAAAAAAACGAAAAAAAAAGTAAAATGCAGTTTAAATTCCCAGAGAAACTAACTAAATCCAAGATATTGCAGACTTAACATTCGTTGGAAAATTAATAAATAAAAAAATAACCATGTAACTGTTTCGGGGATTTAAAAACAGGACAGTTATAATATTCATGGCTGTCCAATGGTACTGATTAAACTACCATTTCCCCAATAATCAAGTGTCGAAATTATTCAGCGTAAAATTTCACTAAGATATACATAAATAAATAATAATAATAATAATAATAATAATAATAATAATAATAATAAAATAATAATAATATATTACCCTTAAGACTACCGTATGATATGATAATTTGCATATCAAATAACATTAATTATTACAATAATAATAATAATAATAATAATAATAATAATAATAATAATAATAAAAAATAATAATACTATCTAAACACTACACCTAAGAACCATTCTGCAATATGGTAGCTAGCAATAAAATTACTTAGGAATTAAAGTTGCATTAAAAAATAAATATATAACAAAATAAAGCTTAAGTACCTTAGGTACCAGAAAGGTAATTAGATAAGAGGAAGGAAACCTAGCCATACAGATCTAAATACCCAACAGTCTAAATATATATATATATATATATATATATATATATATATATATATATATATATATATATATATATGTGTGTGTGTGTGTGTGTGTGTGTGTGAATAGATAAGGAATAAATAAAATTGTGATATCAGTACCAAAAACCTGAATCATCGCAGCAAAGGCTAATAATATCTACTGCGTCGTTGTTATTGACATATTTTGGAAAATGCGGAAGAAAACAAAAAACACAAGAGCCAATAATCTTCAGTTGCGTCCATTCAACCTTCGCCTTTAGTGATGAAATGTTGTTTAAAACCGAAGCGTGACAAACCAACAGAAATGCTACTTCCATCTGAAGAATGACAGACAAACAGAAATGCTACTTCCATCTAGAGAATGACAGACCATGGAAAATGCTCTTTCAAACAGAAGCGTAAAAAGACCAAAGAAATTCTATTTCAATTTGAAGCATGACCGACCGAGATAAATTCTATTCACAGTTAAGCGTGACAGACCATAAAAAATCATAGTGCACTTCATCCGTCAAAAATGACGTACAAATTATGCTTCGCCAGTGTTCGCACTCATGTTCATATTCATATAAAATAACCTCTTTAAAAAAAAGAAAGAAAGAAAACGTTTCGAAATCAATGTTTTATAAAGAAAAAAACGTATAAATCGGTATAGAAATCAGAAATTAAACGTCATTATGGAAATAGATTGAAGGCTGGGGTTGTCTGACTTGCTATCTGTTTTCTCAATTCCCCTAAATACATGAAATGGATTTATGCAACAGTTTTTTACTCGCTAAATGTTATGTGATAGGACGTATATACATACTTTTTTGTTTTTTGACATTATTATTATCATTTATTATTTTATTTTTTATTTTTTATTTTTTAATTCTTAATTTTTTTTTTTTTGATTTTGATTCTTAACGGTGCCAACCACTTCACTTTCCAAATTTAAATTTAAAATTTCTTTCTTTTGTCTCCATTTCATTCTTTCCAAATATGATCTAAGGTTAAGATCGGATTCTAACTCTGCCTGAGGAGATCTCAGTTTAGAATAGCTGTTGATCGATAACATCGACATGCTAGTGTCGCAGATTTTGTACATGTCTGTGTAAATAAAGATAATCATATATATATATATATATATATATATATATATATGGGAGAAAAATTCAGAAACATTCCACATCCACGATCGTTAGACATGAAATGTTAAACACAGAGGGAATTTCCAGCACAAAAAAGTAAAGTCCAGTTAAAAGAAATAAAATATAATGTAAAAAGTTTAACTTATAAAACCAAAAGACTTTAAGAATTTAAGAGTCCGACAATCTTTTGACTTTAATACTTTTTTCATGAATAGCTTTATTGGATATTGGTTTTATTCGGTTCACCCCAAACAAGGCACACCGCTACTGAGACGTAAATGCCTACCGTGAATTAGGGAGCCATATTTATAAAGCACCCCCAAGTGGGGAGTTATGCAGCGAGATGCTTGTTCATATTACATTTAACTTTCTGCATGTTGGTCCAGTCAGATATGCAGGGAGGGAATTCAAAAGACAAGCGATTCGAAGAAAGAACTATTTGAGTAGAAAGCCTTCCGGCATCTTGGTACCTCAACAGTGAAGAGGTGAGATTTTGCTGCTTCTCGGATTATTTGAAGTTATTTACGTTGTAGCAAGTTCGTCGGAGCACATTCCGTTGAAGTACTTGTAAAACACGCACAGGGATGCAACATTGCGGTGATGGGGCAGAGGCTGGAGCTCGGTAGACAGTATGGTGTGTATTAGGTTAGAAACTCTTTTTCGCACTCTGTCCAAGAAAGATAGAGTAGTGGTTGCTTCACCAGCCCAGATGTGGCAACGATACCCCATGTATGGGTGAATGGTGGCCTTGTAGAGATATGTACGCTATTGGTTAATAATTATAGAATTAAAGGACACGTTAATTCTATAAATGTTATTCAGATATCCTCAATTCAAATGAGATCAACTCTTTTGGGACATCCTGTATAGTGCGATCTGATCTCTTCCACTAATTAAGTGGCTCAAAGCGTGTCTCATTATTATCAGCCGCCTGATTCCACGGTTGAGTGATTGAAACGCTTGCTGGATATTCGGACGGAAGGTCACAGATTTGAATCCCTTGTTGACTCCAAATTCATCTCCGAATGTTATTTTCCTTTTGGATCCGAAGCCGCGGTTTGTATACACGATAATTAAATGTTTGTGGATAACTACACTTGCTCGTGGATTGCGCTCTCTAGAGAGGGAATAAACGGTTGTCACTTAGCTTAAATCATTGCTCTCGTAAAAGAATCGAGCGCACTTGACAGTTGATAATGCGAATATAAACATATATAGACATTATAATTGTTCTTACTACGAAGCGAACGTAATAAGGTAGGGGTAAGCGGTCACGACTGATGATCAAACGACTGCGTTTCGAATCCCAGTTTCAAACACTAAACATGTCTCTTCATATTGAAGAGCCGGGATACAGCGAAACAGCTGTCTGTGGATTACAATATACATACACACAC
>OY744544.1:58515824-58533324 GCA_963556195.1 Sepiola atlantica | reverse complement strand
GCTTTTGGGGAACGGTTACGGTTCGCATCCGCTTGCTTCAGTTCTCAGCCAAAAAGAGACAGATAACCTCCGACCAGAAGTCACGTGGTATCATTGACTTCCGTTTTGAGATCACTTCTAACTTTGATGCGTCACTTCAACCCTTCCATCCAAATACGGCCTGTGCTATCTAACAATTCGAGCACTTACTATAGAAATAACGATAGAGTAGAGAAAGACTAACAACGTCTCTACTGTGAGAAAAGGGAGTGTAGAGAACAAAGATCTCCTCCCCACTAGATTGAAAAATCGATTTCGTACTCTGTCAAGACAAGAAAGAGTATTTCCCCACACCCATTTCACTAAAGTTTAATTCGTTACGAGTACACAACGGGGCTGGCGTCGCGATTCTTAAAACTTCTCTGACGAAGTGGCGTATTTTATGAACGAGGAGATGGAGGGGGGGACATTAGCATGCGTCACAAGTTCTGTCCCCGGAGATTTCCTCCCACCACGAGATCCGCGTCTTTTGACTTGTGACTTTAATAGCCGCCATGTTTAAATTAGCAGATACCTTATATGCGAGGCATGTGCGAGCCCAAGGTAAGTCAGTCATGTTTCTCCGGTCGCTTCAAGAACAGAAACAGATGGGGATCTATTGGGCGATCGATAGTTCGATAAGCAGATAGAATATAGAACAAGCCGAACAAGAAATAAATACGCAGATAGATAGAAGTATAGAAAAAAGAGATAGAATTATAGATATTGATGAATTTACACACACACACACACACACACACACACACACATATATATATATATATATATATATATATATATATATATATATATATATATATATATAAATGATAATTTACTTCATTTTGACTACAAATTTGATTTTGTTTCACGAGAGCCGTTTGAGGGACCCCCGATCTTCAGGTCTTGAAATAAAATTTTATTTCAAGACCTGAAGATCGGGGGTCCTTCAAACGGCTTTCGTGAAACAAAATCAATTTTGTAGTCTAAATGAAGTAAATTATTATTTATATTTCTGCTCTATATTTTTATTGAGCACTCTCGGAAACCCGGTTGAATTCCCCTGGATTTATACCCTGTGGATCTATACCATACTCGGATTATATATATATATATATATATATATATATATATTGGATTGGCCAAAAAGTTCGTCCGTTTTTTTATAGGAAGGAGGAACCCAAACATCAAATTTAGAAACATAACCGAGTTTATGCAATTCATTTTCTACGCTCGGGTTAGACATCTTAAGAATTTCTACGATTTGTCTGGTTGTCAAACGGCAATCTTTTTCAACTACGGCTTTAACTTGGTCACTGTCGATCATCTTTGGCTAGCCAGATCGAAGAGCATCTCTCACTGAAAATATTTCTTTTCGGAATTGTGCAAACCATTTCTGGCACATTCGTTTTGCAACATATATTTATCCATGTTTCTGTAGCTTTGTTTTCTTTTCTGTAGTAAAAAGGAATCAGATGTCGGTAGTGCTCCGCTTGATCTTTAACTTTAGTGCCTTAAATACAAGCCAAAATGTAAGAACTCCTCTGCCCGGAGGCTAATTACACACTCACGTCAACATAATTACTAAACCAAATACAGGATTTGAAGAATAGGGATATAAGACGATCTTTAGTAGGCCGGACAGATGACATTAAAAAACGAACGAACGTTTTGGCTAAGGCTAATATATATATATATATATATATATATATATATATATATATATATATATATATATATATATATAATAATAATGGTAATAATCCAGGTGAAAAATATCCACAGGGTGGTAATCCAGAGAATTTTAACCGGGTTTATAAAAAGTGCTCAATATCAAAATAGAGCTTTATATATGATAATTTTATTTACACAGACATGTACAAAATCTGCGACACTGGCATGTCGATGTTATCGATCAACAGTTACTATAAACTGAGGTCTCATCAGGCAGAGTTAGAATCCGATCTTAACCTCAGATCATATTTTTCATATGATCTGTGGTTAAGATCGGATTCTAACTCTGCCTGATGAGACCTCAGTTTATAGTAACTGTTGATCGATAACATCGACATGCCAGTGTCGCAGATTTTGTACATGTCTGTGTAAATAAAATTATCATATATATATATATATATATATATATATATATATGTGTGTGTGTGTGTGATAGAGTTTGCTCTTTTTCTTTGGTTTTTGTTTGGTTTCACCCAAAAATGAACCACTGTATAGTGTAGGTTTTTTCAAGACACTTTAATCCAAGAACTTTTTTACTCTTTGTGAATTTTTCTGATGATTTTGTAATGTTGCAGAGACGATATCGACATAAAAACGTTGTTTGGCACAAGACAAATGAAACGGACCGTAAAAAATATATCTCACAGAAATGTTATGTTTTTTGGAAATGTGAAAAAATAAAAAATGATAAAATAAAACCATGGTTATTGGAATATAATATGAACCTGACTTATATTTGCTCTGTTATCACTAATTGACAATCATTGATCTGAATCTTTTAAGGAGACTGCAAAGTAAAAGGGCACTGATAGTATATGCTAATACATATATTATCATTAATAATTATATATATATATATATATATATATATATATATATATATATATATATATATATATATATATATATATATATATTCCGGATAAGTATACAACTAATATTACTTTTTTAATTTTTACTAATTATAATTAAATCAAAATAAGGGTTCTTATTTAGATTAGTTCATAAGTGAAATATGGCAATTCAAAATAGAAAAACAGGAACACTACGAAATATAAGTAACTTATGCTGTGCTATAAGGTTAATCTAAAAGCACATGTAGGCTTGATTATCTGATTCTAGCCTATGTTCCGAACATAAACTCCTGGTGATACCAGATCAGGCTGCCCTGTAGCTCCCTGAGACGAAATTCACCTACATTGACGTTTTTTTTTTTTTTTTTTTTTTTTGTAAAACTTAATTATGTTCTACAAAACCAAAAACAAAAACAACAGCCCTTCTCCCTTTCTCCCTCCCCTTTTTTATTTTATTTTTCCTACCCTACTCCCGGTCCTGGATATGACCTTAAACTACATCCGATGGTGAGATCCCGCTTACGGACTTTGGGGAATGTGGAGCCTCCTCTTAATTACCATTGTTCCCAGGTCCACCCTGACCCGGAGTGGTAGTACCTGTTAGGGTCCCAACTATGGGTTAAATAGAAACAGATGAAACAAAAAAGAGAAGAAAACAAATACACTTTAACAACCAAACCAAACACCATCAATAAATATTTGAACATATAAAGAACTTGAAGCATAAAAACTTTCACCAAAATGACTGCATTCGGCATTAAATAACCTGAAAAGGGTTGATATGCCGTAAAACAAAACAACCAAACAACCGAACATAAACTCTAAACCCGTTCATATGTTTCTCAGCGTCTTTACGATAGAGTGGGAGGTATTCAGTCATGTTAAAATGGTTAGATGAGATTGAGGATTGTAGGTTTGTTTCACTTAATGCTAGGATATCCCGGGAGTTTACTCGGAGAAGTTTTTACGTCATTGATATTGGTTCAAAGCCCCCGGATATTTGTGAATGCTAGTCCCAAGTGACAAAATACTTCATCCAAGTTGCTCAGATAGAGAGAAACAAGGATAAACGGCGTTCATTGACCTAGTCAGGAAATAATACCAATCACTGGGTGTCTTTTAGATGTCCATGCGCTAGTACCTCTGCGCCTGGCTAATAGACAAAGAAGGAGTCCAAAGGCCGAACGATAGGCAGAGCCCATCTACTCCTTAATCAATTTTAAGTATTGCAATCCGGAAATTTTTCTCGAGACTTCAGCTCTAGGAAGATTGTCGATCACGACTAAGGAGGCCTCTCTCACCCAACGGTTTGCTGTTAAGACGTGATTAGTCAGTAGCATAGCTTTTATATCAGAGTTTTCCTTCCCCTAGATGGATGACCTCACAAGGTCTATGGATCAATCACACCGAGAGAGGTAATTCTGCGCTCGTGTACTAGTCAGGTATTTCATAGCCCTCACTGGAAAAAATCCCCCCACACACATTATATATATATATATATATATATATATATATATATATATATAATGTAGATACAAAAGTTTTAACGTCATCTCCCAAAGAAAACAGAAAATTGAAGATGAGTTCCCCTCTCATTAGTAATATTTACTCTGGAGACATTTCACCGGCCAGTAAGGTGGGTGAGAGAGCTAATCTACTTTTATATAAGTCAGAAGAAAGAACACTTAGTTTTGATGTCACAGAATAGAAAAAAAAAGAAAATACGCAAAGGAAAGAAAGATATGAATGAAAAATTAATTTAAATAAAAGTAAAAATCACAAGAGTTAGGGCATGAATAATTTACAAACAAAAAACAGAAGTAAAATTTTAACTAAGTTTTGAAATTCCGGGTTTTGCATCTTTGTCCCCTTAGAAGAACCAACTCTCACCCGAGAAAGGAAATATCTTCTCAATTCAATGGCGTTTATTTATAGATATTGAAGGACAGGCAGGTTTTATATTTGGGGAGGGAGGTGGGAGAGCTCACTTTTGCTTCACTAGCTCGGAAATTCTTTTTAAAAAAAACTTTTCTTTCGTGGTTGAATCACTTAAGTGTAACTGAAATCCACCATGGGAACTGACCAGAGACACGAGGAATCAGCTTTGTTGTTTTTTATTTCGAGTCGCTAAAGATTTCTTTATGGGTTATAGACTTTCTTTTAACTTTTAAAAGTCCATAACCCATAAGGAATCTCCAGCGATGGTGGATTTCAGTTACACTTAAGTGATTCAACCATGAAAAGAAAAGTTAAAAAAAAAAAAGAATTTCCGAGCTAGTGAAGCAAAATAATTCGTCAAATCCAAATTCATGATAATTTATGACAAATGTTTTATTTATTGCTGTGAAACACCAGTATGCATTAAACGGTTCATGTTGTTTTTTTCTCGTTTTATAAAATTTTAATAGCTTAAAAAATGTTCAATCTTGTAATACACGATGATTTGCTAAGGATTTTAAAGCCATAAATGACTCCTTATTCGACAGTTTGAATGTTTCTAAATTCCTTTCAACTTTCAAAGAGTCATAAAGTAATTCATTCGTTTTCTTCTTCAACTATTAATTTTTTTTGAATGACTGACTTGTTTACAAAGAAACAGAAATAACCTCGTTTAAACTCAGCTCGTGTCTTTCAATCGTAGGTGTGCTCCTTTCCTTCCTAGGATCTTCATGGTTGGCTCTGCTCTTGAGGAGAAACAGACTCTGAAACTTCCTGGTCTTCTTTCTCATCAAATCCTTCTTGAGGTACATACATTAGATCCATTGCTCTTTCTGCTTCTCGTAAAATCAGTTCTCTCTATCGCTCCAACCATTTTTTTATACCTGAGGCTAATCTCTATCTCTACAAATCTACTATTAGACCTTGTATGGAGTACTGTTGCCATATTGGGGCTGGTGAATCTCTATCCAATTTAGGAGTTCTAGATTAGGTTGAGAAGCGCATTTATAATTTGGTCGGCCCCACCCGTTCTTCTTCTCTGCACACACTCTCTCCATCACGGACGTGATATTGCTTGTCTCAGTATTTTATATAAATACTATTATGGCATGTGTTCTTTGGACTTGTCTCATCTATTCCCGGCTTCCTTTGTTCCAGCTCGTTTGACTCGTTAGTCTAGTGGTCTTCACCAATTCGCTGTTTTGATACTTCCATATAATACAGGTTCCTATTCCAGTAGTTTCTTCACAAGGACTGCAGACTTGTAGAACTCTCTTTCTGCTGACTGTTTCTCTCCTACCGATACAAGACGAATATCAATAGGCATCTCCTATCTTTGCGATAAATATCTTTCGTTTTTTAGCTACTTACATCTAGTGTCTTGATGCCTCGTATAGAGCGATTTTTATGAAAAAATTATAATGAATTTAATTTTGTATTCAAAATTTTGAAATCGTTTTTTTTTAAATTTAATTATACAATATAGCATTTCTGATTTCCATAAATATTTGATTCATAATTAATAACAAAATAATAAGCCAATATGTAAAAGTTACATTGACGCGAGAATTACACAGACGCCTGACGTTGTGTCATAATTTTATTGATATAGAAAAATAGAGAGTAACAAATGCACAGACTAAAAACCACAGGCTCAGCACGCGAGTAAGAAAAGACGGAAACAAAGAAAAAGAAATGATAGACAAACATGGACAAACAGACAAACAGGTAAAGACGAACAGAAAGACAAACATGTGAACACATGCAAGTAAATGTGATGGTAAAACTGAAAAGAAAAATGGCAGCGAAGAAGGTATGAATAGGAAATGGAATGAAAATGGTGAATCTGCAGAGTCGGCCATGACAATTCGATTAGGTACACACTTAGCGATGAGATCGTGAAAGATTCTTGCCGCATATCAAATCGATATAAGTATAAATTATCGACAAAAATATGCAACTGTCAATCAATTTGGTTACACTCTAAATTCACTTGTATTAAAATAAAATCTGAAAGCGAGTAATAATTCCGATTTCGCGATAAATGGATGCGAGAATAATATTTAATACGAGGAAAAAGCGAGGGACTATATATATATATATATATATATATATATATATATATATATATATATATATATATATATATATATATATATATATATATACTTAGGCAGCAAGTCATTATCTAAGCAAGCGTTGTTGAACGTCACAGAACTTTCTCGTTTGTAAATCTTCTTCGTGAGATTCTCAAACCGTCGAGCTATCCTTCTGGTTTCAGGTGGCAGTCCGTAGAGTATTTCTCCGATTGTTCTTAATTCGAAAAAAAAAATGGCTGAATTAAGAACAATCGGCGAAGTACTATACGG
Source organism: Sepiola atlantica (assembly GCA_963556195.1). Lineage (NCBI taxonomy): Eukaryota > Metazoa > Mollusca > Cephalopoda > Sepiida > Sepiolidae > Sepiola > Sepiola atlantica. The sequence continues at coordinate 58,526,411 of OY744544.1, read as the reverse complement.
ATTTCCACCTGAAATCAGAAGGATAGCTCGACGGTTTGAGAACCTCACATATATATATATATATATATATATATATATCTGCCTCACCATTGATTTTGTAAACTCTAGCTTAATGTACTAACATCTACAAAAAACATAACTCCCCTACTTCTGATTTAAGACAAATTTTAGTAAATAACACAAAAATTATACATTCCAAAACCAATTAAAAAAAAAAAAAAATACTGGAAGCTATCTAAATACAAACACAACAACCTAAAATTAATAACATCACGTATGAAATCAATTCCAACATTTTAAAATGCTTAACGTGATGCGATTTTATTCCGTGAGGCAACTCTGGCGTCGCTAAATTAAAGTTGTCAACGTCTTTCCTGGAACAGTGCGAAAACGTTCTCTGTGCGTTTCTCCGCTGTCTTTTAAAAATATTCTCTTCTTTCTTCAGCTTTTTCGTTTATTTGCTTTTGACCTGAGGATGATTCGACGAAGAATTGAAAACGTTCGTGATACCTATTGGAACATATATTATTTTTTTATTTTAATAAAAAAGACCATTAAAAATTGAAAAAAATATTTGTTTTTTAATTAAAAAGACCAATTCTGTTATTTTTAACAAAATTGCATGAATAAGAAAATTCTGCCTAAATACACACAATTCAAACATATATATATATATATATATATATATATATATATATATATATATATATATATGGACTTGCGAGTTTGTTTATAAAATATATATATTTATCTAAACACTTTTTTATAATTTCTGAAATTTTTTCAAATTGCAAGCATAATAAGGTTGTGTTTTAGCTTCAGAGCATATGCACTTTTTTGTTGTATTCAAATAACCAAAGGCAAAATAATCTATAACCATACTTTATATTTATTTATTTATTTTTTCAATTTCCTTATTTTCTGATTTCGACGAATACCTGTATATTCTCTTTCGTCTTACAATCAAAATTTAAATTCACTTTTTTTCAATTCTTTATTTTTTCATTACTTACACACGTTTCACAGCTCAATTTAGGAGAGTATATAGTCTTTAGTCTAACATCGCTGATAATCAGAGGAATAGTTCATTTTATAGTAATAGAAATAGGTTTCAAGTTTCGAGTGCAGAGCTTTTAGGGGAATCTGATTTGCGAGTTTTCATGCCTAAAATTGACTTTTTATAAAGCCTTTTTCTTGGGCTTTTTAAAAAATCTGAATCCCTTCTGTCTTGGATTAATGTTCTCTCTCTCTCTCTCTCTCTCTCTCTCTCTCTCTCTCTCTCTCTCTCTCTTTCTCTCTGTATATATGTATATATATATATATATATACATATATATATATATATATATATATATATATCTTTCTTTTAATCTTATATATATATAAAATTATATATATCTATATATATAAAATTATATATATCTATATATATATCTATCTATATACATATATATATATATATATATATATATATATATATATATATAAAGTAGTGTGTGTAGGGTTGTTAGTTCATAGATGTCAATCCTATGAAGCTACAGTGTTTATAAGATAATGCTCAATAACAAGTAGAGCCGTACTTAAGTATAAATCTTTGTTTATACAAACAGTTTTCGATACATATGTGCATACATGTTTCAATTACGACCTTTTTAAAAGTCTAGTTTCCTCAAGCCACCGGCAGAGAAGATTCTGAAGAATGAGTTGAGTTTTACGCTTAGGGGGTTGGCATAATATATAATAGGATAACGGATGTCAGCAGAAACTCAATTTGATATAGGAATACACAATATAATTCAACACACACAGTAAATACACAAAATAAAGAATTCAGTAAGTAAAAGGTCAACAAATAAACGATAAAATGAATTAAAATTGAAAATGAAAAATAGATAAAACCAGCAAATAGGAAAATAAAGAGAAGAACAAGAAGGCCGAACCCACAAACCCGTGCACACATCGGATCACTCATATGGCAAGTTCAAAACCCTAATCCTAACCCTAACCCTTAGCCTAACATCGGCACATACATATGATAATTTCAACATACAATTGTAGGACCTTATACTAAGTCTACATCACACACATACGATTGCGTAACTAAAAGACACACATAAAAACCCCACACATGATATATTCGTGTAGATATGCTTGGATAACCATTCTTACTAGAAACAATTGTAAATCTGTTCAGTAGTTATGGGTTGAAATCATGATAAATCAATTCATAAAAATCTTGATATAAATTCATTTATAAGCTCTCCATCTCTTTTTTCTTCTCCTTCTTTTTTATATAGTTAGATATGTATATATATGTGTATATATATATATATATATATATATATATATATATATATATATATATATATATATATATAGGGAGAGAGAGATAGATAGAGAGAGAGAGAAGATAAAAGAGTGATAAATATGCGACGATTGTCCAAATTTATTTCAAATTTCAATTGTTCAATGCAAGGTGTATTCAGTAATAAACTAGTGTTTATTATTCTTTCCTTAAGTCAAGGCTTTTCAAAGACTGAGATCTTATCATCAGAGGAGAAATACAGATTGATAAGTTGGCTTTCGAAAAAACCAAAGTTCAAATATTTGAAAAATATATGAAAAATATTATTTTAAAAAATGCAGTGAAAGAGAAGTTCCGTAAAATAGATATGTGGTTTGTCCGGGTGGTAAATCTCCATTGAAAAAATGTCCAATATAATCAAATATGAAACTAAAAATAAACTTTGAGTAGATATATCCTATAGATAGAGCAATTATAAAGATAGACGAAAGAAGAGTGATAAACATGTACGAATGTCCAGATTTATTTCAAACTTCGATTGTTCAATGAAAGATATATTCTGTAATAAAATTATGTTTATTATTCTTGGCTTAAGCCACGGCTTTTCAAAGATCGAAATCTTATCATCAGAGGAATTATACAGATAGATAAGTTGGCAGTGTAAAAGCCAAAATTTAACATTTGAAAAAATATTATTAAGCAGCACGAAAAAAAGCGTTCTAAAAGTGAAGTAACTCCAATAGTGAGATGTTGAGTTCAAAACGTAGATGGAGCGCACTTAAACGGAATTAATATGAGAAATCGGACCATTTAAAAAATACTTCCTGGGCCAGAGTTGAAATTGTATACAAATGATATTAGTAGTTAAATATTTGAGCAATTCTAAGAAGAAATCCTTAAGTTAAAAACGAGGCTATATATATATATATATATATATATATATATATATATATATATATATATATATATATATATATATATATATACATATATATATATATATATATATATATATATATATAAGAAATTACATACATTTTTCAAAACTCTGGACTATCTATCACTATAGAACCTGAGAAGAGAACATCTAACTCACTTGACTTAACGTTAAACTTTGCTCAGTTAACCCCTACCATAAACCCAACCTGACTAGACCTATTTTACGTTTACAAGTTTTTAAACCACTCAAAATTTATCATTAAATCACATAGCTTCCTCAGTCTCCAACAGAATACTTAAACTAACTGCCAATAAAATTATTTCTGACCAAAAGTCGAATTTCTTTAATAACTTTGGTTACAATGATGAAATGACATATAAAAACAACTCCATTACCCGGGGAAAAACCCTTGAGCATAATTACTCACAACATTGCAGTAAAAGATACAAAATAGAAGAATATAACAGCTATTAAAAATTGTAACGCTTATAAAAACGGACCTAGGAACTAACAATGGCAAACAACTTTACCCTGAAAAACGTAGACCACATTAACGACAAAGCTGAAAGCACAACCTTTCGTCTAACTCACCTTAAAATAGCAATGTTAAAACTAATGTCCCTAGAGAATTCGTTATAATTATATAAAAGTCTTTTAAGCATCCGCATAGATATAGCACTATCCTGAACAAAAATTCTATTAAAATCCCCTATTCTACAATGTCTAACATAGAACAAACTATAATACCTCCTAACAATAAGAAAATTAATATGCACAGGCACCTATAACCCCAGTAGCACCTATTTATAATTGTAACTGTCATAAATCTAGATAATGCCCGTTAAACAATGATTGTATGCATAGAGACGTTATATACCCCTGCACTGTTAAGCAATTCCCTCGCAACGCTAATAAACAAAGTAGCACCAATATACGTATACCTCTCCTACCCGGAAACCCTACACATTCTAAAGCCTTACCGAATCATGATATAGAATATTACTCCAAACATTAACTGACTTCTTTTACTAGTTAATAACAATCTAGCTCAAACTTCTCTACCCCATTTAGTTTCCGCATCAAACAATTTAAACTTAACCTCTAATCAGAACTTAAGCATACAGACCCCTGGTGCAACTACTACTATAAATAATACACCCAATGCAATAGATACTCTATATAAAATACATACTTACATAAGAGCCAGTGCTTTCTTAATAAAAACACGCCTATCCAACCACATTTCCTCTTTTAAAAGTAATAACGACCAAATTGCAGGGACTTCCTTAACTAATTTAATCAAAGAAAAATAAGCGTAAAAATATTCCTTACTCTCTGCACTGGTCGGTATTGAAAAATTCTGTCTTATACTCCAGGATCTAAGTTTTGCCAACTATGTATATAAGAAGCTATGATAATCACAGCTGCCAGGAGTAAAAACATTATAAATTCTAAAAACGAATTTCTTTCGGCATGCAGACATAAAAGAAAATTTTAATATATTAACTTTATAGCTTTAGCTGACACCCCTCCCCAATCCAATAACCAAACCGTTCTCAGCTAACAGATAACTGACACTACAACAAGTGAATTAAATTGCCTTACATTAAAAATCACCTAAAACAATTTCTCAACCTGGCTCTCTTCAAACAGCTATTTTATTACCTACTGAAGACTACACGTATTTCTTGTATCCCAAATTTTAGAATTCTTTAAAAATTTGTATGGAGGGTTTTTCAACGCATTAAATTTAATACCAGTCTTTGACTATAAGTGCATTCTCCTATTTTTAATCTACTTATAAGATAAGGAAAAGCTTCTCTGTCTGTCTATCTGTCTGTCTATCTGTCCGTCCGTCGGCGAGAATGTTTGTAAACGTAAGATTGGAAGGGGGTAAATACTATTTACTTAACTTCTAAGTCAGAAACATAAGAAATACATTAGGACACATCTTAACAACTAAATAAACAATAAATAATTTCGACGCCGAGGTCGTGATTTGAACTCGCAACCTTAACGTCACAAGGTAATTTGGACGAATTTGTCCGACACGTTGAGCAAACGTCACAAAGTTAAAAGGAACTATTTTGATTTAACTACTTACGCTAAAGCAATGCTTTTTTCACTTTTTTACTTAGCAATGAATGATTTTAAAACGAGGCTATGTATCAAAACTGCTTCTTTGATGTAGTGTGGGTTGCGTTCGCGCTCAATTTTTTTATTGGGGGGAATGGGGGGCGACATTTTTCTTTTCTTTTTAAACAAAAAATATTTCTTTGGGTTGGGGAGGGTAAAAGAAAATTCTGGGGAGGTGTCGACAAAATTTTTTTTTTTTAACTAAAAATATTTTCAGTCCGAAACAAAGAAAATCAATGTCTCACCACCCAAGAAATATGACTGGGGCTCCATCGGTTTACGGGTGAGCGTTCATTTCTGACGCGGCAACCTAGCAAAAATAGATGATCGTAAGGAGGCTATTTTCGCTAGTCCTCTAATTTAATATTGAACTTTTTAACTTCAATAGTTGATCTTTTACCTTTAACACATGACCCTTACGTTCCTTCCCTTTTTGTACATTACACTTTAGGCACGTCTTTTTTGAAATTTAACTAATATGTACCTTTTACTACTTTCATACGGTTTCTATATCCCAATTAAAAAAAAAAATTTCTTTTTGGAATCTATTTAATATTAACTGTTACTTTTCTAAAAGATTTTGCAATTTTTAGTATTTGTAACAAATCGTCAACTTTTTATAGCTGTATTCTCCGTTATTATTCTCCTCTCAACTAATCATTCTAATTAAGTTCAGTTTATATAATTAGAATCTACTCTTTTCTATTTAGGTACTTTCTTCTGATCGTTCTAACCCCGACACCTATCAACGTGAGGCTAATAATCTCTCCCTAACTATTTAAAATACTTTTATCTATTCTGTTCTTTTTAACGGTTACTTCACAATAGAGATATTATTTTTTCTTCTTTTCCTTGCATTTAAAAACGTTCGACAATATTTTAATTTTTATTTTCAATTTTTAACTTTAATTTCATTCTCATTTTTATTTTGCTTATAGCTTTTTCCTCATCTAATATTATTTCATTAAATATTAACTCCATATCTTTTGACTAAGTCTCTACGTTTACTTTCGTCCCTCTTCCTCTAGACATAACTAACACAACCCCTTCATCTGTTTACCTCCTCCACCGCTCCTACTCTACTGTCCTACTTACTCGCTCACTGCTGCCTATTTTGTTTTAAAATCTATTTTCGACGTCTGACTCTTGCGTTTATCTTTGCCGCTCCCTAGTTTTTTTTAAACTTTACCCGGCTACTCCCTCTTACAACATCTACCTTCCTGCCTCCTATTTTATTTACTGCTCCATGTTTAATTTCAATTTCTATTGTTTTAACGGTTCACTCATATTTATATTCTATTTTATCTCAATGCTAGCTTTTCTTACGGCTTGCTTTTTGGATCGAAATTACTTTTTATTATTTCAATTTAAACTGAATAATTCCATAAAAACTCTCGCTGCAAAATCCATGGTAGTTTTTCCTAAAAACTTTTAATACACCACTTACATCCTAATCATTTACACATTACTACTTTTCCAACTGGATCATCTGAACCATTTAATGGTTTTTGCTTTTCCACAACTTCAACAGATTTTTACAATTTCAGATGCCAATTTTTTTCGGGATTTTACCTTACTTCGAACCTGCTGCTATGAACCCTCATGGTGCTACCAACGGTAAACTTTTTCTTATATTTTAAACCGTTTCTTTTTACATTGTATATTTTTTATTTTATATTATCTTTATTTTTATATCTTTTCAAATTATTACTTATACCAACTTATCTATTTGTACGCCTCTGATCATAAGATACCATTCTTTGAAAAGTCATGTCTTAAAGAAATGAATCATAACATTTATTTTATTTTAAACCCTTGTTTTGAACAACTAATGACTTAATAGATATTGTATTTTATACAATTTCTATTCTCATCGTTTACTTGTTTATATATATATATATATATATATATATATATATATATATATATACATAAACAAATGTTTGGAGGTACACAAATTTTAAATGCTTTTGAAAATGATTTGTGGAACACTCTCTAGAGCTCTTTCGACTATCATCTCGTTAGAAGAAACCGATAGGATAAGCAATCAAATATATCATTCCTCCTTGCTCTTCATTTTCGTTGATATAATTGATTGATTATCGGTTTCTCATAACGAGATGGTAGTAAAAAGAGCTCTAAAGAGTTTTCAAAAGCATATATATATACATATATATATATGCTTTATATATATATATATATGCTTTATATATATATATATATATATATATATATGCTTTATATATATATATGCTTTATATATATATATATATGCTTTATATATATATATATGCTTTATATATATATATATGCTTTATATATATATATATGCTTTATATATATATATATATATGCTTTATATATATATATGCTTTATATATATATATATATATGCTTTATATATATATATATATATATATGCTTTATATATATATATATGCTTTATATATATATATATATAAGACGACACTTTTTTTCTCGAACCCTTCATCATTCTCATTAGAGAATTGAATTCCGAAGAAGACAAGTGTCAGCTACACTGTGCATTCAACAAGGCAGAAGATCAATCACTTAACGAATGACAGTAAAAACTGATGACATGAAAACATTAAAAACTGACTTTTAATAATGTTTTCTGCGAATTAATAAGAGCGGGTTCATTGCACTGTTTGTATATCATAAAACGTTATTTATTTTACGAAACGCCATCCACAAACACACGCACACACATAGACAGGCACGCATATACAGGGTGTATGGAAAATCGATGGCATAACTTCGGGATTATGTTCTACATGTGTATAGGGGCCTCTTTGTGTAGGGCTTACTTTTGTAATAGTACTCCATTACTAGTCTAATTTCATTTGTGGTCAATTTCTTCTTCTGCATGGTCTTTGGTTTGTGCTGATCACATTTATTTACCTGTATCGTTTCTGTTGTAGTCTGTTACTTGAAAAAAGAGTGACCAACATTCACAGGATACAAACAAGGACCTACAATATTAGCTATACAAGAATTTCTCGCCGACCATTACGCTCAAATCTGTTTCTGAGCCCCACGACCTTTATATTTGCTTTTCAGGTTTTCATAGTTTTATTGGTGTATGTGGCAACACCAGGACCAGACTTATTTTATCTGTGATCCTGTAAGAAGGTAGTGTTTTTCTATCTTATATGAAGAAATAACAGTGCACTATCACACATATTGATGATTAAGAATGTTAAACAGTATTTGTTTCAATAGCCTATAACTCGGAAACAAATTTACACATATAGAATATAATCCCATAATTATGCTACCGATGTTCCACTAAATACCCAGTATATATATATATATATATATATATATATATATATATATATGAATTGTGACAATATGTGTATTAGCATATACTATCAGTGCCTTTTAACTAGCAGTCTCTTTAAAAGATTCAGCTCGATGATTACCCTCAAGTGAATTCGAATTTTTATAAATATATAATAGAATTTATTACTTATTTTAAGGAATATTACTGAATTAAAGTTTATAAATGTGCGCACAGCTTTTAGGATGTACGAGCTCTGAACTGAAAAATTCAAAATGGCGTACGAGTGAGTTTCCCAACATGTGAGTTTACTCTTTTCTTTGCTTTTAATTTGTTTTCGCCCACTGTATAGTGTAGGATTTTTACAAGACATTTTAATCCAATAACTTTTTATTCTTTGTTGCAAAGCCGATATTGTCATAAAAATGTTGTTTGGCTCGCGGCAAATGAAACGGACCGTAAAAATACATCTCACAGAAATGTTGTTTTTTGGAAATGTGAAAAAAGAGTAAAACATGGTTATTGGGATATAAAATATTGACTTATATATATATATATATATATATATATATATATATATATATATATATATATATATATATATATATATATATATATATTGAACATCTCTAATATTAGTTTGTATAGATGTTAATCCGTTGAAATTCCAGTGTTTATAAAATGTGCTCAATAACAAGTAGAGCTGTTCTTTAGTATACATTTTTATTTATACAAACATTTTTGGTTACATATGTGCATACATGTTTCAGATACGAGCTTTTTGAAACTCTACTTTCCTCAGGTGTGTGTACTTATGTATATGTAGATATGTGCGCTTATATGTTTTATATTGAGATGAGAGTATGTGGATACATATATATATATATATATATATATATATATATATATATATATATATATATATATATAAATGTGTGTATGTATGTTGAGACAGGGATACATTAACATGTATGTATGTAGGTTGTGGCTTTGTATGTTAACTTTAGAGAGATTGACCCCCCTAGCCGGTAAGATTTCTAGGGTGGATATCAAGAATGCCTCACTTCAAGGATGTGATAAAAGAAGAAAGAAAAATATAAGAAATATAAAAATACTGGGATCATAAATGCTAGACGAATAGAGACAAATTGAACGTGTTAACGAGGTTAAAATGTAATGTCATACTAAGCTTGACCGTCGAATTATAAACACATCCAACCCAAGAAAATATACTAAATAAGACAGTTTCCGATCTTATTTCAATTTCTTCGTTTTGGTCTGAAAAAGTTGACTCTCTATGAAGAGTACAACTGAAACATGTATGCACATATGTAACCAATAATGTTTGTTTTAATAAAAATGTATACTATATATATAGTATGAAAATATATCTATTGCAAGTAAGCTACACAGAAACGTCCATGTATTATTCCTGTTTTTATTTCATTGAATACTTCATTGAATAGAAATGCAATTCAGATAATGTGGCCACACATCAGCGAGGGAGGGGGCGATACACGAAAAAGCCGTCGAGAGGAAGACCGTGAAACGGTGCGTATTTTCTCCTGATGACCCGACAATATGTGGAGGCCGAAATTAAATATTCCAAAAGTTAAAACAGCCGAGGAAACATGAGTATATATACACGCCCATAACTAAGATGTTCCTTCCAAACAATAATATCTTCTGTCGTCAGCTCGCTTCATACCGAGTTTCTGCTACTGTTTCGGAAGCAACTTTCATTCTCCTTCTATATATGTATGAACATATATATTTGTGTATATACATATTTTAACAACATTTACCGAAACTGTTCCAAATAAAAGCTCGATTAATGTTAACATACAATGGTATTTTTAATTCCAATGACCAAGTCTTTATTCATTTTTGCTTGTCCAATTT
>OY744544.1:58503324-58508324 GCA_963556195.1 Sepiola atlantica | reverse complement strand
ATGACGCCAATCATAAATCTATGACGTCACACCAAAGCTATAATTATTTTGTCAAGTTTATGTTTAAGCCCAAATAGCTCAGTTGGTAAAACTTCAGACTGAAGTGTTTCGGTTTCGATTTCCGGTCATGGCATCCTATTTATTTCTTGGGAATATATTATTTACGGTTAATGTCGTATTTTCCATTCATAAAAGTAGTTAAGACTTCTGATATTTCAAAACAAGACAAATTCCGCAATGTATTTATTACGTTTTACAACATTGTCCCTGATGGAGAAATTGTGAGTGACGGACAGACGGACAACATTTCTATTTTTATATAAGATGTAAACATTATAGATGACAGGTTCATTTTATGGAAAAAGTAGACATAAATATTCTAGTTTCGTTTTATTTTAAACTAGCAGGGATACCTGGCGTTGTCTGGAGTAAAAGTGTAACATATTTCTTTTAAAACTTCTACCTCTCTATATCTCTCTTTTTGTCTCTATTTTTCTCTCCTCCCCCTCCCCCGTTTTCTCCTCCCTCTCCCCAACCCCGTTCTGTCTCTTCCGTTCAGCCTATTCAATTATCTGAACATACACACATAGATTACCCTCCTTTATATAGATTCTCCGAGAAGGGTGAAGTAACACCTTGATAAAAATAAGAATTATCTCCCTTTAGCACATAAATGGCTGAATAAAATAACTGGAAAACCAAGTAACTTCCTAACAAAACCTTTGTCGGTTCGCCCCCAAATAATGAATGATTTTTTTTTTAAATGTAGATATTATTCACCCGGGGCAACGCCAATTAAGAAAATAGCAACTTTGTGGGTGTTTGTTTTGTAGTTTTTGACATTTAGCTAGACATACATACATACATACATACATACATACATACATACATACATACACACAACTTTATATAATAGGTCAATCTATTTGTACTCACATTTTTCAATAAAAAATATTCAAGTTAATTATACATTTTCTTTTTAAATTGTTTACAGCTGTATACAATTTCGAGTTTCACACATTTTTTTCTACAACTTTCAGGCTCAGATTGAGGTCTTGCTCCCTCTAAGGAGACCATCCTTCTATGTATTATCTCCCCCTTCTGCGGTGAATTGGTTATTGTTGCTCACATGAGGCGCCTCTATTGAGTAATGGCGACGGGTCGGATTCAGGTTATTTTTATAACTTTCCAAGGTGCTATCTTATGGAGGAGCCGAATTATACACGTTAAAGAACCGACCTTTTATCACAGTCACGTCGAGTTTGTATACGGAATAATCGTATTGAGACACCGAAGTTAAACGACGAATGGTGAACATTTGGGAATACCAGGCTGTGTATCTTAGAAGACGACGGCACCTCCCTCCCCCCAAAAAACATCTGCAAAAACAAGCGTCGTCAAAATCATCTCCCTGCCCGAGATATACTTGCGACTAAGGATCGCTTGTGAATTTAATATTTTCGAGAAACGTCAGTGTTACGGCAATGTCACATGATCATCAGATGGGTATTTTTTTAAGTCACCCCAAAAAGATAATAATGATTTATATAAATAAAATAAAATTAATGACGTAATTCTATTGTATTATATAAATATGTTAATATTATATGTGGATAAATATCAAGTGCGAAGAATGGCGAAATATATTTTTCCGTCATTTCTGACACAGAAACATACCATTCAGTTCCCAAACCAGACTGATGCGCAACATGGCCATCTCCATATTTCTGTACGCGTGTGAACGTGGACTCTAACTGTTGACTTGGAGGAAAGGATACAGGGCACAGAGATAAGATGTCTCCGAATGGTCCTCGACATCTCATATAGAGACGACATTACCAAATGAGAAAAGTGAAGGACAGACTCATACAAGCAGTTGTGTCATATGTGAAAACGTTGAACATTAAGTGTTATGGCCTTGTTTGACAATCATCAGGTCTCGCAAAGATAATCCTGCAAGGAACTGTACAGGAAGGATGAAGAATGTGGCAGACAGAAAAAGAGGTGGAAGGACAGCATACGAAAGTGGACAGCGCTGATGTTGAGTAAGACACCAGGGAAGGCTGGGCTGTAGAAAACTGGTGGGTAGATCATCGTTGTTGCCCCAACGGTCATCTCGACCACGTGATAGATGATGAGAAACATCCTCCTTGGTAAATGTTGTACCAGAGGGCGACTGTTGCATCAGAACAGAACATCCAGTCTTTGTGGGGTAAAGTGTTAATACCCACCCACGCTTGTGTATGATTTAATACGCATTTGTATGTTGAATGTGATGCCAATTTTGAAACCTGAGGAGGCGAAGAAAAGTACACAACTTAATATTTCGCCAATCTTTTTTTTCTTCTCTCCCGTTTCTCTCTTTATTTTCTCTTGAATTATGTCTGATCGCAACAATTTGTATTAATGGCGTGTCTCTCTGCATTTAAGCGGGAGACGAGAAAATATAAAGAAAAAAAGAAAGAATTTCAGTCTCACCTGAAATAATCATAATAAACACAGATAAAGATTTCACGACTGGTCGGCCATTTTGATTTGCATCTAAAACAAAACCGGATATTCTGCGTCTAACGATGAGAATACTATTTCGAACGAAAGCGTTAGCAACACAGAGACAGACAGACAGACAGACAGACAGACAGGCGGGCAAACGGATTGGCAGACAATCCTTATTTACGTGCCTCCCTACGATAACAGAGTTAGAGACAAGGTCGATTTTTAATATGGAGAAGGGAGGTGATGGTGGCAAAGTGGTTAACAACACGGACTGACAATTGTGTGTGCCAAGTTCAAATCCAGTTCGTTCCACAGAAATACTTACATTTAGTATGTTGACAACCTTCACTTGGCCCCTCCTGTAAGTACTCAATGTATTTCTAGACGCCATTTTAAACTTTTTTTTTTCCTAAACATTCACCGCTTATCAAGGCTCAAAGGCCACTCGGATAAGGGTTACCAAGTGGCAGGTGGACGGTGAGACAACACCGTGATGGTTGGTAATGATAGTGGGTGTTTGGCAGAATTTGATTATTTAAGTCGACGGCTTAACAAGAATTTGTTTACATTGGACTTGAAAACGAAAATGTTGTAGTTAGCTGAGAGCAGCCCAGAGGTATTTTATTTACTTCCTTTCCAAGAGGTTAGACACAAGGTTAGTTTTGATGAATGTGTTGTGGAAAGAACTGGTTCTGATCTCCGCAAACCAATGTCTCCAGTCCGCATCCATAACCATTTAGCCACCGTGCCAGCCCAGTGGTATCGAGTTCCACAGACAGGTAGTTCTAGGAAAGAAACTTTGCTCATGGAAGTTTCGTATAGTTTTAGGCACAGAGAGGGAGAGAGGAACATTTTTGACAATGGTTGTAGATCGACGAAGTTTTGTTGTAAATGTTTTACAGCGCGGGGGGGGGGACATAGATTGGAGCTCATTCGAGCACATGCCATGAAAATAACGATAGAGTAGAGAAAGACTAGCAACATCTCTTCTGTGAGAAAGGAATAGTAAGGAGGAGGAGAGGACATCGTCCATTAGATTTCGAAGTCGGTTTTATATTCTGTCAATGCAGAAAAAGGTGATCTGAGCAGTACCTCCCCAGATGTGGCAACAGTACCTCCCCATCTTTGGACTATTTGGTTCTTATACAAAGATATCGGGGTGGGGGTGGGGGTAAACCAATGCCAACAATAAAATCATCCGATTTATTCGAAATGAATGAATGAATGTGGAGAATATCCAGCTCCCCAAACGTGGGCACTCTAGATCGAGACAAACATTAAAAAATGCCCCAGTCTGGAAGGATTTCTTCTTCGCTGGCTGAGGATAAAAAAATGAAGTGTGGTCTCTATCTACTTTCCTCCCTATGATGGCAAAGTTGGACACGAAGTCGGTTTTTAATGTGAGAAAAATCCAGCTTCCTAAAAAGTGAGAACACTGGCTTGACATAGACGTAGACCTAGGTACTCCCATGTCCTGAAACAAATGAGGCAATCAAAGTGATGCATCGCATTCAGAAGAATTTGAATTTCTCAGACTTTTGGCTGTTTTCGTAGCAGCATATTTTACAGGAACAAGTCACTAGCCTTAAGTCAAACCACTAACATTTATAAAGTAGATATTTACTTCCTTGTTTTCAAAGTAGAACGAAAATCTCAAACACGACTCAACACCGCCGCCATTGTTGTTGTTGTTGTTATTGTCGTTCGTTTATTTACGTCATGAAACCAACGATTTCGGCTGTTCAGGGCCACGAAAAGATCCACTTGTCTTTAGAGCGAAAATGTAAAATACAGGACAAAATCAGATAAAACAAAAAATTACCTCAGTCCAGAAGGATTTCTCCTGCAATGATCGAGGACGGAAACGATGAAGTGTAGCATCAGAATAGATACACAAATGTGTACATCAAAAATTCTTAAAATGAACAAGGAAAATGTTTCGGAATTTTTGAGATGAGGAATGAAAATTCGGATTATCTGGATCATTCGGACAATGATTCGAACCTTGGATATTATTCTCACAGTTTACGGTCAACCGTATTAGATTATAAATGTGAGATGATATATATAATTATTTTTTCTATTAAAATAATTATATATATATATATATATATATATATATATATATATATATATATATATATATATATATACCGACGTGAATTAACATCCCCTACACTGAAGATTGCGTAAGCATGAAATATCGATGTATGTAGGTAAATATAATTAATATTTACGTTAATATATATATATATATATATATATATATATATATATATATATATATATATATATATATATATATTAAAGCCAAGATTGTATTTTATCTCAGCAAAACATTTTCACAACAGACAATCTTTAGTGCAATTATTTTACGAATTCGTTTCACTCATAGGAGACCAACCAACATGAGTATGTCAATATTGGATCTGTCTTCCTTGAACTCTTGAATATCGGTCGTAGGCTCTGAGCCTGCTGGCAAAAAATGTTTGTACGTGTATGAT
>OY744544.1:58495824-58500824 GCA_963556195.1 Sepiola atlantica | reverse complement strand
CATTTGAACCCAGTCAAGTTTTCTGACCTGAATTATTACTTGCCAAAGACATGATAAACTCTTCAATTTTGAAGTACAAAACTTATTCGCACATACGTAATGCGAGATTCGAAATCAATGCTTTACGTCATTCTAGTGTGGGCTTCAAGCTGCGTGGGTGTGTTTCATTTAGCCTTCATTTGTGACATGTTTCACGATTCGTTAATGGTCAGCTGACTAATTTACGAGTCGCAAATATCGTTTACAAATAAATATTCAACCAGAGTCCTTTGAGCTATCCAAACATGTGACCTTTTCTACTGGTCGTAGCATTCATATCGAGAACATTTCCCAGACAATACAAAGTCATATTTACTTTACATATCCCATACATTCTCTATACTGTCTTTACCCTGACAATACATGTTTATTTCGCGTGTGTGTAGAGACTTTTTAACTTGGGTTCTTACGTCAATAATTACGTCTGTAATTTTCACGCCCTTTTATGTCTCATGTTGTACAATGTCCCTCCTACGTTTGTCTTTGTCAAACTTTCTCTGTTAAAAATAAAGGCATGTAAATATGTAAATGCAACCATGTATTTATTATTACCATTTTTTAGCATTCTTCTGACCCTCGTGTGTTCCCAAGTAAGAATATACTCAATATGCCGAAAATATATTCTGAGAATAACATTCAAGATGAGAACCGTGGTTGGAATAATCCAAATAATACACTATTACTAGTCTAATTTCTTTTCTGGTCCATTTTTCATGATAACATGCTGACCTTAACGTTGACGATCAAAGTGAGCCCCTGCCGATCATGATACTAAGAACTTTCTTCTGAGCCCCACAATATATTGGGTGATGTCTTAATGGACGCATCTTAAGAATAAGAAACGTCCCTGATAACGATGCCCTACCAAATGGCTACGGTCTGATCCCGCCATTAGAAAAATAAAAATGCTGCCAATCATTTCCCCTCAGGAAAAGAAACGAAATAAAAAAATGTCAGCCGAAGATTCGTTTAAAAGATGGATACTTGAATGATTCTAAAGCAAAGAAACTCTTTGGTAAACAAAACACCAGAAGTCTGAAAACAGCCGCAGAGAAAATGAAACGAAATAAATATTTAAAATAAATGAATACACAGTGCATTAAAAAAAGCAAGATGGCTGACGAAGTTCACTTCTAACCCTGAGGTGAGCGAACTTTATTCAATGAAGATTTGTTTTCTTTTGTCAACGCTGATGGGAGAATGGAAAATGTTGAATGCTGTTTTTTTCTTTTCTTTAAATTTCGAGTTAAAACTGAGAATCAAGTTTTGACTTTTCGAAATGATCCAGTAAAGTGAAAGACAAAATTATAGACGATTCTAAAATAAGATTTTAAACTTATTTTTCTTATCTTAATATTATTAACCATTTCCAGTCTATACGGATATGTCTATCTTACTCTGTTCCAATATTATATATATATATATATATATATATATATATATATATATATATATATATATATATATATATATATATATATATATATATATAAATGTTTATTATTATTACCTACATACACCAGTGTTTCATATTTATGGCATCATTAGTGTATGGGATGCTAATCACTGCCGGTCGAAGGATTCGAACCCAGTTACAACGTCACCTTTGACTTTGCAGCCTGATATTCAATTCCTAGGTCAGCAGTAATTAACACAGGAAAAGAGGGAATTAAAACTCTATATAATGTCAAATTAAGCGGACATTTAGAGCAAGCGAAGTCAGATAGTGTTCAACTGCCGAGCCAGGAATATCGCTTTACGCCTCGTGTGACTATTTGTTTATAAATCTTCCTAGAAGCTAATCCTTGATTTTAAGAGGGCAATAACAATATTTCTAAATATTTATTATCATTATCTAGAGACACGAGTGTTTCATGCTTATGCAATCCTCAGTGCTAATCACTGCCGGTCGAAGGATTCGAACCCAGTATATATATATATATATATATATATATATATATATATATATATATATATATATTAGGTTTTAGATTTCAATTTGCAATTTTCCGACTCGAAAGATGAAGAGAAGTTAAACAGAGGTCATCATGACATCGATTTAAATTCACAGATAAAAGTAAAAGAAACAAACACTTTTAACTTGCACACGACGGAAATAATGGCAACATTTGCGGATGATAATGCCGAATTAATAAAATTAATAAAAATAAAAGGAGACAAATTATAGGTCCTGCTTGTTTGGATTTGAAACCGACGGTACCGGTGTTGTTCTGATTTTCGTAATACACACACACACATACACACACACACACACACACACACACACACACACATATATATATATATATATATATTTAATATTCTTTTCAAATTTTGAATTTTGGCTTTTCCACTACCAACTTATCTATCTATGTAATTCCTCTGTTGACAAGATTTAAATCTTTGAAAAGCTTTGGCTTAAGGAAAGAATAATAATCATGTTTTTACCGAGTACACCTTGCATTAAACAATCGATGTTGAAATAGATTTGTCATTCGTACATGTCTATCCCTCTTCTTTCATCTATCTTTATATATATATATATATATATATATATATATATATATATATATATATATATATATATATAGTAGTATGGAAATATATTCATGGCAAGTAAGCTACGTTCGTGTTTGATTCTCTAAATTAAGCCTGAAGATTTCCTTCTGGAAGGAAACATTAATATTTATGTGTAGCTAACTTGCCAAGAATATATTTTCATCTTACTAGTATTGTCTACTCACATATTGATCACAGGTGTAGTACATATTGAAATATATACGCAATATATTTATTACCTTTGTGTATGAACATGAAATAGTAACACACATATATATAGAGAGAGCATTTGTGTATGAACATGAAATAGTAACACACACATATTTAGAGAGAGAGAGCATTTGTGTATGAACATGAAATAGTAACACACATATATATATATAGAGAGAGCATTTGTGTATGAACATGAAATAGTAACACACATATATATATAGAGAGCATTTGTGTATGAACATGAAATAGAAACACACATATATATATAGAGAGAATTTGTGTATGAACATGAAATAGAAACACACATATATATAGAGAGAATTTGTGTATGAACATGAAATAGAAACACACATATATATATAGATAGAGCATTTGTGTATGAACATGAAATAGTAACACACATACATATATATATAGAGAGAGCATTTGTGTATGAACATGAAATAGTAACACACATATATATATAGAGAGCATTTGTGTATGAACATGAAATAGAAACACACATATATATATAGAGAGAATTTGTGTCTGAACGTTAAATAGTAACACACATATATATAGAGAGAGCATTTGTGTATGAACATGAAATAGTAACACACATATATATAGATAGTGCATTTGTGTATTATCATGAAATAGTAACATACACACATATATATATATAGAGAGAGAGATAATTTTTGTATGAACATGAAATAGTAATACACATATATATATAGAGAGCATTTGTGTATGAGCATGAAATAGTAACACATATATATACAGAGAGAGAATTTGTGTATGAACGTTAAATAGTAACACACATATATATAGAGAGATCATTTGTGTATGAACATGAAATAGTAACACACATATATATAAAGAGAGCATTTGTGTATGAACATGAAATAGTAACACACATATATATATAGAGAGAATTTGTGTATGAACGTGAAATAGTAACACGCATATATATAGAGAGAGCATTTGTGTATCAACATGAAATAGTAACATACACATATATATAGAGAGAGCATTCGTGTATGAACATGAAATAGTAACACACATATATATAGAGAGAGCATTCGTGTATGAACATGAAATAGTAACACACATATATATAGAGAGAGCATTTGTGTATGAACATGAAATAGTAACACACACATATAAAAAGAGAAAGCATTTGTGTATGAACATGAAATAGTAACACATATATATAGAGAGGGAGCAATTGTGTAGTAACATGAAATAGTAACACATATATATATAGAGAGAGAGAATTTGTGTATGAACATGAAATAGTAACACATATATATGGAGAGGGAGCATTTGTGTATGAACATGAAATAGTAACACATATATATATAGAGAGAGCATTTGTGTATAAACATGAAGTAGTAACACACACATATATAGAGAGAGCATTAGTGTATGAACATAAAATAGTAACACACATACATATAGAGAGAGCATTTGTGTATGAACATGAAATAGTAACACATGTATATAGAAAGAGAATTTGTGTATGAACGTAGAAATAGTAACACATATATATAGAGAGAGCATTTGTGTATGAACATGAAATAGTAACATACACATATATATATATAGAGAGAATTTGTGTATGAACATGAAATAGTAACACATATATATAGAGAGAGAGCATGTGTGTATGAACATGAAATAGTAACACACATATATAGAGAGAGAGCATTTGTGTATGAACATGAAATAGTAACACACATATATAGACAGAGAGCATTTGTGTATGAACATGAAATAGTAACACACATATATATAGACAGATAGCATTTGTGTATGAACATGAAATAGTAACACACATATATATAGACAGAGAGCATTTGTGTATGAACATGAAATAGTAACACACATATATATAGAGAGGGAGCATTTGTGTATGAACATGAAATAGTAACACACATATATAGAGAGAGCATTTGTGTATGAACATGAAATAGTAACACACATATATATAGACAGAGAGCATTTGTGTATGAACATGAAATAGTAACACACATATATATAGACAGAGAGCATTTGTGTATGAACATGAAATAGTAACACACATATATATAGAGAGGGAGCATTTGTGTATGAACATAAAATAGTAACACACATATATATAGAGAGAGCATTTGTGTATGAACATGAAATAGTAACACACATATATATATAGAGAGAGCATTTGT
>OY744544.1:58480824-58490824 GCA_963556195.1 Sepiola atlantica | reverse complement strand
GGAGAACATCAATTTTTCAAAAAGAACCACTTAAGAGTTGGGAAAAATAATAATTGCCTCAATCTAGAAGCACTTCTCTTCTCTTGACAGAAGATAGAACAGATACTTTGCACCTATCGCAACCTAAAAGCCAGATACGAGTCATTTATTACATATCTAGACCTGGATTAAATATCTTATTAATGAAATCTATTCGAACATTCAGACAAACATGTCGTTTAATTTTCAAATACCATCCGTCTTTTGGATGAGTAGAAGTGGGAGTACTTTTTCTGTAGGCAAATAATACCTCCTACTTCCTCTTTTTGTCAATGCATAAAAATGAAATCTAGAACAAGATTAAATATTTATTGATCGAATTTATTTTAAATAAATTTTGCTTGAGATAAAAAACATAGGTGTATATATATGTATATATATATATATATACAGGGTGGGCAAAAATAAGGGTCCTATTTTTAAAAATTCATAACTTTTTTATTTATTGATTTAAAAAAATTTTTTTTATTAGAATAAGTAAAGGACCCCTTCCGAAGCAAGCATGAGCCGTATTAGCCCTAAGGAACGTACCCTCATTTAGAAAACATTATTTTTGCTTAAAAAACTCAAAACAGTGTAAAAAACAATACTTTAGTTTTTGTAAGTTTTAAGAAGTGTTTTTCGGCTAAAATTTGTTTTGTTTATTTCAAAAAATCTCGGAAGGGTCAGTCTACACACACATAAAGTTTGGTGAGTTTAACTTTTATTTTGTGGAAGTTATTCAAATTCAAGTTATTCAAATTTAAAGATAGGACCCTTATTTTGGCCCACCCTGTATATATATATATATATATATATATATATATATATATATATATATATATATATATCAGATCTTGATAGTAGAACGGAAATTGTTATCGTTGCACAATTACTGAGTATAACTATCACCAGAACCATAGTTTTACTAGCTATACTCTCTAAAAAAAAAATTGTTGTGAACAATAATAACCTTCCAGATGGCTGTTGGACATTCTGTAACCAGTTCTAAAAGTGAACTCAGAAAATGGCATTATTGATTCATTGTCTTTCACAAAATTCATTAAAAAGTCCCGAGCGAATATATTTTTAACCTTTAAGCACTGTTCTTATTGTAAAAAGAAACAACACGCCTGGTAATAATAGATCATTTTTTTAAATAAATTGTTATTTCTATTTACTTACCTCCACACGAAAGCTAAGAGACACGTTCAGTTTTTAATGTGAGGATAATCCAGCTTCCCCAAAAGAAGCACTTTGGATTAAAGACAAAAATTCAAATTGCCTCAGTCTAGAAGCACCTCTCTTCCCTTGACAAGGATAAAATAGATACCCCCCCCCCCCGATCTCAACCTAAATGGCCGGATACGAGTCTTTTATTACTTATTCAAACCTGGATGAAACATTTTATAAATAAATGGCGTTTTGCGGCATCTTTTGGAAGAGTAGAAGTAGCAGTACTTTTTTCTGTAGGGGAATAATACCTCTTACTTCCTCTTTGTATCAATACGAAAACATGAAATCTAGAACTAGATTAAATATTTATTAATCGAAATTTATTCTAAATAAATTTTAGTTCATGTAAAAAAATGTTCGAATGTGCGCCAAGTCTTGATGTTGAAACAGAAATTTTAACCTTCGACATTTTCGCTGGCGTAACTTTATATATAAGATTGCTTAAGCACAAAAACATCCTTCCAGATGGCTGTCGGACATTCTGGAACCTGTTCTAAAAGTGAACTCAGACATTGCATTATTGATCTATTGTCTTTTGCAAAATTCATTAAAAAGTCTCTCGGGAATATATTTTTAACCTTTAAGTATTTTTCTCATTGTAAAATAAAATACGCCTGGTAATAGATTATATTTTAACTAAACTGTTATTTCTGGCTAAAACCAAGAACTATTTGACCGACCCTTATATTTAAGGATTACACACACATATAAAATGAAAAGAAATTATTTTCAACATGATATCTTCATACACATTAAAATTTAGATCAAATATAAAACTAGTTATGAGTTCGGATCAGGTCGTTTTCAACTGATCCCCCTTTTATTGAAAGAGAAATCAAAATCAAAAGGATGTTTGAAAGGAAATTCAGCTATGAATTCTGGCGCGTATCAAGTGATAACTTTCCAGTAATAATTGTACGGACAATTAAACAATTAGAATCAAGAAAAGTGGATAAAGTAAGCTATTAGTAAATTGATGCACAATTTAAACATAATTCAGAAAGAATGTTTAAAGCAAATTCTGTTCAGGTAAGGAATTTTGTTAGTATCAAGTGACACTATCATAATTGCTCATCTGACGTTAGACTCTGGGGTACTGGTTTCGAATCTCATGAGGTTCAGCAACGCTTATGAGTCGTAAAAACGACGATACACGGGTCTGTGGGTAATTAAATTAATATATACAGGGTGGGCAAAAATAAGGGTCCTATTTTTAAAAATTCATAACTTTTTTATTTATTGATTTAAAAAAATTTTTTTTTTAGAATAAGTAAAGGACCCCTTCCGAAGCAAGCATGAGCCGTATTAGCCCTAAGGAACGTACTCTCATTTAGAAAACATTAATTTTTCTTAAAAAACTCAAAACAGTGTAAAAAACAATACTTTAGTTTTTGTAAGTTTTAAGAAGTGTTTTTCGGCTAAAATTTGTTTTGTTTATTTCAAAAAATCTCGGAAGGGTCAGTCTACACACACATAAAGTTTGGTGAGTTTAACTTTCATTTTGTGGAAGTTATTCAAATTCAAGTTATTCAAATTTAAAGATAGGACCCTTATTTTGGCCCACCCTGTATATATATATATATATATATATATATATATATATATATATATATATATATATATATATACGATGGGCGTTCAATAAGTAATGCCTCTGACCCATTTCCCATAGCAGTAGATTAATGAAACTTGGCACAGTTATTAGTCTTGCTTTACATAGAAACCACCCAGAGTTATGCATTTCTCTCATCGTTTGATGCAGCTCTTGACACCGTTTTTGTAGAACACTCCAGGTTGGTCCTCCAACCACGTCGTAACTTCAGAAATCAAAGCTGCATCATCTGGTAAACGCTTTCCTTTGAAAAACCACTTCATGGCTGAGAAGAGATGAAAGTCAGGGTGCAAGGTCAGGAGAGTAAGGAGGATGAGGCAGGATTTCATAGCCACACGCCCGTGCTTCTGGGCTGGCGACATGCGAATTGTGGACCGGAGCGTTGTCCTGCAGGAGGAGGATACCTTTGCTGATCTTGCAGCGCCTCTTGATTTTGATAGCTTCTCTTAATTTCATCAAAAGTGAAGCGTAATAGGCTCCTATAATTGTGGTACCTTTTGTCATCACTACTCCGTCCTGGTCCCAGAAGACTGTGAGCATGACCATGCCAGCGGAGGGCTGCACCCTTGCCTTTTTTTGGAGGTGGTGAATCCAAGTGCTTCCACTGCATTATGGGGAGCTTTGTATGTATGGATTCAAAATAACATTTAAATCTAGTTTCAAAAATAAGACTTCATATAAACCTGCTTTACGCAAGTTTCGAAGCTGAATTTATTATTCCAAGTCTGGAACAAGGCAAAACATGAAATAAAACAGTCAGTTTTCCATGCATCGCTTCTAAAGAAAGCGTGGGCTTCTTCTCGGAAAATCAAACGAAGACCATCCAAGAGCCAACAAAAAACGTGTACTGCAAACAAAGACAGCCAAATGAAAAGTTGGTCGGATACATTTTCAAAAACGTCACTTTCTGCTCGTTATATCCATCAAAATTAGAATAAGGATTCTATACATAAGGTTTAGTATTATTATATCCTACTTTTAATCTCCGTAATGGGACATAAAAATTGTGCAAAACTGTTCTATTTGGGGAATCAATTCTTCTAGTATATATATATATATATATATATATATATATATATATATATATATAGTCTCGGAAGTTTCTCAACCATTAAAACTATATAAAAAAACAAAAAACAAAAAAAAACAAAAAACTTATAGTCTCAAGTCTTCCAGTGGAAAATCACTCATGTAAGTTAATTTATTTTTTACAGTTATTATATTAGTTAGTTTCTAACACTATTTTAAGGGATCATCAGTTGTTTACCATGAAAAACTGTTTCGGGAATTTAAAAACAAGACAGTATTTAATTTCATCGCTTCCCAGCAGAGTTGATCAGACCCCACTTCCCTTAAAAGACAAAAACATAAACGTTCCTTACTCTAAATCTACGTTTTGTTCCATATAAATGTTTTGCTAACTTATATTAGTTATTTAAGACACAAAAAAAAAAAAAAAAAATTCTTTACCTGTGCTGTTCGTCTGTCTAATAAAATTTATCCGTTACTCACAAAAATGTTGCTGCATTTTAAAGTGTTTGGACGAATCCATGACACTATTATTTAAGTGATTAATGTATTATTTTTAGTTTTATATTATAAATATAAAAAACATCAACACGTCAAAAAATTAAATATATATATATATATATATATATATATATATATATATATATAGAGAGAGAGAGAGAGAGAGATACTTTTTTTATTCATACGAATATTATTGGCTACCTATGTGCATACATGTTTCAATTGCGACTTAATTCAAAATCCAGTATCATCGGACTTTGAATAAAGTGGCAGTTGAAACATGTATACACATATGTAGCCAAGAATGTTTGTACAAATCAAAAAATATATACTATGATACAGCGCTACCTGTTATTGAGCACTATCTTATAAACACTGGAGTTTAATTGGATAAAAATCTACGAAAATAACAGCCATACAAGTATATATACACACAATTATTTAATAATAAATATTTATGTGTGTGTGTGTGTGTGTACGTGTATGTTCGCTTGTGAGGAAAACAAACATGTGTTTGTGACGTTATTAATTAAGTCGACTTTTCTAAATAAAATATTGATTTAATTAAATCGCCATCGTAAATTAATCTAACGCCCAATGCTATTAATGTTAAGTAATCGCTAGGGTATTATTATTGGCCAAATACATTTTCCAAAACGTACGTTTCTGTTCGCAGTATCTCCCCCCCCACTTTCTCTCTTTCTCTATTTCCTTCTCCGACTAGGAATTAATAAGTATTACCACCTGTGGTGTTATTCCCTTTTGTTTATGATGGACTTACCAAACTTTTAATTTTTTCCTTTTTTACGACTGTTAATAAAGTGAAAGAGAGGGGGGAGAAAGAGAGAGAGAGAGAGAGAGGGAGAGATGTGATTACCTCAAATCTGAGAAATGATACGCTTAAGAAAGAGGAGAACAATAAAGTGAAAGAGAGGGGGAGAAAGAGAGAGAAAGAGAGAGAGAGAGGGGGGAGAGAGAGATGTGATTACCTCAAATCTGAGAAATGATACGCTTAAGAAAGAGGAGAACAAAGACAGCGAAGGAAGGGGAGCAAGGTAGATCAGGAGAGGAAATAGCGGATGACATAACGCGACAGGTGTTTATGCAATTAAGTTACGTACCGAGAAATAAACTGTAACACCTAGCCGAATGGCCATAAATGATGAATAAAGTATTGACAAAATAATTGTTCTAACTGTACACATAATAAAACCGAGGCAATTGTACGCGCCGTTTAATTCGATGTGATATATGCAGGTGTACTAACCGCGATTGACGACTCGCTGGAGAATTGCCAATCTATCAGCAGGAGATACTGGAGGAAACGGTTAATACAGATTCCGACAACTCACAAGACAGCATGAGACCCTAACCATAACCAAGACAGCCAGAGACCCCCCTTAAGTCCTACCCTTCCTCACCATGGTAGCCCCTACGTGGAAATGTCAGAGCTATGCCGTCTGGTACTCTGGTTTCTAGCAGAGCCACCCATGGCGGACAGGTTTGGCACCAAGTGGTATTAGGGCCGCAACCCTGCTAACAAAGCTTTGGTGAAATCCTAGGACGAGTCGAAATAAGAGTCCGTCGTCCTCTGGGTTTCTCTGCCTTGGCGTGTGACAAACGAAGCTGTGTCAGGCGCGAAACTGCAAATTAATTTGCCTGTTCTGGATAACACCTTCCTCGACTTCGCATGCAACCGGATCCTTGCTGCTCTCTCTGTCGATGGGTAAAACCTTGCAATCTTCCGCGTTAATGAATAGTTGCGACTAACGCGGATGTCTTCATGCAGACCAGAGACACAATTTTCGTAAGCTCTATGCAGACGTCGGATACCACCAGTACCGTCCCCCACCACCACAACCACCACACACATCATCATCATCATCATCATCATCATCATCATCATCATCATCATCATCATCATCATCATCATCATCATCACCACCACCGCCGCCACCACCACCACCACCACCACCACCACCACCACCACCACCACCACCACCATCACCATCATCATCATAATCACCACCACCACCACCACCACCACCACCACCACCACCACCACCATCATCATCATCATCATCATCATCATCATCATCATCATCATCATCAAAACTGGGTAAAGGGAGGCTACTTTTCAAGCCCTAAAGATTTCCATGCGAATTTTAAAACGTGGGTTATTCACCGTACACTATTTTACTAAACAGAACCTTCTTAGCACTGTCACGCTGTAGAAGAACCCAATTACATCAATGAGAAAACTCGTAGTTTTTATTTTAATAATAATGAGTCACCATTTATCAAGGCCAAAAGCAACTCGCGAATAAAGATTCATCTGATTGTCAGTTTTGGTGATTAACAATACTATTGGAAGATTGAAACAATGGTGAAAATGGCAAAATTTGATTATTTAAGAGGACGGCTTAACAATTATTTGTAGACATTAGACTTGATGACGTCCATCTTGTAATAAGCGGGGAAGCAGTTCCGTGGTACTGTGTTCCACAGATGGGAAGTTATTAGAAAGAAACTCCGTTCATGGAAATTCCGATTGGTTTTAGGAACACAGAAGAAGAAAGGAGATGTTTTTCAGCTGTGGTAACTAGATAAGTTCTTGCTGTGAATGTTTGAAAGGGAAAATTAGCGATTAGAGTTCAGTCGAGCACCTACCATGAAACTAACGATAGAGCAGAGAAAGACTAACAATGTTTCTTCTGTGGGAAAGGAACTGTACGAAAGTGTGAAAGTTGATGTTAAAACTGTCAAAACTGTTCACGTTGATTTAGGTTTCAAATAGTTTTCTCAAATTTCAAGATGCTTTCTGGATGTTTCATTCAAAAGCCAAGAGACTTGAAAGAGCAAAAAAATATTTCAGCCTGTCTAAAGACGGTTGGATCGAAAATATTTTCTAACGAGAAATTCTTCATTGCAGATGTTCTTGTTGACCGATGGAATACTTACATCAGATCCGTTGTTAAGGTAGCTGGAAAAATGGTTGGATCATTCTACCGCTCCAGAAAGTATTTAACGCCTGACGCAATCTTCTACATGTATAAGAGTCAAATACGTCTTAAGATGGGGAGGTAAGGTTACCACATCTGGGGGGGGGGGTGTCGCTCAAGGCATCCTTTCCTGCCTGGACAGAGTGCAAAAAGCGAGTGGGAGATTTCCTCTACTATTTTCTACAGTCTCTTTCTCATAAAAACAGGTTGCTAGTCTCTCTCTACTCTATCGTTATTCTCATGGTAGTTGCTCGACTGAGCTTCTATGTATGGACCATACATAGAAGCGTAGTCGAGCAACTACCATGAAAATAGCGATAGAGTAGAGAGAGACTAGCAACCTGTAAAACATTCACAACAAAAACTCGTCTTCTACAACCACTATAAATAATCTTTCTTTCTTCTTCTGTATACCCAAATTTAAACGAAGCTTCCACCAGCAAAGTATCTTTCCAATAATTACCCGTCTGTCGAACATATTACGACGGGACTGCTTCACAGTTGACTACAACATTGTCGTTTTTAGTCTAATGTTAAGAAATTCTTGTTGAGCCGTCTTCTTTGATAATCAGATTCTGCCCAGATCAGGCATCGTTACCAATCCTCACAGTATTGTATGACCGTCCATCTGATACTCATTAACCCTTGTCCTCAAATGGCCGTTGGGTCTTGATAAGCGGTGACTTGCTCGTACATAAAAAAGTATACACTGTTGAATCAGCATTCCAAGTCAATGAGATTTCAGAAGAATACATCTGACTCAGGTGATGGCTTTGGAAGGTGTGGCATCTGATGGTAAACATACAGCCTAAAAAATAATATTTTGATATTCGATTTTTACGTTTAATTGCAACGCACATGTTGAAGTCTCTTCTCTAACACGAGCACCGCCATCTTGTATGTTGTATTTTCTTGAGTACGCACGAGGTGAGAATATAAAGAGAGTAAGACAATGATAAAGATCTAGTTTATGTGTAGCGAAAATGCATGATTCTCTTCATTGGAAATTGAACCCTCTCTATAAACTTAGTATATCGTAAGCATGATATGATATATCTCCTTCTCATTGATGCGTTTGTTTCAGCAGGTGCGACGACATAGATATTGGATCTTAAATAAGTCAGTGGTGACTGAGATCCGAGGTTTATACTAGGTGTTCGACCAGACGGCTGTATTTAGCCACACCGATTAGCATTAATTAAGACGAAACAACTTGTGGATATTTTTTTTTTTTTTTTTACATGATTCACCCTAAACAAGGCAGGACGCCACTGTAAACGTAAGGGGCTACTGAGAAAAAGGAAAAGGGGAGAAGGATTAGTGGTTCAGCTTAAATTGGGATCTGAGCAGCGAGATGTCTGTTTACATTAGTTTTAAATTTCTGCATGTCAGTACTGTCGGGGAAACAGGGGGCAGGGAGGGAGTTCCACAGGCCAGCAGCACGAGGAAAGAAGCTATTTGAGTAGAATGCTCTCCGGCATCTGGGGACCTCCAACATATTTGTCAATATTAATACACAGGTTTGATTAAATAAAAGTGAAAGTTTATGTTTATTCCTTTTTTGATCCAACATTTCCAGTTGGCTGACCAGCGATCTGATGTTATGTTTTTTTTCCATCATCGAAGCCTTATTCATTTAAGAGCACAAACCTACTATAAACTAAGCTCGATACGAAAGTGGGAAAGAAATAAACAACAAATTATTTCAAAACTTTTTAAAATCCGCCTTCTTAATAAATTCATCAATTTTTATTTGTAACATCATCCCTGAAAATCGAAAGCGCTTGCAATTATGACGAGTTCCTGTTTATACGTGAACATAACATCAGATCGCTGGTCTGCCAACTGGAAAGATTGGATCAAAATAGAAATAAACAGAAACTTTCACTTCCGTTTAATAAAACTTGTATCAGTGAAAAAGCATATAAAGCATATAATAAAATCTTGATATATAAATAAACGACAGTTGCCTGTGTGTGTATGTGTATGTGTATGTGTATATGTGTGTGTGTGTGTGTCCAGCTAAAAGTAAAAATTCTAAAACAAACAGCTGGTTGAATGATATAAAAAAATTAGAAAAAATATTTATTGTTTGGGGATAAACTTGGCTTGTTTTTGTCAGGGAGAATCGTTTTTTTTAGCCATTTAATTCAACCATTTTATGTACTAAAGGGAAGTAATTCTTATTTTTTTATCAAAGAGTTACTTTCCTTATATGGACTATTCCTCGATGCATCTATGTCAAGGAGCGTTGTCTCTGTCTATGTGTGCGTGTATATCCAGAGAGAGGAATTGGCTGGGCGGATGAGAAATTGGGAGAGGGGGGGGGAACGAGAGAAGGGAAAGAGAGAAAGATAGAGAGACGGATAGAGGTAAAGAGATAAAAGTTTTAATAGAAGTATGTTACATTTTTGCTCCGGGCAACGCTCGGTATCCTTGCTAGTGATATATAACAGAGTAAAAATCGGTATAAACAAGGATAAACTAGTGTCTGTCATAATAGTCTCTAAACACAATCGAAACATACATGAATTGTCAGGGCAAACAATTTATAGAGAGATGCATGGGCTGTGTAAAAGACTCATTTTGATATCACGTAGCA
>OY744544.1:58383324-58475824 GCA_963556195.1 Sepiola atlantica | reverse complement strand
CGGAGATTAAAATTAAGATATAATAATACTAAACCTTATGTCTAGAATCCATATTCTAATAAAAATACTGCAAAACTGTTCTGTTTGGGAATTGATTTTACCCGGCTTGAGGCGAGTATTCTTTTAGTATATATATGTGTGTGTGTGTGTTCGTTTGTGAGGAAAACAAAAATGTGTGTTGGACGTCATTAATTAAGTCGACTTTACAAAAGCAAAACATTGATTTAATTAATTCGCCATCGTAAATTAATCTAACACACAATGCTATTAATGTTAAGTAATATCTGGAGTATTATGGAAGACGCTAATTAAACAAATCATTAGAGGCTGCACAAAGTCTTAATGGTGGTATTTCTGTCGTGATCATTAATTTCTTGCGCTTTTGAGAGTCCATATAATCTTTTAGTTCAATGATTGGTTTAATTATCGTCCTGGAAATACCTCAGTGGTTTCTTTGACAGCATGTTTTAACACTTAGAAAAAATATAATTCCGAAAGAAAACAACGGCCATTTCTCTATGAAAGGAAAGTCAGAAATAAAGACGAATATGGAACAAAAACGGATTAATTCTTAACCCATTAGCGCCCATGGTTCCCTTTTTAGGACCAGATAGCTAATTAACGATACTTTAACAACATCTGTATTTCTTCAGAGATATCTATATAGATTTGAGTAACGGAGTTCTGGTAGAATCGCGTTTTGGGACGATAAAACTTACACAGTGAAAAAAATTGTCTCAAATCCACGGTCTACTTTCTCTTTCTTTATGCACAATAATTAATTTTTTAAGAATACATTTTTTTCTTTTAAATTCTCATTTATTTAAAATAAACGAGAGTTGAAAACAATCTTTTTTTGTTATTGTTTAGCTCCTTAGGAACAAAGTGTAGTATCTGTTCTGGTGCTACACACATTCTGTTCTGTCTTCGGTCATTGAAGGAGAAATTCTTCAAGATTGAGGCATTTAAAATTGTTGTTTCAATCTAGAGTCCCCCTTTTTGGAGAGCTGTATTTTCACCACATTAAAAAACGGCCTTTTGTCTAACTTTGCCCTTGTGGGGAGGCAAGGAAATAAAAACATTAGACTTAAGTTAAAAGTGTTTTTTTATTATGACAATGAAATTACATTATTTACTAAAATCAACAGCTCTTAAAAAAGAAAGATAAGTTGAATTTTAATGCTTAATTAATATACGAAGAAAGAAAATGTAGACCGTGGATTTAAGACCATTAAATTAATTAAAATAACGTTTAAATTACACTAGACTAATCGTAGTTTTCTTTTTTTAAAGTAGTTCTTACTATCATTTTATTGTAATAAAATAATCACCTAAGTCTAATGTTTACTAAAAAAAACTTGTTTTCCGCTCTCGTTGATTTTAAATAACTGAAAATTAAAAAGAAAAATTGTATATCTTAAAAATTAATTATAATTAATAATTAATAGACATTAAGAAAGAAAAGTTGTGCCGTGGATTTTAGACCATTTTTTGATTGTGTAGCTGTTAGCGTCCCAAATTTACCTTTCAATTTGGAACCGTGCTACTATCAGAGCTCCGGATGGCTTGTCAAATATTATACTTACTGTCTGATGCATACTAGCAAAACTAATAGTTCAGTTTTCAGTATACTGTGAAAATCTAGATCGAAAGGATACAATCAGTTTAATCTATTATTCAATAAAAATCTTTTTTGTAAGTAGTACTTATATCCAACCCACATTTTCTTTCATTCGCCCTTAACGATACCTATAAAACATTAATTCAAGTCTAAAAAGACTACCCTTTAAAAAAAATTACCCCTGAAATCGAAAGCGCTCGAAAAAAAATGGCCGAATTAAGAACAATCGGTGAAATCCTCTACAGACTGCCACTTGAAACCAGAAGGTCAGCTCGACGGTTTGAGTACCTCACGAAGAAGATTTACAAACGAGAAAGTTCTGTGACGTTCAACAACGCTTGCTTGGATATATATATATATATATATATATATATATATATATATATATATATATATATATATATATATATATATATATATATATATAGAAAGAGACAAAATCGACAGTTATGAACGCCGATGGGAAACGCTGGGAGTGGGCAAAGAAGAAAAAGAAAAAGAAGAAGAAAAGGAGAAAAATTCGACAGTTAGCTTATGAACACCGATTGGAAACGCTGTGAGTGAGAGAAAAAATCGGCAGTTGGCTTGTGAACGCAGTTTGGAAACGATGTGAGTGGACATGGAAGATTAGTATTTATTGGAGGTTGAATACAACGGGGAGATGGATAACAATCAAGGAGGAAGGGGGGGGGAGAAGGGACTAAAAGTATATATGTGTATATATATATATATTTTTTTTATTTTTTGATATGTTGATATTTTTTATATTTATGATATAAAACTAAAAATAAGAGTACATTAATCACCTAAATAATATTGTAATGGATTCGTCCCACACCTTAAAATGCAGCAACATTTTTGTAAGTAACAGATAAATTTTATTAGAGAGACGAACAACACAGGTAAGGAAGACTTCAAAAAAATGTTTTTTTTAATAACTAATATAACTTAGCAAAACATTTATATGGAACAAAACTTAGATTTAGTATACGGAACGTTTATGTTTTTGTCTTTTAAGGGAAGTGAGGTCTGATCAACTCTGCTGGGAAGCCATGAAATTAAATACTGTCTTGTTTTTAAATTCCCGAAACAGTTTTTCATGTTAAACCACTGATGATCCCTTAAATAATGTTAGAAGTAAACTAATATAATAACTGTAAAAAATAAATTTACTTACATGAGTGATTTTACACTGAACGACTTGGGACAAAAGTTGTTTGTTTTTTGTTGTTGTTTCTTTTTTAATATAGTTTTAATGGTTGAGAAACTTCCAAGACTATATATATATATATATATATATATATATATATATATATATATATATATATATATATATATATATATTCCGCTATATCTTGCACCTGTCATTGATCTTATTTATTAAAGCGACATTTACCCGCAAACAAGATTCGTAAATCGTATTTCAGTTCGATTCCATAGCGATAGAATGGCAACTTTGAATTCATTATAAACATTTTTGTTGCAAATTTTTTTCATGAGACGTTTTCCATTTTCCAACATGTGACTGCCGACATCTTTTTCTTCATGTTGGTCATTTTTTCAATGCTTAATGACCTCACGATCACTATGGACCTCGATGGCTTTTTATGTACACTTACCATTCATACGAAACTATGGTCGACTGTCTACAAAATAAAAACAATCTATATCTACCTATCTATCTATATACTACTAAAACTATGTGGGCGTAGCTTGTTATTTTGTCTCCGTGCACACTGGATGGCGTCATCAAAATGATGGTCATGAAAATGATAACAACACAATAGACGTCATCGATCAAGAAGATTTGTTTGCATAAATGAGTCACCGCTTATCAAGTATATATATATATATATATATATATATATATATATATATATATATATATATATATATATATACTTGATTTTATAAGATAGTTAAAGCATTCAATTATACTATATATATATACTTGATTTTATAAGATAGTTAAAGCATTCAATTATACTATATATATACTTGATTTTATAAGATAGTTAAAGTATTCAATTCATTTATACTATATATATACTTGATTTTATAAGATAGTTAAAGCATTCAATTATACTATGTATATATACTTGATTTTATAAGATAGTTAAAGCATTCAATTATACTATATATATACTTGATTTTATAAGATAGTTAAAGTATTCAATTCATTTATACTATATATATATACTTGATTTTATAAGATAGTTAAAGCATTCTTTTATACTATATATATATATATATATATATATATATATATATATATATATGGGTATTAGTATTTCATGTATCCTCATAAACTTTTATAAGAAGTACTACGTTGGTTTGACCTCCCTAGATTTTAAAACTAGATATTATGACCACAAAAGCACATTTAAAAACAGAGAACATCGAATAAAAACAGCACTAGCAAACCACTATTTGGAGCTCAAAGACAATGGACACTCACCAATAATTGAATGGAAAATAATACAACAGACCAGTACATGTAGAAATTTAGACGACCCGTATAATCATGCCTGAATGAAAAATGTGAAATCCTAAATTTTAAAGATCCCCGAAATCTATTAAACTATAGAAGTGAGATAGCAAACAGCTGTCTACACAGAAACAAATTTACCTCAGACTAACGATAAATAAATAAATAAATAAAAGAAGAAACAAACAAAAAAAAAAAAATTTAAAAATAAAAACCTAAAATAGAAATACAAGGAACCACGTGTTAAAATAAAATAAAATAAATCTACCCATTATATTGACACAACAAAGGAAACAGGATATAGGCCAACCTATAGAGAAAAAAGAACAATAGAACAGGATATAGGAAGAAAGTAACAAAAACCACACCTTTGTTCGCGGGAAGCCCAACGATTGGCTGAAAGAACAACAAAGAATTTGATTGGTTTACTAGCCAGCCGTGTATATAAAAACACCCGGCAAAAATAACTCCATGCATTTTAGCCTGAAGATTCCCTCCGGGGATGAAACGCAGGAGCCTCTGTGTAGCTTAATTGCCATAAATATATTTTCATAGCTTACTATATATATATATATATATATATATATATATATATATATATATATATATATATATATATATAGTCTCGGAAGTTTCTCAACCATTAAAACTATTTAAAAAAACAAAAAAACAAAAACAAACTTATAGCCCCAAGTCTTTCAGTAGTAATGTAAGTCAATTTATTTATTACAGCTATTATATTAGTTTGTTTCTAACACTATTTTAAGGGATCATCAGTTGTTTACCATGAAAAACTGTTTCGGGAAGTATATATACTTGATTTTATAAGATAGTTAAAGCATTCATTTATACTATATATATATATATATATATATATATATATATATATATATATATATATATATATAAGATAAATGAATACTTTAACTATCTTATTAAGTCAAGTAAATTTTTGAATATAATTTTGCTCAAATATCATATTTACAAAGTATTTTTCATAAAAAATTAAAGAAAAAAAAGGGCACTGATTGGTCAAGATGCGTCCATTTAATCTACGCGTTTAGTACTTGATATTCTAATTTCAAAATGATTGGTAAAGATGGGTTTATTGAATATGCGCGTTTAGCGCTGAATATTCTAATTTCAAAATGAATTGTTACATACCATCTGCACTACTTCAAACTAAAGTGTGAGAGACAAACTATAAATGTGATTTACAATTTAAGCGTGACAGACGAACGAACTACTAATTCAAACTTAAATGTGACAGACCTAAGAAAATGCTATTTAAAACTTAAGTGTTACAGACCAAAAGAAAATGCTAGTTCAAACTCAAGCGTGACATACCAAATAAAATGCTAGTTCAAACTTAAGCGTGACATACCAAATAAAATGCTAGTTCAAACTTAAGCGTTACATACCAAATAAAATGCTAGTTCAAACTTAAGCGTGACATACCAAAGAAAATGCTAGTTCAAACTTAAGCGTGACATACCAAATAAAATGCTAGTTCAAACTCAAGCGTGACATACCAAATAAAATGCTAGTTCAAACTTAAGCGTGACATACCAAAGAAAATGCTAGTTCAAACTCAAGTGTGACATACCAAATAAAATGCTAGTTCAAACTTAAGCGTTACAGACCAAATAAAATGCTAGTTCAAACTTAAGCGTGACATACCAAAGAAAATGCTAGTTCAAACTTAAGCGTGACATACCAAATAAAAGTCTAGTTCAAACTAAAGCGTGACATACCAAAGAAAATGCTAGTTCAAACTAAAGCGTGACATACCAAATAAAATGCTAGTTCAAACTCAAGCGTGACATACCAAATAAAATGCTAGTTCACACTTAAGCGTGACATACCAAAGAAAATGCTAGTTCAAACTTAAGCGTGACATACCAAATAAAATGCTAGTTCAAACTTAAGCGTGACATACCAAATAAAATGCTAGTTCAAACTTAAGCGTGACATACCAAAGAAAATGCTAGTTCAAACTTAAGCGTGACATACTAAAGAAAATGCTAGTTCA
Organism: Sepiola atlantica; assembly: GCA_963556195.1. Classification (NCBI taxonomy): domain Eukaryota; kingdom Metazoa; phylum Mollusca; class Cephalopoda; order Sepiida; family Sepiolidae; genus Sepiola; species Sepiola atlantica. The sequence goes on along the minus strand of OY744544.1, from coordinate 58,469,683 downwards.
AACTTAAGCGTGACATACCAAAGAAAATTCTAGTTCAAACTTAAGCGTTACAGACCAAAGAAAATGCTAGTTCAAACTTAAGCGTGACATACCAAATAATATGCTAGTTCAAACTTAAGCGTGACATACCAAAGAAAATGCTAGTTCAAACTTAAGCGTGACATACTAAATAAAATGCTAGTTCAAACTTAAGCGTGACATACCAAATAAAATGCTAGTTCAAACTTAAGCGTGACATACCAAAGAAAATGCTAGTTCAAACTTAAGCGTGACATACCAAATAAAATGCTAGTTCAAACTTAAGCGTGACATACCAAAGAAAATGCTAGTTCAAACTTAAGCGTGACATACCAAAGAAAATGCTAGTTCAAACTTAAGCGTGACATACCAAATTTATATGCTAGTTCAAACTTAAGCGTGACATACCAAATAAAATGCTAGTTCAAACTTAAGCGTTACAGACCAAATAAAATGCTAGTTCAAACTTAAGCGTGACATACCAAATTTATGTGCTAGTTCAAACTTAAGCGTGACATACCAAATAAAATGCTAGTTCAAACTTAAGCGTGACATACCAAAGAAAATGCTAGTTCAAACTTAAGCGTGACATACCAAAGAAAATGCTAGTTCAAACTTAAGCGTGACATACCAAAGAAAATGCTAGTTCCAACTTAAGCGTGACATACCAAAGAAAATGCTAGTTCAAACTTAAGCGTTACAGACCAAATAAAATGCTAGTTCAAACTTAAGCGTGACATACCAAAGAAAATGCTAGTTCAAACTTAAGCGTTACAGACCAAATAAAATGCTAGTTCAAACTTAAGCGTGACATACCAAAGAAAATGCTAGTTCAAACTTAAGCGTGACATACCAAATAAAATGCTAGTTCAAACTTAAGCGTGACATACCAAATAAAATGCTAGTTCAAACTTAAGCGTGACATACCAAAGAAAATGCTAGTTCAAACTTAAGCGTGACATACCAAAGAAAATGCTAGTTCAAACTTAAGCGTTACAGACCAAATAAAATGCTAGTTCAAACTTAAGCGTGACATACCAAAGAAAATGCTAGTTCAAACTTAAGCGTTACAGACCAAATAAAATGCTAGTTCAAACTTAAGCGTGACATACCAAAGAAAATGCTAGTTCAAACTTAAGCGTGACATACCAAAGAAAATGCTAGTTCAAACTTAAGCGTGACATACCAAAGAAAATGCTAGTTCAAACTTAAGCGTGACATACCAAAGAAAATGCTAGTTCAAACTTAAGCGTTACAGACCAAAGAAAATGCTAGTTCAAACTTAAGCGTGACATACCAAAGAAAATGCTAGTTCAAACTTAAGCGTGACATACCAAAGAAAATGCTAGTTCAAACTTAAGCGTGACATACCAAATAAAATACTAGTTCAAACTTAAGCGTGACATACCAAAGAAAATGCTAGTTCAAACTTAAGCGTTACAGACCAAAGAAAATGGTAGTTCAAAGTTAAATGTGTCAGACTAAAGGAAATTTTATTTAAAACTTAATCGTAACAGACAAAAATGACACTAGACGCCGGAGTTGTTTTGCCATTTCAAAAATCTCTAAAACGAAACAGAAATTAAGTTGTTTTATTTTCTTCACAAATCACCCCATAAACATGACTTATCAAACACACACGTGTCCAAGGGATATCGATCTTTTTATGATTAATTGCGTTTTTGTATTTTTGCACAATAATTACAGAATATATAGGATTACAAGCTATTTTCGATTGACGTTCATCCGGCAAATGTGGATTCAAAATGGCAACGCCGGAGTTGTTTTAAGATTTAAAAAAATTTCGAAAACATTTGGCAAAAAAAAAAAAGTTACGAAATTTCAATTTACACGCTGAACATACATAATTTTACTTTTTTTTGTTTTGCATTTCTCACATAAAAATAGTAATATTTGGTTCAGGGCTGGAGCATACTTTAATTCGATTACTCTTGTGTATTATTGCAAGATGTTTACCTATAATCAATGTATGTAAACTTTAAATATATAGTGATATGTATTTGTGGGCAGTGGGTTGTCTATCCATGTCTGACCAACGAAGGAGTGTGTGTATGTGTGTGTACGTGTGAATGTAGGTTGGGCTTGCCTTCTATTGATTCAAGCATGCTTAATGTCTGCGTGTAGAAAATAACACGTTTAGAATAGTGTTATCCACACAACCCCATAGCTAAGACCTTATAAAAAAGGTCAATTTAAATTAAACAAATATTTTTAAAATTAATTTATGTTTTGCTGGCCGATTTTATTCTGTCTGATTTCTTTTGGATAAATTGAAAATTTAATATTTAGTTGAGTTTGCAGCCAAGAGGATATGTATAAAATCGTAACGCTGGTTAACTCGCGTAGGCTGTTCTAATGCTTATATATATATATATATATATATATATATATATATATATATAAATATATATATATATATATATATATATATATATATATATATATATATATATATATATGTATATATATGTGTATATATGCATGTATATATATGTATATATATATGTGTATATATATGTATATATATATGTATATATATGTGTATATATATATGTGTGTGTTTATATATATATATATATATATATATATATATATATATATATATATATATATATACATAATAGGAATTTATATTCCAGTCACTATGTCTTTATTTTTTATTGATGAGACTCAAATATTTACAGTCCATTTCATCATCACTCAGACAAACAAGCTATAGAGTTATAAATCTTGCAGTTTGAAGCAGCAGAAGGAAAACACCAAGCCTCTACAATAACAAAAAAATTAGATCATATTTTTCTAAATTGCATTAAACTCGAGAGGCATTTATGAATTCAAAAATAAAATTATTATTATTAACAGTAAATTATACAGATTTATGTAGAAATTGCCGTGGACTTTCCATGGGGTCCTGCTAGTATCTATATAATCATATGTCAAAGCATTTTAACGTTTATACTACGTTATCACCCTCCACGTTTTTTTTTAAAGATTGGGTCACCTGATCACCGAAGATGCGATGCAAAAAGATTTTTGTTTTGAAATTTCACCTGATTTCGCTTTGCATCGAATGTGAAACTCAAACTAAAAATACACTTGCTTGGCATTCGGACTAGGATCAAATTGTAGTATCTGTTATGTTCAAAAATTATACAAGAATATCGTGGGGTCTACATTCGGGCCGGGCGTCGATAGAATGGTAATATGTTACAGCTCCCTACAAAGGTTTTGAGATAGACCCACATAACCAGATATATTCTGAAACTGCATAAAGATATAGCGGTATATTTTGATACGTCGTCGTCCCTTTAAGCAAGGAAGCAATGAACAACCGATGAATAATACATCTGTGGAATTTCCACGGGTCCCGCTAGTATTCATATCAATATCCATATCAGCTAACGAAAGGCGGCTTTATGTTAGACTTAATTTAACTATTCGGTTGTAGACATTTGCGAACACTGAGAAATACGGCGGTCTGTAAAACACGTGTTTTGTTATTCGGCAACAATGAAGTAAAGAATGTCGGTTATTGCATCTGAAAAGAAAAGGCGACATTTTGTTTGAACAGGATGCAAAAAATATCACGAGTAAAAAATGCATTAGATAGAAATTCAAAGTTGCCTTTTTGCGAAAATAAAATGATGAGAATAAAAAAAATGGCGTCGAACATGGAGTCGAGTTACGAAGTTTGTCTAATGGAAAATATCGTTTTAAAAATACAAAATAAATATCAGACTCCTAATGATACAACTTTTAACTTTATTCATATACAAGCAGTATCTACTCGATGTTGTCCAGGAGCCTTTTTACTGTCATCTAATAAATAAATTATCTTGTCAGATTTTAGAATTTACACCTAAATAGCATTGTATCTGACAAATCGATATTTGATTCTACCTAGCAACTCTATCTTTTTCTTTTTTCCAGTGCTTTCTTTATCATTCAAAATATATTTCGATTCCGCATTGTTTAATATTCCGATTAGGGAGATTGTTACGATAGCGGCAATTTTAAATAATAATTCAAATAATGTAAAGAAGATAAATCACTGCAGTTTAAAATATGACTTATCTCCCTTACATTATTTGAGTCATCATTCAACAGTTTTTGGTCCCCCGATTTATAAAATCGGGAGACCTATGTTTTTAGGCATTTCCGTCGTCCGTCCGTCCGTCCGTATTTTTCTCCACAACCATCCATTGAATTTCTATGAAATTTTGCATAGAGTTGTAACTTTGGTCAGGTTAGAAAGTGACATTCTCCGATTTTTGAAAAAAAATCTGGTTAGCCCCCCCCCCAGGGTGTCAAAAGGCCCCGAAATGACAAAAAATGACATTTTTTGCCCCATAACTTTTAAGCCATCCATTCAATTTCTCTGAAACTTGATCAACATGTGGAGGCAATTGTTCCTAATAGAAAATAAGTATCGCTGACATTGGAAATAATCTGGTTCGCGCCCCCAGGGGGTCAAAAGCCCCCAAAATGGCAAAAATGACCCTTTTCTCCCATAACGTTTAATCCATCCATTCAATTTTTCTGAAACTTGGCCAAAATGTACAGGCAATTGTTCTGGATATAAAATGAGCATCCTTGACCTCAGAAAAATTCTGGTTCGCACCCCCAGGGGGTACAATGGAGGTCAAAAATGCCCCAAATTGCCCAAATTTATTGCATTTTACACTCGCCACATCGAGTCACATACAGAGGGGGACCACGCATGCGCGGCTTGTTACATCTATTTTTCTCTTCTTATTATCAACATTCTGTGACCATTTCGTGTTTCCCTATACGTGCGTGTTTCTCGTATATACGTGACTTACACATTATTATTTTTTATCTTAATTTTTATGTAAATTTTATTGAGATAATTATTGAAATCAATAAAAACGCAAATGTTATTTTTTCATGTATGCATTAAAAATATGCAACCAAATATTTTATGCTAAAATAACATTGATAAATCCCGAGCAACGCCCGATAGGTACAGCTTGTTAAGTAACTAAACCTGGATCAGAGAAATATTTGTATCCTGACCCACAAGGAACAGCGAACGTGACATATAATCTCATCTCATATGTCCTGTCACGTTGATGACCGTTGTCACGCTAATGATATCTTTACAAATAGATTACTTCCAATCATCCCGATTTTCTGCTTTACTGAACGTGTTACTCAGCGCCAACCTTATCCACTCTCAAATGTTGTTCTTCCACTGTTTTCCTTTTCTGCGCGTCCTTCTTTCTCCTTGCAAGATTGTTTTGCGAAACCTGATGATCATGTGACATAGCCGTACCACTTTCCCTTTTTCACAGTGATCAGTGGATCCTTATATGGCCCGACTGTAATGTGGTCATAATAAAATGATGTAAAAAAGGTTTCTTCCTCCGTGAAACATAGGCACTTAATAATGCAGCGATAGAAAAGCTAAGAGTGGCACAGTGCAAAATGGAACGCATTATGCGCGGCATCAGTTTACGTGATAGAAAAAGAAACACCTTGATTAGACAGAAAACTGGAGTAAATGACATAATCACCGCCATACAAATGGCAAAACATAGATCGGCAGGTCATCTTTCGAGATGTACTGACAACAGATAGACATATAAAGCGACAGAATGGACCCGAGGCAATAGGAAAAAAAATTATAAGAAAGGCAAACACCTGGTAAAGAGACGACCTCGATAGCCAAGTAGGTGTCAGTTGGCCACGCCTATCCAGGGATAAAACAAGGTGGAAATAAACCAGGGAGGAGTTCCTCCACCAAGAGTGATCAAAAACACTAATGATAATAATGATGATGATGATGATGATGATGATGTTGATAATGGTGATGATGATTATGATGATGATGGTGATGGTGATGAATGTGGTCCCTGTATGTGACGTTGAGGATCTTTCGGGATCATCTCATCACTGTGGCTTGAATCCTTCTTTCCAGGTCTACAGTAATGGTCCACAACTCACACACATACATAAATATGGATATGCCCTCGGAACGTACCAATCTGTAACCGTAAGCTACAGAAAGTCAAAGGTCAACTGACTTAATCTCTGACGGACGAACGGACCAAGAGCTACAAGTTTTCAACCGACATCGGTTATCGAAACGGGAGAGTAAGCTTACATGAGCAACCGACTAGGCCAATCGCCGAAATAACTGACTGAATTACTATGGTAGGTGCTCGACTGAGCTCTAATCTCTGGTTCCATCCTGTAAAACATTCACAACAAAAAACTCGTTTGGCTACAACCACTGTAAATAATGTTCGTTTCTTCCGCTGTGTACGTGGAGCTAAACAGAACTTCCACGAGCAGTGTTTATTTCCAAGAACTATCCGCAATACCACAAGACTGCTTCCCAGCTGACTACAACATGGTTGTTGTCAGTGTTAACAAATTCTTGTCGAACGGTCTTATTAAATAATCAAGTTCTGCTCAGTTGCAACCATCATTCCCAATCCCTGATGTGTTGTCTCACCATTCACCTAACAACCACATTAACCTTTGTCCTCGAGTGGGATTTGGGCCTTGATAAGCGGTGACTCATTAATACAAACAAATCTTCTTAATCGATGACACCTATTGTGTTGTTATCATTTTCATGAGACCATCATTTTGATGACGCCATCCAGTGTGCACGGAGACAAAATAACAAGCTACGCCCACATAGTTTTAGTAGTATATAGATAGATAGGTAGATATAGATTCTTTTTATTTTGTAGACAGTCGACCATAGTTTCGTATGAATGGCAAGTGTACAAAAAAGCCCATCGAGGTCCATAGTGATCGTGAGGTTATTAAGCATTGAAAAAATGACCAACATGAAGAAAAAGATATCGACAGTCACATGTTGGAAAATGGAAAACGTCTCATGAAAAAAAATTGCAACAAAAAATTTGTATCATCAATTCGAAGTTGCCATTCTATCACTATGGAATGGAACAGAAAGACGAATTACGAATCTTGTTTGCTGGTAAATGTCGCTTTAATAAATAAGATCAATGACAGGTGCAAGAGATGACACACGTATGGCTACTCATATACTAGCGGAATATATATATATATATATATATATATATATATATATATATATATATATATATATATATATACTATATACTAGCGGAAACACCTGTCTACGTCGAGTAATAGACCATAATACATTAAAAACTAGAATATATGTGATCCCGTTTGGTCGCCCATTGAGCTCAAGTAAAACGAGAAAGAGAATTCGCAAAGCCAATTAAATATAAAAATATAAAAAATAAAAAGGCAAAATCCAAAATTAGTCTCTTTCTACTCGATATTTCATGATTAAGGGGAAGTACATATTTTTTTTATCGCAAGCGGGAAGGGAAATCATGTTTTATCACAAATTATTAAAAGTAAAAAAAATTCCAGCTGACCAGTTTAGTCCTTACTCAACAAGAGCTGTATTGAGGATTGTTTAAGAAGAAGAGAAAAGACTATATATTTAAATATTAAAACAGCGTTGTGTTATATGTACAATGGGGGATGTGTCTTAGAAACTAACCACGTCTAATCCTAATAGACACTTCCTCTGTCTCCAAGATTTTCAGGTTATATAACGAGTGAGCATGACTCAAGATGGTGAATGAGTCAATACTGAAACTCCTTGCGCACGGCGGGTGTTTCGGCAAATTGTCCGTGATTAAAGACCCGTGTGTATTATTTAGAACGTCTGTTAGATGGAAGGTTCCATTCCTAGTTTTACTAGGTATGTGTTGCTGGACTCTCAACGTCGTCCTACCACATTTAAAATGAAAAATCACATTATTTTTATGGTGGAGGGTAAAACGTCTTTTTGAGAAGATGCTAATAAAGGCTTTGTAGAGAACACAACACGCACATTCGAAACAAAATATCAATTTTCAACCGTTTAACTGATTTGCTTGGCGAATTTCTCACTTACTGTAGCTAACCAAAGCACACGAATGTAAATCGAACATTTAGTCACCGTTTTTGGTTTTATTTCGGAAAAAATAGTTATTTTTCCTTTTCATAACTGAGCTAATGACATCAAGACGATAGCCATTATTAGACAAGGTATTCGTAATAGTTCCTATTTCATCGTCCAATTTCGATTGTAAACACATCATAAGGGCTCCGTATTAGGTTTCAAATTAAGTTTACCTTTCGTTTGTTAGAACCAAATGAATCCCAGCGGGTATATAGTCCTGTTTACGGTAGATTGATGTAAAGTATCTCGATGGGGGTTTCATTACCAATACATCGAGGAAAGCTAAGGTGGAATTGCACTCTCCTTCATAAGTATATTTTAATGCGGAATGCATGCTATTGAGTAAGGAGAATAATTTATTTGCCTCCATTTAATTATTAAAAAGATGTGTCATCTACATATCGCAATTAGACTAAAGGTTAATTGGGTCCAGACAATAATACCGTCTCACGGAAATCCACAAAAATATTCGCCATAGTCAGTCCCAGGACTAATCCTGTCTATTTGTCAATAACTTACATCGTTAAAACTGAACACAACGGATGTAGTGGCAAATTTCATCCACCCTACGAATATGCTTTCAGGAATGAAAGAGGGCGATAATTGGCTGCGATATAAAAATCGACACAGATATCTATTGTTACCAAAATAGGGACACAAGTAAACAGGTTGCTAATATTGTAGAAATACATAAATTAATTAGCAGCCTTAGACTTTTAAATATAATTTTGCAAAATAAAATGAATCGTTTAAGCAGTATTTACTATAGTACTTCAATACTGGCAGTAAGATATTAAAGATTAATTTTGCAAACTTGTGTTGTGATGACCCTACCATAGGTAGAATAGGCCTTACTGGGATATCCACTTTGTGAGTTTTGGGTACTCCATATAAACGGGGCAGATAGAGCCCGAGGGTCTGATCTTACTGTCTATATCGGAAGGGAGTATACCTATTTTCACCCCTTTAAATAACTGTTTCTAGAATTTAGTTTCTAAGGCAGCTGATGCATCATGGGTGTCGACAGGCCCCAATTTGACAAAAAAATAGTTTCGTAGAATATCACCATCATTTTGTCGATGTAAGCTTGATAAATTAGTACAACTGCTGAACCTTTATCCTGTCGTGTTATTACAAAGAACTTATTTTGTTGTAGAGTTTTAATGACAGCAAAATGTTGTTTCCTCCATTTAAACTCTGAATGGGATACTGGTGTACTCGCGCTGCTAGCAAGGCCATTCAATCTAGCCTTTGAGCCTTTGAGCCTTTGAGCCTTTGAGCCTCTTATTTTGGTCTCAGAAACAGGTGGAAGTCTCACTGCTTGAGAATTGAGAATTTTATATTCTGAAAATACTTCTTCACGCTTAACACTAGATGGTGGAATACATAATTCCTATCCATGATCTGGTATTAAAAGTTCAGCAGGAGACAACTTCTGAGAAGATAGATTTAGGACGTTCTTACCTACATCTGCGTTGGTTGAGCAACCAATATTTTTGTATATTAAATATTGAAATCTATTGCACTGAAGCATTAGCTTTTTACGTTTGCACTCCTGTATAATTGCAACATACAGTGAGAAAGTAATTTTATCACAGCAAGAAATAATGATCACTGTTTCCCTGCATACTTGTACAGTTGAAGTCTTACACTTTTTGAGATTTAATGCGAATTCATCCATGAAATTATAGATTCAAGCATTTTCTATTTCATATCATGGGTGTCAATTCGCTTTCTTTATTTTAAATAAAATAAACGAAAGACATACGTAATGCCTTACACAAGAATATCTATCTATCTATCTATCTATCTATCTATCTATCTATCTATCTAAATATATATATATATATATATATATATATATATATATATATATATATATTCATGCAAGATTCAAACAGTTTATTGATCACTTTAAAACTGCTCGTGTAAATTAGCCGCCAACTCGCTATTTACAAAGTTAAATTTCTCCTTAATTATTAGCTAATTCCCTATGGCCGAGGGGTTAACGCTCTTGACTACGAATCAGTGGCGATTAGTGATATGAGTTCGAGCCCGCCGACCGTTGAAGATTGCGTTAGCATGAAACATCGATGTCTATTTATATATATATATATATATATATATATATATATATATATATTGTGTGTGTGTGGAAACATTAAATGACGATGTCATAAAATAAATTTTTTTGAAAATTATATTTGTTTTTATTTGTGCGTTTTGTTTCCATTGTGTCCCTTACTACTACACGCACACACACACGCACATATGGCCAAACATTTTGGACAAGACTGTCTTACAAACGAGGGAGAAACAGACAACAATCCTGCGACGGAAATAGTCAGCAAGAGCCGGCAGAAATACACCAAGACCTTAAATTCCAGAAAACTCGAAGAATGGGTCAACCAACAACGTGCTAAGTATTTCCTAGGTGAATTATCCAAAGAATATATAGACAAGGAAGGCTCTGTAGACTGGCTGAAAAAAGGATATCTCCATTATGATCAGGAGAGAATGATAATGGCTGCTCAAGATCAAGGCTTGATAACCGATGAGTGGTCTCAGCAACAATAACAAGTGCAGGTTCTGCCACACAGAAGTAGAGAGTGTGAGCCACCTGACATCCATTTGTAAGGTTCTCCTGGGAGATGGCTATCATACAATGCGACACAACGGAGTGTGTAAATATCTTCACTGGACTATATGTAAAAAGTTGAATATCCAGTGTAGCAGCAAGTCCTGGGAGCATATACCAGAAAGAACAGTTGAAAATAATTTATACACCATCCACTATGACTATGCAATCCCTACAGCTACATATCTAAGAAAAAGGATTTATTAAACCTGACATCGTGATATGGGGAAAAAAGAAGGAAAGTAGCAACCATAGTTGAAGTCAGTGTTCCTAATGATGCAGTATTAAAAGAGCTAGAAGGGAAAAGATTACGAAATACCAAGATCTTATGTACGACATGAAAAGAAACTGGAATCTTAGGAAAATCTTCATCATCCCAGTAATTATAGGAGCAACAGGACTAATGAAAAAGAATTTCAAAAGCTATCTGGCGAGTATACCCGGTGAACCGAGTGCAAGAGAAATACAAACAAATGCACTTAAAGGGACGGTTAGAATCTTAAAAAGATATCTCGGCTGGAGTGTCTGAAATAGCCGGTGAATGTCTGGCATTCGGTAGAATGCCCCATCCCCAGCAAAAACAGAAATATAAGAAAATTTTTTAAAAAAGCGAGAAATATACATAGTAGCATTAAACTATATCTCTGGCAAAAGAGCTACACAGAGGCGCCCATGTTTCATCCCCGCAAAGAAATCATATATATATATATATATATATATATATATATATATATATATATATACAGATTATTAATTTAAAAACTATATGTCACATATTTCATGGATGTACCATGGTTTAATTGACAAAGATTGATCATTTACCGTTTAAAAAGCTCCTTATAGTCTATTCAAATAATCAGCGACTCATAAAATGAAAACAAATCAAAGAATAGAGTTCACAGATCACCGGTAACATCTTCCGGTGAATTCGCGCAAGCGTTCCTTTTGGAAAAAGTACCGAGTCAATAGGGGCGAACTGTATGTTTATATAAATCTTAATCATAACTAAGTATTATTTAGATTAATTTAAGTGTTGATAACTGATGCTGTATGTTACCCTCCTTCAATGATGAATTTATATTTGAAGGTGATGGTGAGTGGGTTAGATTTGGGTGGGGTGTATTCCTCTTATTAAAAGGTTTAAGTGTTATATTTATACTATTTTTTATTTTTTTATTTTATTTTGAAGAGTGTACTTACATTTGAGTGTAAAACTGTTGTTATAAGTGTAGTTTATTAGCTATGAGGGGCTTGATGTTAATAGAGGAGGTATCCTTATCAGTTAAACGGTTTCGTTAGCGGTATCAAATTAAGTGGGTGGGTAAATATAGGCATATTGGCATTGTATTTTTTCGGGTGAGATCTTTGTATTCAATATATTCTGTTAGTTTTTATCTAATAAAGTGTATGAAACTCTCGGAGTCTGTGTGAATCGATTAGGTCTAAATTTGGGTCATATATAATTTTCTCTTTATTTAAGATGATTCAATAAATATATTTCTAGTAAGATTTAAGATATTTAATATATTTAATATATTTAAAATGTTGAAAAATTTAGAAAAAATGAATAGGAAGTTATCTAATGATTTATATTATTTGTAATATATAGGGCTTAATACCACTCACTGACTAATAAACTACACCACACTCGTTAACCCTTAAATATAAATACATCATTGAAGAAGGGTAGCATACAGCATTCGATATTAATAAGTAAATTATTCTAAATAATACTTAGTAACGATTAAGACCAATAGAAACATACAGCCCACCCTATTGAGTCGGTACTCTCCCAAAAAGGGACGCTTGGGCGAATTCACTGGAAGATACCACCGGTGATCTAGGAACTCCATTTTTCGACTTGTGTTCATTTCGTGAGTCGCTGATAATTTGAATGGACTCTAACAGCCTTTTTTAAAACGGTAAATGATCAATCTTTGTCAATAAAACCATAGTACGTGTCTGAAATATGTAACATATACTTTTTTAAATAAATAATTTGTATTTTAGCTCCCATATTTTTGCAATCGAGGATTTTATAATTTATTTTACAATATACCCCGACGCTCGCTCTCTCTCTCTCTCTCTCTCTCTCTCTCTCTCTCTATATATATATATATATATATATATATGTATATATATATACATATTATATATATATATATATGTATATATATATACATATTATATATATATATATATATATATATATATTCATCATTTTTATATATATACAAATAAAGTAATTATAATAGCTCAATAGTGTTAGGCCAGAGCTATGTTATATTCAACATTTTTATTTTTGTTCTATACCATATGAAGGAAAGATTCACGTCATTTGATGAAACTTGTTTTTTATTCAGCATATATATATATATATATATATATATATATATATATATATATATATATATATATATATATATATATATATATATATAGTTGTATGTCAGATTATGTTGAAAATAAATAACTAAAGTGCTCGATCACAGAAAAGTGAGAGCCAAATACAAATAATTTATTTAAAAAACTATACATTACATATTTCAGAGTCGTACCGCGGTTTCATCTAGATGGGCTGACTTTTTAAATAAAATAAAAAAACGTCTATAGCCCATAAAAGAATCATCAGCGTCTCTAAATCAAAATAACAGAGGGGAATGGCGTTTAGGTTCACCATTATAAAAACAGTGCATTGCTGAGGCGTATTTTTTGAAGAAGGTACCAGGGTCAAAGATACATATTGGGTGGGATTTATCAAGAGTTTTATTTTATTTATTTTTTTTATCTATTTATCGTTTTGTGTTTCAAAATTTTTTTTTTTATTAGGTGTTTTTTAAAAATTATTTTATTGGTCCCCCGATTTATAAAATCGGGAGACCTATGTTTTGAGGCATTTCCGTCCGTCCATCCGTCCGTCCGTCCGGATTTTTCTCCCCAACCATCCATTGAATTTCTCTGAAATTTTGCATGAAGTTGTAACTTTGGTCAGGTTAGAAAGTGACATTCTCCGATTTTTGACCAGGGGGTCAAAAGCCCCGAAATGGCAAAAAATAACATTTTTTGCCCCATAACTTTTCATCCATCCATTCAATTTCTCTGAAACTTGGCCAAAATGTGGAGGCAATTGTTCCTAATAGAAAATAAGTATCGCTGACCTTGGAAAAAAATCTGGTTCGCGCCTCCATGGGGTCAAAAGCCCCCAAAATGGCAAAAAATGACCCTTTTCGCCATAACGTTTGATCCATCCATTCAATTTTTTTGAAACTTGGCCAAAATGTAGAGCCAATTGTTCTGGATATAAAATGAGCATCATTGACCTCAGAACAATTCTGGTTCGCGCCCCCAGGGGTTCAAAAGGGGGTCATAAATGCCCCAAATTTATTGCATTTTACAGTCTACACATCGAGGCACATACAGAGGGGGACAACGCACGCGCGGCTTGTTTTGTTATAGTTTTGTATTTTTTAAAGGTTGTATTTTAAAAGTTTGTATTCAAAAATTGAGGGGGGAGGCTTGAGCCCCCCCGCAAGCCCCCCCCCCCATGTGCCGCCGTCAATGATGTTATAATACGTGCGAGCAATATGATTAATATGACCCTTCAAAGTATTATAAACAAAACTGACACCTCGAAAATCGTCAGTTTCAAATGATAAATGTGGCAAAATTATTTTCTATACTTCTAAGTCAAAAGTTGGAAAGAGAATAAGGGGAAGAGAGAGAGAGAGTGGGTGCAGGAGAGAGGCAGAAGAGAAGGAAGGTGGGAGTCAGTGGGAGAGAGAGAAAGAGGAGAGAAGGGAAACGGATAGTGGAAAAGCGAGAGAAAGTGTGTGTGTGTTTGTGTGTGTGAGAGAGAGAGAGCGAGAGAGAGAGAGAGAGAGAGAGAGAAGGGGGGGGCAGGAATAGCGTACTGTAAAAAAAGAAAAGTAAACTGTACCAACGTTGAACCAACAAGTTATGGATCGTCTGGTTACATTACATAAAAAAATGAAATATATATTTGAAAAAGAAAACTGTCTAAAAAAATCACGAGTAAAAAGGACGCGTTTTTGTGAAGGAAATAAGAAAAATAAGCTACATTCAATATGGCTGTCACCTACTTCTGAATCTTGCCAAAAGTCAAAAAACAAACTCAATGGCAGGTGTTTTTGATGAGAAGTTTTTTCATTCATATACTAGTGGAAGCACGTGTCTACGCCGGGTAATATATACATGTGGCGATTTGTGTTCGGGGTTCGCGCCCACCGACCGTCGGGAATTAGTTCCTAGACTGAAGATTGCGTTAGCATGAAACATCGATGTCTCTAGGTATTTAAATATTTAATATTTATTTATTAAAATATTATTGTATATATATATATATATATATATATAAAATCAAATATAGTAACACGAAATTACATAATCATCGATGCAATAATTTATTTCAACCTTGTGGTATTTTCAAGAATCTGATTTAGACGATTACATTTTTGAAACTGAAAAGGAAATTTTTTATATTAACACTCGACAGTTCAAATATAATTGGAGAGAGCGGGGGTAACAACCTATGTAATACATATTTAGAGAGAGGGGGAAATTTGAAGCATATCTAATCTATAAATATACATTGAGAGGGGGAATTGCATAATTTATTACGGACAGGGAAGGGGAGGCCATATGTATAAGTAGAAATTGTAAAATTGGTCATAAGTGAGGATGGAGGAGGGGAGGGGGTTCATGTTTCTAAGAAAAAAATCGGGTCGTGTCAAAAATTACCAGTATTAAACCACCTCTCTTTGGTTGATGACACCTACTGTCTAGCGATTAATGTATATTTGGGGGGGGGGGGTCATAAGAAAAGAAAAGAAAGGTGATTTGAAAATAGTACAGACCTAATTCTGAAACGAACTCACTCACGTACACATACACAGGCATGCATAAACACGTACACATCATATGTACATACATACCTACACACATACAATTATACACACACATACATGCATACATATATATATATATATATATATATATATATATATATATATATATATATATATATATATGTATATAAAAAAGGCCAACCTAGATTGAGCGACCGACAACTGCTTCAAAATCCGGTTGGCTTCATATCAAGGGCAATATTAAATTATCTCGCAGTTGGAAAAGCAAAAAAAAAGGAAAAACCTTAAAATCAAAGAAAGAAAAAAGAAAGAGAAAAAGAGGGAAATGGAAGGATATAAGAAAGGAAAGAAAAGGCAAATCTTTAAACTTAGACCCGCCACAGACACCTGTGTCTGCATGAGTGTCGCACGTGTGGATCTGTGACGTCACTCTTTCTTCGTGAGAAGCTGTTTTTTGCGAGTCTGGCTTTTGGAGGCGAGCCGAATGGACGTGTTTCTCTATGTAGTCTTCAACATGATTAGGAGAATTAAATTCCCTAAGCGAATATAGGCGTGCGATCTCTTTTTCTTCTTCCTCCTCGAATGGCTAAGGACTTAATTAGGAAGTAACTACGATAAAGCAGTAATTTGGTCTCTCCATCGACGTTAGTGAAGCATCTCCAAGCAGACGGATAACTAACGCCTGAAATAAAACAGAATTAAAAGTTTAAAAGATTGTTTGTCACCTGAGTCGGTTATGAAGTTTTGTTGTAGCGGCGAGGTTCACGGCAGTACAGAAGAATTCAACCACTAGACGACATCGAGACGGCGCCCCTCCGCGACGAAGAAATAAAGGATTAGGAAATTAAAAGGTATGCAACATATATGATTTCTGGTGTTAAAAATGACGAGTTGTTTAAACGAGAACTGCCACGGCCCATTCCGGGACGGGTATACTGAACGAGAGCTGCCACGGCCCATTCTGGGAGCTATGCATATATACTTTTAAATATATATATATATATATATATGTGATTTTATGAAGGCTTACCAAAGCATTCCTTTCAAGACACCAATGATCACCATTAAAAATAAAAGTCAAACTTAAAAAGCAAGGAAGAAGGGTAATAAATCAACAATTGAAATAAGACTCTTTGAACTCGGACGAACATTTGTGTTGACTTTTCTTTGTGAGAAGTTGGATTTAGAATTCCCATACTATCATTGGATTGGAATGGTAACTTGTGAGCGGTAGCTTGAATGATTTAGTTCTTTTGTTTTCTTGTGGGGGGGGGGATTTATTCATCATTGTACCGGCTAACGTGAAAGTGTATTATCGCACATTGTTCCGGTTTTGTGGTTTTATTGAATGTATTTTGGACCGATTACTTGCTTGTTGGCTTGGTGAAAGAAATAATGCACAAGCTACTTTTCTAAGACTTTTCTAGGACTTTCTTTTCTTATCGTTGTTCTTCCTTGCTTTTTAAGTTTGACTTTTATTTTTATTTTTATTTTTTTCCTCTTCTCTTCTTAAGTGACCTCAACTATTACAACGCCACATTGTGTTTTGTCGGCAGTTGAAACCAGTATTCCAGACATTTAATTTCCCTGATGATCTGCCAAGCAAGTAACTGCTTGGTAGTGAAACACGTGTAGGAAAAAACATTTAATTTGAATAAATAGTATTTGTAAGAAAAAATATCTTTAATGGTGATCATTGGTGTCTTGAAAGGAATGCTTTGGTAAGCCTTCATAAAATCACATATAAATGCTCTGTACTCTGTAATCGAGTATCATCGAGCTTGTTTTTTATTGGAACAACCCCGGTCTTCACTGAATGATCTATTTTATGAGTGAAAAATCTAAATCTATATATATATATATATATATATATATATATATATATATATATATATATATTACCTAGCTCTACTTACGTATCGAGCACTGTTGACGTAAATACTGAAAATTGATACATAAAAAATAATATCTCTTTATAAAATTTTATGTGGATACATGAAATAGTAATATATATATATATATATATATATATATATATATATATATATATAAATGTATATATATATATGTATATATATATAAAATGTATATATATACATATATATACATATATAAAATGTGTATATATATATATATATATATAATACTCGCCGTATTCAGTATAAATATCACTTAGTTTCTCTGTTATTACTGGACAATTTCTCGTTGCCTAATGGAACTAGGTGAACGGTTAGAGATTAAAGGTATATCTGTGACCATATATATATATATATATATATATATATATATATATTAATATTATAATATATCCGGATGTTTCACTAATTATAAGATATTAGTTGACGCTTATATCTTTTGTTGGATTGCTTCATATACATATATATATATTAATATATATATATAACGTAAAATATAATAACACGAAATTACATGATTGTCGATGCAATAATTTATTTCAACCTTGCGGTTTTATTCAAGCATCCAATTTGACAATTACATTTTTGAGACTCTATATATATATATATATATATATATATATATATATAAATATATATATATATATATATATATATATATATATATATATATATATATATATATATATATATAAATAAATATAAAACGTATAAGTTTGAAAAACCAAAAACAACGCGGAAATATATTACTTTAAAATAAATATTCATTTATTTAAAAATAGTAAATTTTCGATCGCAAGGCAATCCTCTTCAGACAGACACAATTTAAATTTTTTAGTTTTTTCTCTTTCTTTTTTGTTGTCGTCGTGTTATCCCGACATTGTGCTGGAGAGCGGTAAGAGTCCGTGTGATCTTAATTGTAGTCATTTCAAAATGTTTAATCAGGAAGGGAAGATACGCGATGGCGCGCGTTGATATGAATAAAGATGTTTTTTCACAATTAAAAACGTCGTGTTAATCTGAATATGAATTTGTAAGTTTGAAAAGCCAGAAACAACGCAAAAATATATTTGAAAAAATAAATATTCATGTCAATGTCGACAGCACACAACAACAACAACAAAAACAACAAAACAAAAACAAAGAGAAAAAAACTATAAAAAAACTCGAATTATTTCTATGTCGGATGATAATTTCTTTGCGATCGAAAATTTACTACTTTTGAATTAGTGAATATTCCCGTGGGTGTTAGAGCACTAGCTTGCAGAGTCGAGGCTGAATTCGTATTCAGTTCGTGTCTGACGACCGTCTGAAATTGTCACTTCCTACACTGATGATAGCAAAAGTTTGAAACGCCAGCGTATGTAGGTTAACATAATTTAATATTTATTTAATAAAATTTTGGCATATACATATATATATATATATATATATATATATATATATATATATATATATATATATATATATATATATATATATATATATATATATATATATTAAATTCACAAGCGTGGAGAAGATGACATATAGCGCCTAGCATTCACAAATGGTGACCTATATAAATTCCGAATAAGTTCATAGAACACTCTCGACTACTCTTCTGTCTTTGTCCGCTTCTAGGTACATATAGCTCTTAATTTCCCTTAATCACGTGACAGTTTCCGGTGGCCGAGTGGAGATGGCTACTGCTTGCAGATTCTAGGCTGATTCTGCAAACAGGGTTTGCGCCTCCCGACCGTCTGAACTCGTTACTTTCCTGCATTTATGAGAGTAATAAACCTGAAACGCGTATGTCTGTAGGCATAATTAATTTCAAATCTATTTATATATATATATATATATATATATATATATATATATATTTATATATATATATATATATATATTAAATGATTAAATTAAATGTTTTTGAATGATCTAAAAAAAGAACTTTTTAAAGTTTTGTAGATTTTTTAATTCTTTAAATTTTGTATGCATTTTCAATTTTGTGTATTTTTGATATTCTATTTCATGCAATTTCGTTTCTTTTCTGTGCGTGGGTTTATTAATATGTATGCTGTTTTGAAGGGGATTGAAATTGTGATATTAATAAAGGTTTAATTCATCTCTCAAACAATCGTATGCCTTACTGTTTTATTTGTGCTGATTAACGCAATATAACGATCGCATGTAATCCTCTGTAGAGGAATGTAAAACCGAAATAAAATCGGATGAACCGTGAAAGAAGAATGTTGTTGATTCTTTATAAGCGTTGTCAACACGTATCTGTCAAACGTACTGTCTAATGCGGAGGTAGACACGTATGACATGTATGACCAGATGGAACAGAATACTATGATAAGAAAGAGAAACAGAGACGACCTATAATGTAATACAACGTGTCTATCACACACTTCAAAGTGAGGCTCGCATTCACTAATATCCAGGGACTTATAATCAACATCAATAACGTAGAAACTTTTCATCCTGACAAACTCCCCGGATATCCTACTACTAAATGAAACGAACCTTCAATCCTTAACCTTCTCTCATCACTTTGACATGACTAACTACCTCCCACTCTTCCGTAAAGACTCTGACAAACATATGCACGGGCTAGAAGTTTATGCTCGGAACACCCTCCCCTTGACTAAACAACATAGGTTAGAATAAGATGACCAAGCCTACATGTGTCTTCGATTGCCCTTACATGACAGCGTTAGTTACTTATATTTCTTATATCATTTTCCTTAAACTCAGGACTGTACCCTGCTTAACTCTGTCTCTGAAAGCATAGATAGAGCACTCTCACTCGACTCGAATGCCCAAATACATGTATTTAGGGATTTTGATGCCCACAACCGTGAATGGCTGGGATTCTCTAGCTTTACTGACGCAGCCAGTAACTCTACGTATAATTTCTCCTTAGCTCCCTCCATCTCACAGACTGTCGCTTTACCGACCCGCCTCCCTGATCGAGTAGACCAGCAAGCCTCACTTCTCGACCTGTTCTTGACCTCACTGTCCGAGGCTTGTGTGACGAAAGCCCATAGCCCGCTCGGGAATGCCGATCACATTGTGGTAATAGTTGCTATCACCCTACAAACTCAGAAGCTGATGAGCCGTTGCTGAAAACAACGAGATACTACGAGCAGGCTGAGTTTAGGTCCATCAGAGATCACATCAGCGACACCCCATGGAGTGAAACCTTCTCGCTCCCGGCTGATCAGTGTGCAAATGAGTTCACCGAACGGGTCAAAGCAGTCATTAAAGCCTATGTCCCCATGCGAAAATTCTTCAGCAAGCCCCACTCTCGTCAATGGTTCACCTCGGAATTTAATTTCTATATAACTTGTTCCATAATTTATTAAGCTAAGAAGCGCAGCAAGCCAACACACCGAAAGTACGAAGATGGTTATCTCCCTTACACCCTAATTGATTTTATAATTAAGGATGATTAAAATTTCACACCAATCGAGTAACATTAAAGTTCGTTAATAAGCACCAATTAAAAAAACCTTATCGTGTCACACCCTCATACATAGCTTGTGTATCGGTGTTACCTATATTATACAGATAATTTATATTTACTCGCCTTCCAACGAGGGTAATGTTAAACACAAATTCAGTTTTTTTATGAGGAGAAAATTTATTTCCCTTAAAAGGGTCGCATTGGATTGGAAAGAAAAAGAAAACTTGTCTTAGTTCGGAATGACGTCTCCTTCCCAGATGGAGGACAGAACAGAAACTATTGCTTGATCCCAGCCAGGAAGTCGGATTTTGTTTCCTGCCTCGCCCAATAACTAAGTAAGACAAAGCGCTTAAATGTAACAAAGGTCTTCTCCAGGGGAGTGGAACTTTGTTAATGCTAACGTTCTGAGAAAACGGACACAAATCGGCAACGCCACATGCAATCAACTTCAAAGGTACAGGGTGGGCAAAAATAAGGGTCCTATTTTTAAAAAATCATAACTTTTTTATTTATTGATTTTTTTAAATTTTTATTTTATTTTTTTTTTTAGAATAAGTAAAGGACCCCTTCCGAAGCAAGCATGAGCCGTATTAGCCCTAAGGAACGTACCCTCATTTAGAAAACATTATTTTTGCTTAAAAAGCTCAAAACAGTGTAAAAAACAATACTTTAGTTTTTGTAAGTTTTAAGAAGTGTTTTTCGGCTAAAATTTGTTTTGTTTATTTCAAAAAATCTCGGAAGGGTCAGTCTACACACACATAAAGTTTGGTGAGTTTAACTTTTATTTTGTGGAAATTATTCAAATTCAAGTTATTCAAATTTAAAGATAGGACCCTTATTTTGGCCCACCCTGTATTAGCGCTGGACACGTAGGTGGAAGCGAGCGAGCATGAACGCTTCATTATTTGGTTGCTGCCGGAGAGTGAGCAGGTTATAGCTGTAAAGTCTAGTGTGATGGTGACCTCATCGATTATCGAAGAGCAAAGTCTTACAAAGAAGCAAAAACCAGTCGGTATTCACATGTAAAAAGAAAACGCGGTTTAAAAGGTCAAACGCCGCGTTATAAAAAATCACGACTTAAAGAGACGCATAAAAAATTCTAAAGACCTTTTATGTAGGAAAGAATCCAAAGTTGCCATGCTATGAAGAATTCTTTTTTATAAAGATTAAAAGAAGCTGCTGTCAATATGGCGTCTAGCAGAGAGTAGAGTTCCGAATCTTGTCTGGGGTTGAATTTCGCTATAAAATAAACAAGCCTCTTGGCAAAAATTATTGGTGATACCCGCATATATCTACGTATATAAAGTTAGGTATGTGTATATGTTTATACATTTAGACAAGAAGAATACTCACCCGAAGACGGATAAAATTAATTCCTCGACCACGGCAGATTTGCACCATTTTTATGTCTCGTTACGAAGATTAAAATCAACATATTATGCTACTAACCCTTATATTTAGAATCCCTATTCCAATTTTGATAAAAATATATTACATTATTTTGATCCTAGAAAATGTCTAAAAGTTCAGGCTTAAGGGGTCTTAATAAGAAATTAAAATTCATGGAATCCTGCTTAATTTGTGTCTAATGACTATGAAATAAAATTGAATTCAAATCTGATATATTTCAATTTTTAAAGACGCCCCCCCCCCTCCTGCTAAAGACACTTTAAAATTGTATGTATCCATGCGTCTAAAATATATATGTACGTATCTTAACTACATCTGTATGTATGCATTTGAACAACGGATGCATGAATCTAAACAGCATACATATGTATCTCAACAACATATACATGTATGCATGCATCTAAATACCATATTTATGTATGCATCTAAGCAACATATGAATGCATCCAAACAACATATCAATATATTTTTCTAAAAAATATGAACGTATGTATGTATCTAAACAACATATGTACGTATTCTTCTAAACACATATGCACGTATGTATGCATCTAAACACCATATTTATGTATGCATCTAAGTAACGTATGTATGTATCCAAACAACATATGTATATAATCTTTTAAAACATATGCACACATGTATGCATCTAAAAACATTTGCATATATGTATGTATCTAAGCAACAATCACGTTGACACACCGGTTCCCGTTAGATCACCAAAGTTAAGCGACGTCGAGCCTGGCCAGTATTAAATGGGTGACCATTTGGGACTACCAGGTGCTGTATGTGCTCTCTGTTTATCTCGGCATTGTTTCCAGTCGTCTTGAACTGCTTGCCATTGGAATCAAGCAGTGCCGACTCAGGAGAGGTGTTGTCAGGGATTGCGCAACCCTTGCTTCATAATTACACGCGCAGCCAGCCCCTTATAGGGGTATCCATAGTCTCTCTAGACTGAACGGAGGGCTTATATATTAAAGCAACATATGTATGTATGCATCTATACAAGATATATGTATGTATATATATATATATATATATATATATATATATATATATATATATATATATATATATATATGTAAGCATTAAAATAACATAAGTACGTATAAATATATATAAACAACATATGTATGCATGAATGCATCTAAACAACATATGTATGTGTGAATCAAAACCACCTATGCATGTATGTATCTAAACAACATACGTATATATGTATCTAATAAACTTAAGTATGTAGTCATCGAAACAACATATGTACGTATGAATATATACAACATATGTACGCATGTATTTAAAACATAGGCATGTATGTAGTCATCTAAAGAACATATGTATGTATATATGTAGACAGCATATGTATTTATATATCTATCCAAACAACATATGTATGTATGTAGACAGCATATGTATGTATTTATCTATATAAACAATATATGTGTGTATGCATATATGTCGACAGAATATGTATGTATGTATCTATCTAAACAACATATGTATGTATGTAGACAGCATATGTATATATTTATCTATATAAACAACATATATATGTATGCATATATGTAGACAGCATATGTATGTATCTATCTAAACAGCATACGTGTGTATGCATATATGTAGACAGAATATGTATGTATGTATCTATCTAAACAACATATGTATGAGTGTAGACAGAATATGTATGTATTTATTTATCTAAACAACATATGTATGTATGTAGACAGCATATGTATGTATTTATCTATCTAAACAACATATGTGTGTATGCATATATGTAGACAGCATATGTATGTATTATCTATCTAAACATATTTATGTATGTAGACAGCATATGTATGTATGTATCTATCTAAACAACATATGTATGTATGTAGCCAGCATATGTATGTATTTATTTATTTAAACAACGTATGTATGTATGTAGACAGCATATGTATGTATTTATCTATATAAACAACATATGTGTGTATGCATATATGTCGACAGAATATGTATGTATGTATCTATCTAAACAACATATGTATGTATGTAGACAGAATATGTATGTATTTATTTATTTAAACAACGTATGTATGTATGTAGACAGCATATGTATGTATTTATCTATATAAACAACGTATGTATGTATGCATATATGTCGACAGAATATGTATGTATCTATCTAAACAACATACGTGTGTATGCATATATGTAGACAGAATATGTATGTATGTATCTATCTAAACAACATATGTATGTGTGTAGACAGAATATGTATGTATTTATTTATTTAAACAACGTATGTAAGTATGTAGACAGCATATGTATGTATTTATCTATATAAACAACGTATGTATGTATGCATATATGTCGACAGAATATGTATGTATCTATCTAAACAACATACGTGTGTATGCATATATGTAGACAGAATATGTATGTATGTATCTATCTAAACAACATATGTATGTATGTAGACAGCATATGTATGTATTTATCTATATAAACAACGTATGTATGTATGCATATATGTATACAGAATATGTATGTATGTATGTATCTATATAAACAACATATGTATGTATATATGTAGACAGAATATGTATGTATGTATCTATCTAAACAACATATGTATATATGCATATATGTAGACAGCATATGTATGTATCTATCTAAACAACATATGTGTGTATGCACTATGTAGACAGAATATGTATGTATGTATCTATATAAACAACATATGTATGTATGTAGACAGCATATGTATGTATTTATCTATCTAAACAACATATGTGTGTATGCATATATGTTGACAGAATATGTATGTATGTAACTATCTAAACAACATATGTATGTATGCATATATGTAGACAGCATATGTATGTATCTATCTATCTGAACAACATATGTATGTATGTATGTATGCATCTATGTATCTATGTATTTTATTTACTTCCTCTAGTAGGTTAAATACAAGTTTAGGTGTGGGTTTTGATGAAAGTGTTTCTGTGGAACGAACTGGATTCGAACTTGGTACACTCAAGTCTTTGTCGTTAACCACTTAGCCATCTAAACAAAATCACATTAATGTGGATGTGCCCAAGGGGTCGATCGTACGACTTTTATTATTATCCCTGATTCTCATAAACGGCCTCCCTAATGCAATTGCGTCCGAAATAGGTGTAGTTGCTCTATTCTCGACGTGTCGGCAATCGAATACACACATATCTGAAACTTGTCCCGCTAGTATATACTAGAATGTAAACACGAATAATGTTCCTATCTAGAAACTTTCATTCGTACCTACCTAAACAATTATCTATCTAATAATGGGTATATGTATATATGTAGGTAGGTATGTACCTAAATACCTACCTACATATATAAATATAAACATTATATATCTATTACATTCTGCGTTTGAAAATTACAGTGGATGACATGGAAAATTACCGTAGAAACCCAGCCGAACTAGGAAATTACTTCGAGAGAGGAAATAACCACAGAGTTGCCGATGGAGGTGGTGATTGGCAAAGATTGAGTAAATGCGAAGTTGTTTTCAATAAAAACAAAAAAAAACAAAAAAAACAGCGATGTCAGAGAAAATCAGTTGAATGTTACCATACATCAGCCAGGAAGGAAAATATGGATAGATAGCCATAGTATAGTCTATCTATCTATCTATCTATCTATCTATCTATCTATCTATCTATCTATCTATCTATGTTAGCCTATATTTTGCATCGCTTCTGTCTCTTTTAACTGCACGAACCATGGCTGTCTGTCATCTTCAAATATTGCATTGCATGCTCACAGTTAAGCTTTGGTTTGAAACGCAATACCACCGGGTTACATCCCAGGTAACCTATGTAAACAAATACTCGTTGAGCCGTCCTCTTAAATAATAAAATTCTTCCCAGTTTTAACCAGTGTTACTAATCTTCACAATGTTGTCTTATCGTCCATCTGACAAACTCATTAACCCTCATATTCTAGGTGCCTTTCGCCTGGATAAGCGGTGGTAGATTAAAAAATTACACAACACAATTTCATGGTTGAACTCTTTTATTGTTTATCTGACCAGAAAACATATTTTGTAGATCATAGTAGTAATTGCCGTTTCCATCCATGAATTCTTCACCACATGATTGAGAACAAAATTCTGCCCACAGGTTGAATATTTTGTTATCGCATATCTAAATTAGCAGATGGTACTGAAGTACTTGCTAAGGTTCCCTTCAGGGCTTGATTAATATATGGCTCGCCAAACCTGTACATTTTCCACTTTTATGGTTCTCCACTTATTGGAGCAGTGTTGTCAAGAATAGTTTCCCGTGAAGCTGCGATGTTCTTTCTTCTGAAGAATTCGTTTGTAGATGGTTGCGACAAGAACGACAACTACGCATAAAAATGGAGAGATTTTTTATTATTTAGAGTATTCGGTCTACTGTTCTCATCTTTGATTTTATCCTCTAAACGTTTCGGCCGATCTAACCTCCAACCTTCTTCAGTTGTATCTTATCAAACTCGGGAATCTGTATGGAATTTCGTACGGAACACTATTTAATCCACGGAATAGCTTGTTTCCATTCCGTCAGCCACGGCCGGTCTTAAGTAATTCGCAATTGTATTTTTAGTATCGCCCGCACTGAGAATTGAACCCTCAACCCCAATTAGCTAACTGTCAATTAGAACTGATTATTACTTACCATTTTATCCGTTACGTCATGGGCCATTGAGTACATTGTATTCTTAGCATCGCTCACATTGAGGATTGAACCCTCACATTGAGGATTTATTCGTTACGCCACTGGTCCTTGAAGAGGTTTTGTTTAAAGTTTCTCTAGATCTGCCGTGTTCTTTCTACCTCTATGCATATTAACAGACTAACCTCGTGAAGAGTGTGGCTCTTTACCGCGCAAGGGTGGTTATTCAATATGGCATTATTTTGCGCATCACATAATGCTTGGATGCATGAAGATCAGTCGGTGATGCCACGAACAGGCCATCTCGGAATGGTACTATTCTTCTACAAACCCTTTGCAGCTTAGATGTACACAAACTCTTCCAGACCAGGATGACTATGCAATTCTTACAACTACACACTTAGAAACGGAGCTGTTAAACCTGACATAGTGATATGGGACAAGAAAAAGAGGTTAGCAAGCCTAGTTGGTGTCATTGGCCCTCATGATATTGGTTTAAACAGAGCTGAGAGAGAGACGATAACTAAATACTAAGGTAGTATGTACGACATGAAATGAAATTAGAATATTTGGAAAGTCGCCATTATTCCGGTAATAATAGGAGCTACCGAGCTTATGAACAAGAAGCTACAAAAATAATTGGTGAATATACACGGTGAACCAAATGCAAGAAAGATCAAAACAATTGAACTTAAAAGGAACAGTTAAAATTCTAAAAGAGATCTATCGGTTGGAGTCTCTGAAATAGAGGGTGAATGCCTGTCATCCCGTAGGTTTCCCCATCCTCAGCAAAAACAAAAAGATATGAAAATTGAAATGAAAAAGGGATGCGTGCCTTATGAGCTCTCTGAGATGTCACATTTGTTTCAAGTTTAACCAGGACAAGAGGTTCTGAGACTTTCTCACTTCTCGCCCGTGACGTCATCGCCACACGAAACTTACCATCCCCAGTTCTTCAATCTTCAGTAGAGCATTGGGCGCCAATCACTGGCGTTTTTAATCTCGGTACGTCTCATGACCAAACACGTGTCTGTGAATAAACATCTCTTTCTCTTACTATATATATATATATATATATATATATATATATATATATATATATATATATATATAATTATTTTTATTTACACAGACATGTACAAAATCTGCGACACTGGCATGCCGATGTTATCGATCAACAGCTATTACAAACTGAGATCTCATCAGGCAGAGTTAGAATCCGATGTTAACCCTAGATCATATTTGGGAAGAATGAAATTGAGAAAGCTATGTATATATATATAGTCATCCACATACAGACTGTTTCGCTGTTTCACAGCTCATCAGTGCGGCGAGACCAGTTAGTGCCTCAAGCCGGGATCGAAACGCAACCGTCGAGCTTATATATATATATATATATATATATATATATATATATATATATATATATATATATATATATATATATATATAAAGTGGTGAACTAAAAGCGACCTTTTAGGAAAGGTAAAATTTAACTTGAATAAAGTGCCTATTTGCGGAATATACCTTGCTATGAGCAACTGAATTGAAAAAAGATTTGACTTTTGCTTTTCTAATGCCTTTTCATCCTTCTACATATATATATATATATATATATATATATATATATATATATATATATATATATGTGTGTGTGTGTGTGTGTGCGCATGTATATGTATAAAGGACAGAAATGGAAAATCAATTAAACACAGGAAGAAATCACAAATAAACGGGAGATTTGACCGGTTTCGTTCAGATTAACTTACGTCTTCGGAAAAAGTCAAAAGTTGATTAAAATTTACTGTTTGTTTTGTTATTCTTGTGTTTAATTATCTTTTCTATCTGTCTTCCATGTATTCTGTCTCCACGGCTTTCCATTTCATGATATATTGTGTATTTTATCCTATGCTGAATTCTTGGAACAGATATAAATGAATATATCATAAATTTATTTATTTCGAAACTATTTTATATATATATATATATATATATATATATATATATATATATATATATATATATATGACATTTGTAAACCGGTTTGTAAATGGTAATGGAATTGAATAGTTGATAAAAACTCGTTGATGCACAACGAAGACGCCTAGAATGCAATGATCTCTCAAATGAAATAGAAAGTTATGAAATAGAAAAATGAAATTATATTTCAAGAGAATGTCATTAATAGAAAAAAAAATGATGTTTGTTCTGATAAAATGTGGGCCTAAAATCGTCGTAAAAGTTAAGTGGAGTTTAGTTAACAAAAGACAGATGTTTACAGCAGGTTTAATGGATAGCAACGTTGACTATGGGATCGAGTTAAAACCCACTTAATTCTATTACGTTCGCTGAAATATAATTGAAAATAGGTAAAATAGTAACTTCTGTTTTCTTCTCTTTTCACAGCTAATCACTGCTCACTAAGGCCCGAATGCCACTCGAGGAAAAACTTTAATGTTTTGTGCCAGGTCTATGGTAAGCCTAACTGTTGTAGACCCGTGCTAGGGGTCACAAAGATAACAACCACAAATTGTGACAGGTTAAAATATACAATGTATTTATTCATAGCAATACAGTAACGCCACTAAATGTGGTAGGAGATGATCGGATTCCTACCATGCGGTAAAACATGAATAGGAATGTCCTCGATATTTAACACCTACCCACTATAGGAGTATGTGACACAAGGTCGGAAAGTGGGATTTGAAAAGCCAGCGCCCGAGAACGTGAGCGCTTTAGCCATTAAAAATTGCCTGGACAGCCCCGTCGGCATTCCCCGGTAGGGGCGCCTCAGGCAGTAAGCTATCAACTTACTCCTCCCCAAAGAGGAGAGGCAAAGCCTGGGAGGGTGGACCTCCTAGAACTGCACAGGACAGACCCATAGACCGGCGGAATCATGCCCCGAAGGCCAAGACAACACCGGTCTATAGGGTGTAGTATCCATCGGAACAGATACCACACGTGGACACTCACATGATAGGAATATCCTCCGTTTGAGTCTTTGCAACCATGGTATTTATTATAGATGGTTGCTTCCATTAGTTTTTCAATAGGGGTGATTTGTACCCCACAACACTAACACTTTGAGGATTGGAGACGATGGTTGGATCTGGGCAAGAATTGGATTACTTAAGAGAACGACTCTACAAGAATTTATAAACATTGGACTTGAAAATGATCATGCTGTAGTCAGCTGAAAAGCAGTCCCATTGTATTGGGTTCCACAGACGGTCAGTTCCTGAAAAGACACTCTGCTCATAGAAGGTACAAAGGAAGAAATGACACTTTTACAGTAGTTGTACCTAGAAATGTTTTTGCTGTGCATATTTTACAGGGATGAACCAGAGATTAGAGCGTAGTCAAGCACCTACCAGGAAATTCAGGATAGAGTAGAGAAAGACTGACCAGTTTATTCGGACGGCAACTTATCATTTAAGCAGCTTGAGTTTAGTTGGTTTGATAACACGTAGCAGCAGTACGTCCTATCTCATCTTATCTTTCATTAGTGTCGTCTTCATCTTAATAACAAGTAGACCAAAAACAAAACAAGAATAAAACGTGCGCAGATCGATATATCGATTGATTCACACCAGCTAAATTGTTTGATTCTTTCAGCCGATCGGTCCGAGTCTATATCAGTATACCTCGCCCACCGCCCAAATTGCGTCTGGTTCAGAAATACAGCCGCACATTATGACATATTATTTAATTCTGGCACAATTCATTTAGAAATGATTAAAGTCTTACTATTTGTCACCAGCGACACCTAATATTTCTCAATTACGGGCGATCTCATTTTTGTAATGTGTGTGTAGTATAGATCACGAAACACGCATGCTATATATATATATATATATATATATATATATATATATATATATATATATAGAGAGATATATATATATATATATATATATATATATATATATATATATATATATATATATAGAGAGAGAGAGAGAGAGAGAGAGAGAGAGAGAGAGAGAGAGAGAGAGTGAAAAGTCCACACTTAGAAGCGTTGATGAAATGGTGATAATAGGGAAAATATTTTGAAAAAAAATACTTAGAAAAACCTGGACAACGCATTTCTTTATGTTTTCTAAAATAATTTATTTATTTAAAAACTTGAGCACTTTCGGTGATATACACCCTTGTCAAAAGTATAAGCTTATTTTTCTCTTCTTTTTTCGTTTAATCCTTCTGGATTGAGACATATTTATCGCAGTCAAGTTGAAATGCTTATACTTATACTAAAAAGAAATGCGTTGTCAAGGGTTTTCTAAATATTTTTTTCAATATATATATATATATATATATATATATATTGTTTATGTTATTGTTTTACTGGCGATAGAAACATAGCTGTTTTCTTAGTATTTTCCACTTCCTTAGCAGTAAAGAATGTATTCCTTTTATATGTACGTAAACATTAATATATATATATATATATATATATATATATAGAGAGAGAGAAAGAGAGAGAGAGAGAGAGAGAGAGAGAGAGAAAGAGAGAGAGAGACAGAGAGAGACAGGGAGACAGAGAGGGAGAGAAAAAGAGATATACAGAAATTGCTTCATTTAAATACGATAAAATTTCGCCAACGCTGATCAGTCGACAGAGCATTGAGCGCCAACAACTGTTATTTCAGAACTCGTGACGTCTCGTACGTCTAATAGAAGGCCAAACACGTGTCTGTGAATACATTTCTCTATTTTTCTCTCCCCTGCTGTCTGTCTGTCTCTCTCTCTTTCCTTCTCTCTCTCTCTTCTTGGGAGGGATCAGCTATCAAAAAGTCTGACTGCTCTTTCTCGTGGTTCAGTATAAAGAGGAAGATATTATCAGCTTATCCACATCGTATGATTAGTGACTTCCTCTTTACGACATCACAAACTGATTTAGGGTTTCAAAATGTTTCGTATTAAAGAAAAATCTTATTTACTGTACACACACACATATATATATATATATATATATATATATATATATATATATATATATATATATATATAGTCTAGATCTGCTTTAAGTAATTAAATAAACGAAAAAAAAAATGCAATTTAAATTCCTAGGGATACTAGTTTAGTTTAACATATTACAGACTTAGAACTTGATAAACCGACTTACCGCTGGAAAATTCACAAATACAATCGGGAACTTGTAACGTTGCTAAATTTGAATCTTTTATTATATTGCTTTACAAGAGCTCGGCTTGAAACATACAGTATATATATATATATATATATATATATATATATATATATATATATATATATAGTTCTTTTGTAATATAGTAGGAAAACTCCAAGCAGAATGCTCGATTAATTGAGAATCAAGATTAAAATCGTTATATTTGTTTATTGGTAAAGAAAAACTAGTACAACATTAGTACGGTCGGTTTCAAACTCAGTAGGACTTAACCTTCAGTTTATGTTTTCACCTGTTACAGAAATGTTAATTCACGTGTCACTCTCATTTAGATGCGTTATTTGCTTTAGAGTGTTATGCGTATTTGTTTCAAATAACTGTTCGGGAGGTTTAATAAGGTGTAACAGTTGAGATTTAAAATTGGAAAAAATTTAAAAATATTAAAAAAATTTAAAATATTTCTATACAAATACCGTCGAAGTTTATAAGAAGCGTATATTTGGCCGTTACTATTTTGAGGGTTAATTATGTGTCTTCTAGAAAATGTTAAGAGGAGAAAAAATAAAATGGTTAAAAAACACACATTAAATTCAAATTCAAGGTCTGGATTAAAGGACTTTAAATTAATCCAAAAAGAAATTTAAACTAAGATGTAACCCGGGTTCAGTCTTGGCAGATTGTCAATCAGTCTAAGGGCAATAACTCTACAGGGTTCTTGAATGAAGATGCAATGCAAAAAAAATAATTTAAAAAAATTAATTAGATTATGCTGTTGTGTCAAACGTGAAACTCTAACTTAAATACACTTTCTTGGCTTTCGGGCAAAGGTCAAAGTGTAGTATCTGTTGTTCGCAAATATGGTACTATAATATCCTGGGATCAGCGTTAGGTGCTAACGCTGATCCCAGGATATTAGAATGCATAGAATGCAAAAATGTCAAAATCTCTAAGGGTTTTTGAGATAAACCCAAATAACTGGATATATTCTGAAACTAAATAACCAAAGTACTTAGATAAGTATGTTTCAATTTGAACAAATGTTAGGGTTAAGGATAGGGTTAGGGTTAGATAAGTATGTTTTAATTTTAACAACGATTAGGGTTAGGGTTAGGGTTAAATACGTATGTTTCAATTTGAACAAAGATTAGGGTTAGATAAGTATGTTTCAATTTGAACAAAGGTTAGGGTTAAGGTTAGATAAGTATGTTTCAATTTGAACAAAGGTTAGGGTTAATGGTTAGATAAGTATGTTTCAATTTGAACAAAGGTTAGGGTTAAGGTTAGATAAGTATGTTTCAATTTGAACAAAGGTTAGGGTTAAGGTTAGATAAGTATGTTTCAATTTGAACAAAGGTTAGGGTTAGATAAGTATGTTTCAATTTGAACAAAGGTTAGGGTTAAGGTTAGATAAGTATGTTTCAATTTGAACAAAGGTTAGGGTTAAGGTTAGATAAGTATGTTTCAATTTGAACAAAGGTTAGGGTTAAGGTTAGATAAGTATGTTTCAATTTGAACAAAGATTAGGGTTAGATAAGTATGTTTCAATTTGAACAAAGGTTAGGGTTAAGGTTAGATAAGTATGTTTCACTTTGAACAAAAGTTAGGGTTAAGGTTAGATAAGTATGTTTCAATTTGAACAAAGGTTAGGGTTAAGGTTAGATAAGTATGTTTCAATTTGAACAAAGGTTAGGGTTAAGGTTAGATAAGTATGTTTCAATTTGAACAAAGGTTAGGGTTAAGGTTAGATAAGTATGTTTCAATTTGAACAAAGATTAGGGTTAGATAAGTATGTTTCAATTTGAACAAAGGTTAGGGTTAAGGTTAGATAAGTATGTTTCAATTTGAACAAAGGTTAGGGTTAGATAAGTATGTTTCAATTTGAACAAAGGTTAGGGTTAAGGTTAGATAAGTATGTTTCAATTTGAACAAAGGTTAGGGTTAGATAAGTATGTTTCAATTTGAACAAAGGTTAGGGTTAAGGTTAGATAAGTATGTTTCAATTTGTACAAAGGTTAGGGTTAAGGTTAGATAAGTATGTTTCAATTTGAACAAAGGTTAGGGTTAGATAAGTATGTTTCAATTTGAACAAAGGTTAGGGTTAAGGTTAGATAAGTATGTTTCAATTTGAACAAAGGTTAGGGTTAAGGTTAGATAAGTATGTTTCAATTTGAACAAAGGTTAGGGTTAAGGTTAGATAAGTATGTTTCAATTTGAACAAAGGTTAGGGTTAAGGTTAGATAAGTATGTTTCAATTTGAACAAAGGTTAGGGTTAAGGTTAGATAAGTATGTTTCAATTTGAACAAAGGTTAGGGTTAAGGTTAGATAAGTATGTTTCAATTTGAACAAAGGTTAGGGTTAAGGTTAGATAAGTATGTTTCAATTTGAACAAAGGTTAGGGTTAAGGTTAGATAAGTATGTTTCAATTTGAACAAAGGTTAGGGTTAAGGTTAGATAAGTATGTTTCAATTTGAACAAAGGTTAGGGTTAAGGTTAGATAAGTATGTTTCAATTTGAACAAAGGTTAGGGTAAAGGTTAGATAAGTATGTTTCAATTTGAACAAAGGTTAGGGTTAAGGTTAGATAAGTATGTTTCAATTTGAACAAAGGTTAGGGTTAAGGTTAGATAAGTATGTTTCAATTTGAACAAAGGTTAGGGTTAAGGTTAGATAAGTATGTTTCAATTTGAACAAAGATTAGGGTTAAGGTTAGATAAGTATGTTTCAATTTGAACAAAGGTTAGGGTTAAGGTTAGATAAGTATGTTTCAATTTGAACAAAGGTTAGGGTTAAGGTTAGATAAGTATGTTTCAATTTGAACAAAGGTTAGGGTTAAGGTTAGATAAGTATGTTTCAATTTGAACAAAGGTTAGGGTTAAGGTTAGATAAGTATGTTTCAATTTGAACAAAGGTTAGGGTTAAGGTTAGATAAGTATGTTTCAATTTGAACAAAGGTTAGGGTTAAGGTTAGATAAGTATGTTTCAATTTGAACAAAGGTTAGGGTTAAGGTTAGATAAGTATGTTTCAATTTGAACAAAGGTTAGGGTTAAGGTTAGATAAGTATGTTTCAATTTGAACAAAGGTTAGGGTTAAGGTTAGATAAGTATGTTTCAATTTGAACAAAGGTTAGGGTTAAGGTTAGATAAGTATGTTTCAATTTGAACAAAGGTTAGGGTTAAGGTTAGATAAGTATGTTTCAATTTGAACAAAGGTTAGGGTTAAGGTTAGATAAGTATGTTTCAATTTGAACAAAGGTTAGGGTTAAGGTTAGATAAGTATGTTTCAATTTGAACAAAGGTTAGGGTTAAGGTTAGATAAGTATGTTTCAATTTGAACAAAGGTTAGGGTTAAGGTTAGATAAGTATGTTTCAATTTGAACAAAGGTTAGGGTTAAGGTTAGATAAGTATGTTTCAATTTGAACAAAGGTTAGGGTTAGATAAGTATGTTTCAATTTGAACAAAGGTTAGGGTTAAGGTTAGATAAGTATGTTTCAATTTGAACAAAGGTTAGGGTTAAGGTTAGATAAGTATGTTTCAATTTGAACAAAGGTTAGGGTTAAGGTTAGATAAGTATGTTTCAATTTGAACAAAGGTTAGGGTTAAGGTTAGATAAGTATGTTTCAATTTGAACAAAGGTTAGGGTTAAGGTTAGATAAGTATGTTTCAATTTGAACAAAGGTTAGGGTTAAGGTTAGATAAGTATGTTTCAATTTGAACAAAGGTTAGGGTTAAGGTTAGATAAGTATGTTTCAATTTGAACAAAGGTTAGGGTTAGATAAGTATGTTTCAATTTGAACAAAGGTTAGGGTTAAGGTTAGATAAGTATGTTTCAATTTGAACAAAGGTTAGGGTTAAGGTTAGATAAGTATGTTTCAATTTGAACAAAGGTTAGGGTTAAGGTTAGATAAGTATGTTTCAATTTGAACAAAGGTTAGGGTTAAGGTTAGATAAGTATGTTTCAATTTGAACAAAGGTTAGAGTTAAGGTTAGATAAGTATGTTTCAATTTGAACAAAGGTTAGGGTTAAGGTTAGATAAGTATGTTTCAATTTGAACAAAGGTTAGGGTTAGATAAGTATGTTTCAATTTGAACAAAGGTTAGGGTTAAGGTTAGATAAGTATGTTTCAATTTGAACAAAGATTAGGGTTAAGGTTAGATAAGTATGTTTCAATTTGAACAAAGGTTAGGGTTAAGGTTAGATAAGTATGTTTCAATTTGAACAAAGGTTAGGGTTAAGGTTAGATAAGTATGTTTCAATTTGAACAAAGGTTAGGGTTAAGGTTAGATAAGTATGTTTCAATTTGAACAAAGGTTAGGGTTAAGGTTAGATAAGTATGTTTCAATTTGAACAAAGGTTAGGGTTAGTATAAGTATGTTTCAATTTGAACAAAGGTTAGGGTTAAGGTTAGATAAGTATGTTTCAATTTGAACAAAGGTTAGGGTTAAGGTTAGATAAGTATGTTTCAATTTGAACAAAGGTTAGGGTTAAGGTTAGATAAGTATGTTTCAATTTGAACAAAGGTTAGGGTTAAGGTTAGATAAGTATGTTTCAATTTGAACAAAGGTTAGGGTTAAGGTTAGATAAGTATGTTTCAATTTGAACAAAGGTTAGGTTAAGGTTAGATAAGTATGTTTCAATTTGAACAAAGGTTAGGGTTAAGGTTAGATAAGTATGTTTCAATTTGAACAAAGGTTAGGGTTAAGGTTAGATAAGTATGTTTCAATTTGAACAAAGGTTAGGGTTAAGGTTAGATAAGTATGTTTCAATTTGAACAAAGGTTAGGGTTAAGGTTAGATAAGTATGTTTCAATTTGAACAAAGGTTAGGGTTAAGGTTAGATAAGTATGTTTCAATTTGAACAAAGGTTAGGTTAAGGTTAGATAAGTATGTTTCAATTTGAACAAAGGTTAGGGTTAAGGTTAGATAAGTATGTTTCAATTTGAACAGGTTAGGGTTAAGGTTAGATAAGTATGTTTCAATTTGAACAAAGGTTAGGGTTAAGGTTAGATAAGTATGTTTCAATTTGAACAAAGGTTAGGGTTAAGGTTAGATAAGTATGTTTCAATTTGAACAAAGATTAGGGTTAAGGTTAGATAAGTATGTTTCAATTTGAACAAAGATTAGGGTTAAGGTTAGATAAGTATGTTTCAATTTGAACAAAGGTTAGGGTTAAGGTTAGATAAGTATGTTTCAATTTGAACAAAGGTTAGGGTTAAGGTTAGATAAGTATGTTTCAATTTGAACAAAGGTTAGGGTTAAGGTTAGATAAGTATGTTTCAATTTGAACAAAGGTTAGGGTTAAGGTTAGATAAGTATGTTTCAATTTGAACAAAGGTTAGGGTTAAGGTTAGATAAGTATGTTTCAATTTGAACAAAGGTTAGGGTTAAGGTTAGATAAGTATGTTTCAATTTGAACAAAGGTTAGGGTTAAGGTTAGATAAGTATGTTTCAATTTGAACAAAGGTTAGGGTTAAGGTTAGATAAGTATGTTTCAATTTGAACAAAGGTTAGGGTTAAGGTTAGATAAGTATGTTTCAATTTGAACAAAGAGGTTAGGGTTAAGGTTAGATAAGTATGTTTCAATTTGAACAAAGGTTAGGGTTAAGGTTAGATAAGTATGTTTCAATTTGAACAAAGGTTAGGGTTAAGGTTAGATAAGTATGTTTCAATTTGAACAAAGGTTAGGGTTAAGGTTAGATAAGTATGTTTCAATTTGAACAAAGGTTAGGGTTAAGGTTAGATAAGTATGTTTCAATTTGAACAAAGGTTAGGGTTAAGGTTAGATAAGTATGTTTCAATTTGAACAAAGGTTAGGGTTAAGGTTAGATAAGTATGTTTCAATTTGAACAAAGATTAGGGTTAAGGTTAGATAAGTATGTTTCAATTTGAACAAAGGTTAGGGTTAAGGTTAGATAAGTATGTTTCAATTTGAACAAAGGTTAGGGTTAAGGTTAGATAAGTATGTTTCAATTTGAACAAAGGTTAGGGTTAAGGTTAGATAAGTATGTTTCAATTTGAACAAAGGTTAGGGTTAAGGTTAGATAAGTATGTTTCAATTTGAACAAAGGTTAGGGTTAAGGTTAGATAAGTATGTTTCAATTTGAACAAAGGTTAGGGTTAAGGTTAGATAAGTATGTTTCAATTTGAACAAAGATTAGGGTTAAGGTTAGATAAGTATGTTTCAATTTGAACAAAGGTTAGGGTTAGATAAGTATGTTTCAATTTGAACAAAGGTTAGGGTTAAGGTTAGATAAGTATGTTTCAATTTGAACAAAGGTTAGGGTTAAGGTTAGATAAGTATGTTTCAATTTGAACAAAGGTTAGGGTTAAGGTTAGATAAGTATGTTTCAATTTGAACAAAGATTAGGGTTAAGGTTAGATAAGTATGTTTCAATTTGAACAAAGATTAGGGTTAAGGTTAGATAAGTATGTTTCAATTTGAACAAAGATTAGGGTTAAGGTTAGATAAGTATGTTTCAATTTGAACAAAGGTTAGGGTTAAGGTTAGATAAGTATGTTTCAATTTGAACAAAGGTTAGGGTTAAGGTTAGATAAGTATGTTTCAATTTGAACAAAGGTTAGGGTTAAGGTTAGATAAGTATGTTTCAATTTGAACAAAGGTTAGGGTTAAGGTTAGATAAGTATGTTTCAATTTGAACAAAGGTTAGGGTTAAGGTTAGATAAGTATGTTTCAATTTGAACAAAGATTAGGGTTAAGGTTAGATAAGTATGTTTCAATTTGAACAAAGGTTAGGGTTAAGGTTAGATAAGTATGTTTCAATTTGAACAAAGGTTAGGGTTAAGGTTAGATAAGTATGTTTCAATTTGAACAAAGGTTAGGGTTAAGGTTAGATAAGTATGTTTCAATTTGAACAAAGGTTAGGGTTAAGGTTAGATAAGTATGTTTCAATTTGAACAAAGATTAGGGTTAAGGTTAGATAAGTATGTTTCAATTTGAACAAAGGTTAGGGTTAGATAAGTATGTTTCAATTTGAACAAAGATTAGGGTTAGATAAGTATGTTTCAATTTGAACAAAGGTTAGGGTTAAGGTTAGATAAGTATGTTTCAATTTGAACAAAGGTTAGGGTTAGATAAGTATGTTTCAATTTGAACAAAGGTTAGGGTTAGATAAGTATGTTTCAATTTGAACAAAGGTTAGGGTTAAGGTTAGATAAGTATGTTTCAATTTGAACAAAGGTTAGGGTTAAGGTTAGATAAGTATGTTTCAATTTGAACAAAGATTAGGGTTAAGGTTAGATAAGTATGTTTCAATTTGAACAAAGATTAGGGTTAAGGTTAGATAAGTATGTTTCAATTTGAACAAAGATTAGGGTTAAGGTTAGATAAGTATGTTTCAATTTGAACAAAGGTTAGGGTTAAGGTTAGATAAGTATGTTTCAATTTGAACAAAGGTTAGGGTTAAGGTTAGATAAGTATGTTTCAATTTGAACAAAGATTAGGGTTAAGGTTAGATAAGTATGTTTCAATTTGAACAAAGATTAGGGTTAAGGTTAGATAAGTATGTTTCAATTTGAACAAAGATTAGGGTTAAGGTTAGATAAGTATGTTTCAATTTGAACAAAGGTTAGGGTTAAGGTTAGATAAGTATGTTTCAATTTGAACAAAGGTTAGGGTTAAGGTTAGATAAGTATGTTTCAATTTGAACAAAGATTAGGGTTAAGGTTAGATAAGTATGTTTCAATTTGAACAAAGGTTAGGGTTAAGGTTAGATAAGTATGTTTCAATTTGAACAAAGGTTAGGGTTAAGGTTAGATAAGTATGTTTCAATTTGAACAAAGGTTAGGGTTAAGGTTAGATAAGTATGTTTCAATTTGAACAAAGGTTAGGGTTAAGGTTAGATAAGTATGTTTCAATTTGAACAAAGATTAGGGTTAAGGTTAGATAAGTATGTTTCAATTTGAACAAAGGTTAGGGTTAGATAAGTATGTTTCAATTTGAACAAAGATTAGGGTTAGATAAGTATGTTTCAATTTGAACAAAGGTTAGGGTTAAGGTTAGATAAGTATGTTTCAATTTGAACAAAGGTTAGGGTTAGATAAGTATGTTTCAATTTGAACAAAGGTTAGGGTTAGATAAGTATGTTTCAATTTGAACAAAAAAGGTAAATACTATCGTGAGGTCTGTGTTCGTGCTGGGCGTCTATAGAATGGAAATATTTTTAGGCACGACAGTAATATTCAACAGATAAGGGATATAACTGTGGAATTTCCTCGTTTACGCGAGTTAAAGCGTAATTAAAAGCATTAGATGCAATAGGATTTGAACCCTGCCTAGTCGATGTTTAGTCAGTGGCGTTTACCATTCGGCCAGGATTGACCTTTCAACATCTGCACTTGTTGGTTAACGGCTTTTAAATGTTATTTTAATTAAGAATGTCAGTTGGATGGAAATAAATCATTTGTGATTTACTTGATGTCCAAAGCCAATAACTATTCTAAACGATTTATTACAAGCGGATAATTGATGAAAATAAATTAAAGCAAAGTCTGGTATAGATAAATAGATGGATAGTTTTATTCTTAGCGTCACAGATAGATGTGTACACACACACATACACACACACACACACACATATATATATATATATATATATATATATATATGCATATATATATATATATATATATATATATATAGAGAGAGAGAGAGAGAGAGAGAGAGAGTGAAAGGCTGTGTGTATGTGTGTGTGATGTTAGTGTGTTCCCTATAGAAAAAAAAGTTTGAGAAACTACATAAATTCTAAAAGTGTATTCTACGTAAAATTTATCGGGAAAACAATGGAAGTGTTCCTGAATCTCTAAATGCACTCTAAGGGGGCTCTGAAAGCATAACCCTCTTAAAACTTCAAATATATCCTATTTGTATGAAATTATATAATACTAGCTAGACCCGTCGTCCGGCGTTGCCCGGGAGAAATATAAAAGAATGAATCAAATTTGTCAACATCTGACAGAACGCAAATAGGTCACATCAGACAATTGTAATGTTCGGGTTGGGATTGTGGAAGAGGGATAGTTGGAAGAAAGGAATGAAGGTAGGAAGGAGACGCGGTTGTAGGAGTTTTCCTGCTCATCCCATGGTACCGGTATTTTCTCATAATGTTTCTTTGTGATTAAACACTTGCTCTATCTATGATAATGGACACTTTTAAAATTAAAGAGGCCTGCAGAGCCCTATTAAGACCAATTCACCGCGTTATCTTTGTATAGAAATTCCCTATTTTGTGAGGAAAGAAAAAAAGAAAAATGAGCACTACGGAAATACACAAATCGAATGAAGATGGCCTCCAGAGCACTAATAAACCATGCGTGTCTGAATAGAAATGATGGTATTCACAATAGTTAAAGTCCTACGTATTACATTGGTTTAATAGTTAAAGTACTATGTATTACACCGATTTCTTTTGAAATGACTACATAATAACGTTGATTTAAAAAAATCCGACCCATAGTCCTCCCTCCCCCTCCCGCGTGGGCAAAACTTTAACAATGTAAAAAAAAAAAAAAGAGAGTTGTGTAGGTTGACTGGGATCGAACGTTAAACGTCCCGGTCTTGGATCTACGTTCGTAACCACCTGGCCACGAAAGCGAGTAGAAAACATGTTGAAAAATAGGTGACTTAAACATAGCATATAAGCTGGCATGCGTTTTATATTATGATCTCCTAGAAGGCGACCAAATGTAGAGTCTACTAGTCATACGTTTTGGATCAATTCTAATTTGTATTTTTTGCTTAATTTATTTTAGTATTCAATTAGATATAACGACAATGTTTTACTTATAGATTATTACAATGCCAATTGACTCATGATTGTAATTCAACTATACTGTATCAAATTATTACACTCTTGTAGGTCCTCAGACCCAAGGAATTATTGCTATATATAGCATAAAGGTCCCCACAATTCCTAGCATGTAATGACCAGAGGGAAAGAAGGGTAGTTGATATTTCACCCGAAACTAGAGTGAGGGTTGACCGCACTTCTACTACTGTTGGAAAAGGTAAACATCTTCTTCCCCAGTCTCCACCCCCCCCCTCGATCCACCCTAAGATTGCTAAGACCGTATAAATATTCCCATTCTTTTTCAGTATTCGAGTGACTAACCATGAGATAGCATCTGAAGAACCCCACATATATATATATATATATATATATATATATATACTGGTGATACCAGATCAGGCTGCCCTGTGGCTCCCTGAGACGAAATTCACCTACATTGACTTTTTTTTTTTTTTTTTTTGTAAAACTTAATTATGTTCTACAAAACCAAAAACAAAAACAACAGCCCCTCTCCCTTTCTCCCTCCCCTTTTTTATTTTTATTTTTCCTACCCTACTCCCGGTCCTGGATATGACCTTAAACTACATCCGATGGTGAGATCCGGCTTACGGACTTTGGGGAATGTGGAGCCTCCTCTTTATTACCATTGCTCCCAGGTCCACCCTGACCCGGAGTGGTAGTACCTGTTAGGGTCCCAACTATGGGTTAAATAGAAACATATATTAAAAGGGGAAAGAAACAAAAAAGAGAAGAAAACAAGACCAGATTCGGCATTAAATAACCCAAAAAGGGTTGATATGCCGTAAAACAAAACTACCTATATATATATATATATATATATATATATATATATATATATATATATATATATATATACAATTATCTAATTGCAAATTCCAGTACATTCTCGCCCTCTAATTCCTGAGAATCATAGAAGGACTGTCTTTTCTTCCTTGCACAAACTGACTCACAACAGGATCTCTGCCTCGGTGAAACTAATTTCAGCACGGGTCTTCTGGCCAAATATGAGATGCAAAATCACTGCTTGAACCCGTCCCTGTCACCCTGTTAAAAGTCGAAGCTACATAGACATGTACGAACCCCACTAGGAACGTTCAGCACCCTGTATGTGTTGTATTTGTGTAATTTTGATAGGAAATCTTGAGTAAGAGAGATCATTGTGATACTGAGCAAGAATAAAGTTAGGAAGAAAAAACTCAAACCAGCATTTAACCCATTTGCATTATAATTTATTCTACCCCCGGTGTGGGGTTCTTCAGATGCTATCTCATGGCTAGTCACTCGATTATTGAAAAAGAATGGGAATATTTACACCGTCTTAGCAATGTTGGGGTGGATCGAGGGGGAGTGGAGACTGGGGAAGAAAATTGTAATTGATACATGTCTGATTAAAGATGGCGGAATTTTCTCTTTTCGTTAATTTAAATCATTTTCTCGACTCGGCTAAATAACGAAAAGAAAACATTTTGTCTTCTTTAATCAGGCATGTATCAATAACAATTTGCTGCCTATATATATATATATATATATATATATATATATATATATATATATATATATATATATATATATATATATATATATATATATGAAGAGGTCAAACGCAAAACACGATAAATCCAATTCGTTTAAATTGAAACCGTAAACAATAAAAACACGAATATATTACATCTAGACTTCGAATGAAAGCTGATTTTAATTGAAATCAAAAAGAAATTATTTCCGTATCATATCATGTAACACATTGCTTTGGGGTGTCGTCGAGTGTTGAAATGCAACACTTTTTGTAGGTACAGTTTTGTGATTTTTTAAATGGCGTTTATCGCGTTTTGCATTCGAACTCTTCATATATATATATATATATATATATATATATATATATATATATATATATATATATATATATATATATATATATATATATATGTGTGTGTGTGTGTGTCGTATGTATGTATGTGCAGATTTACAAGCACGTTGTGAAGCATCCATGGTAGACCGTGCAAAACTTAAAAGAGCATGTAGGAAACGTGAAACTTTGCCAACCAATTGAAGAGGTATCTAACCGGACTCTGTTGTCTTGTTAATCGCATGGAATCACATGTCATGCTCTCGATGCTTTAGAGTGTGTCGATTTGCTTGTGGCCTTAAACGTCACATGAAAGTGCACC
The DNA here is from genome assembly GCA_963556195.1 of Sepiola atlantica. Lineage (NCBI taxonomy): Eukaryota > Metazoa > Mollusca > Cephalopoda > Sepiida > Sepiolidae > Sepiola > Sepiola atlantica. The sequence continues at coordinate 58,425,529 of OY744544.1, read as the reverse complement.
ATGAGAGAGTTCTGCGCCTTCTGGCTTGACCTAGAACATTAATCGACATGAGTCTGCTAAAAAATATGCAATTTTTTTGTGCAACTAAACAGCCGTCTGCAGGCACACAGACGATCTATACATCAAAGAGTGGCAGTTGTCTAAAAAAATGTCGCAGTCATTTTTTTTGTGTGTGTTAAGTGTAAATAAGGGTTGAGAATTCGGGCTTGTCGGAGCAAATCATGTTTGAAGCTTGGGAAAAGTCGTTTAAAAAATTTGTCTTATTAAACAAAATATCATTTTAATGAGTGACTAGCTGGTACTATTATTGCGTAAATGAGCACAATACACCCGCCAGGGCTTAAACACTACATAGTCGATCCCATAGGCTGCGAAGGTATGCATTAGATGGACGAGTTGACAGACCCAACCTGCCTATCCACGACTCCATTGATCGGTGTGATCCCAAGTATGTTGGGATGAGGATGGGATTGTCTCAGCGGCGCGCTTACTTTTATTTCTTGTACTTTTGCTTAAAACGTTATCGAAAAGTGTTTACATAGTCGCCTTTAACAGTAATAATATATGAAAAATAGAAACGTTACTGCACATGAATGCTATGTGGTACAATACCTAAACTTCATCAAATGTTCACTCTTTGCTATGTGTGAAATACACATAGCATCAACGTAAGTGTGATAATTATATATTAATTTATTTATTGTATTTACTACTAGAAGGGATACGTGTGTGTCACATTTTGTATTAAAACTTCTTCCACATCTTTCTATCTTTCTCTTTTTCTCTGTTTTCCTACATCCCTCTTCCCATGGTTCACCTCCGCCCAGCCCATTCCTCTCTATTGAAAATAATAATGATGTAAGTCATTCACTTCTCCTTTATAGTATATATAACATTAGAAATGGCTGAACAACCAAACCTGCTTATGAAACCTGTCCCAGTTGACCCCTAAAGAATGAATATTTAAAAAAAATTGTTAGATGTTATTTTCCCAGGGCAACTTTGTGGGTGTTTGTTTTGTAGTATTTTACTTTTAGCCGGACATACATACAGACAGACAGACAGGCAAACAGACAGACAATTCCCTTTTTATATAATAGACTAGCGAAAATAGACTCCCTAACGGTCGTCTATTTTTGCTAGGCTGCCGCATTCTTGGGTGGTGAGACATTCGGACCAAAAATATTTTTAGTTAAAAAAAAAAAAAAAATTGTCTCCCAATATTTTTTGTTTAAAAAGAAAAAAAATTTTTTTTAGGGGGGGGGGGATGAATTCTGGAATTAGAGTGACAATAAGCAAAGCTTCCAGTAATCTTTGCGCCATTCCAGTGGAGGTCTGGTTAGTACTCTCTCTCTCATAGTTCCTTTCATCCTCATTGACCCTTTAAGACATATATGTGCTTTTTTCTCCTTTTTTTAGGCGGAATGACAGTTTATGGGATATCGAACAGTTTCAGTTCCCTTATGCTCGTGTGATGATCTTTCTACATTTTTCTTCTATTACTATCCTCTTTGTATCTTGTTTTCGACATTCGTGTGTACATGCGACACAACACGCAATATGGCGACGACTGCGTGTGTTTACAAGAACCCAAAACACGTGGCTCTCAATAACATAAAAACGCGAATACCAACTATACATATTTTACTGTAATCTCTAATATTCAACAAGTCAATTTCCTTGATGTTACATTGGAAGAAAAAATGTATAAATAATATATGAATGAGAATGACGCTCGAATCTATAAACTTCTGAGACAAACATTCACTTCAGACTTAAAATGGAAGACTTACATTAAATCCGTTTCCAAGGTCGCTGAGGAAATGATTGGATCATTCTACCAATTCAGAAGGTATATTACCCCTGACGCAATCCTCTACCTGTATAACAATCAAATACGTCCTGAGATGGAGTACTATTGCCACATATCGTGAGGTGCCGCTCAGAGTAACCTTTTCTGCCTGGACAGAATACAAAACTGACTTCGACATCTAGTGGGGAATTCCTCTTCTCTTCTCTGTAGCCTTTTTATTTATCTTCCTCCCACAAGGTAAGATGTGACACAAAGTCGGGAAGTGGGGTTTGAAAAGCCAGCGCCTGAGAAGGTGAGCACTCTGGCCATTAAAATTGTCTGGGCAGCCCCGTCGGTATTCCCCGGTAGGAGCGCCTCAGGCAGTAAGCAATAAACTTACCCCCCCCCCAAAGAGGGGAGGCAAAGCCTGGGAGGGTGGACCTCTTTGAACTGCACAGAACAAAACCACAGACCGGCGGAATCAAGCCCCGAAGGTCAAGACGATACCGGTCTATAGGATGCAGTATCCATCGGGACAGATACTAGACTTTGATCTTGGCCAAAAGGTCACAGAAAAGACGTTCTTAGTCTTTCTTTGCTCTGTCGTTATTTTCATGGTAGGTGCTCAACTGACCTCCAATCTATGGTTCTTCCTGTAAAACATTCACAACAAAAACTCGTTCAGTTACAACTAAAGGGAACCTCCATGAGAAAAGTTTCTTCTCTAGAACTATCCGTCTTTGGAACACAACCAACGGGGTTGCATCCCAGCCAACTACAACATTTCCCTTTTCAAGTCCAATGTAAACAAATTCTTATTGAGCCGTCTTCTTAAATAATCGAATTCTGACCAGTTTAAACTAATCCTCATTATGTAGTATCACCGGCAACCTGACAAACTCATTAACCCTTATCCTCGGGGGGATTTTTGGCCTTGATAAGCGATGACTTGTTTGTAAAAAAATGTACGCACATCGAAAGATGTTATTTCTATATTCTTATTTTATTTTTATTCGAACATACTTCTTCTTCTTCTTCTTCTTCTTCTTCTTCTATTTCTTCTTCTTCTTCTTCTTCTTCTTCTTCACCACCACCATCATCATCATCATCATCATCATCATCATCATCATCATCATCATCATCATCATCATCATCATCATCATCATCATCACCATTACCACCACCACCACCACCACCATCATCATCATCATCATCATCATCATCATCATCATCATCATCATCATCATCATCATCATCATCATCATCACTACCACCACCACTACCACATGGCTTCGTATTATTGCAACATTTATTTCTCGCTGGTAACGACCGTTGGTCTTCTCTGAGATTTGGGTTGCAATAAACCTCCCCAATGTCCCGGTACTCTCCGCACTCTTCCAGTGATGGTCTGGTTAGTGTTCACCCTCATCGATCTTTACATCCTTCCTGATTCTTCACGACTATTTTATGTGCTATCAGCTGAGTCTGATGCCATCATTTTCTTTAGAAGGGGGAGTGGTCAGTTTATAAGATTCCTTGCAGTTTAATTTACCTCGGACTCACGTGGTGTTCCTTCCGAATTATTATTATTATTATTATTATTATTATTATTATTATTATTATTATTATTATTATTATTATTATTATTATTATTATTATGTGTACTAACTAGGATGCTCTCACACAGATCATCGTCAGTGATTGCTCACCGACAACAACCAGTGGTATTTCCTGGAGTCTGGGTGACAACAAGCCTCCCCAGATTTCCAGTATTCTTCACCTCTTTTCGATAACGATGCGGTATCGCAACAGCCTCTTACCATTGATTTCTCGCTAGTAAGAACAATTGGTATTCTCTGGGATTTGAGTGGCAATAAGCCTCCCCAAAGTCCCAGCATTCTCTGCACTTTTCCAGTGGAGGTCTGGTTTGTGCTGTCCCTCCTCGGTCTTCTCATCCTCCTCGACCCTTTACAAATATTTTGTCTGGTGTCAGCCTAGGCCGGCACCAGTTAAAAATTATTATTATTATTATTATTATTATTATTATTATTATTATTATTATTATTATTATTATTATTATTATTATTATTAATAATAATATATTATCAGTTAACTTTACTATCAGTTTTCTTCTAATTTTTATTGCATTTGTTGACTATTTTGTTGCATATCTTCCAGGAATAACTAACTATGCTATTATTCCTATTTATGATTTTAGCTTGTTATGTTTTAAATAGCATTTTTATTGGTGTGGCATACAGACGTTTAAAATAGAATGTTTGAGGGTACGTCACGCTTATGTTACACATAGTATTTTATATTATCTGTCACGCATAAGTAAGAACTAACAGTGTATTTAGTGTGTCGCGGTTAAGTTTGAAATTACATTTTCCTCATTTTAAATTGCTTGTTTTTTTCCTTTGTACCGCTGTCATATCGTCGAGATATACTACTGAAAAATCCGAGTCAGTCAACATGGCGTCAATAATTTGTTGAAATATTCCCGGTTCTCTATTAAATTTGTAAAAACATTTGTGTGCATTTATTGTTAATAAATTAGTACATTTATCTTTCAAAGCTATTTGTTAGAAATGCATCTGATAAGTTGAGTTTTGAAGAATATTTTATCTCTATTTAATTTTGAAAATATCGAATTTGAATCGCTAACCGATCAGATTCAATGGATGCATCGCAGGAAAAGAACCATTTTTATTTATTTCGACACGATGCAAAAAAATGCAGAATCTAATTTCAACATTTAAAAATCAGTTGTTTATTTTATTTTTCCATTTATCTCAACCCCTTCACGTCACGATCACGAAATCGGTAAATATTATTTTTAGACCTACTGACACGAGCTACTTTCTTGACGGTGGCCCGAAATAAAATAAAACCACAGCTGAAGTTACTCGCAATTACATTCCATTTGTTGGAGAAGACCCCCGGGAAGTTACGTCTATAAGCCAGAGAATAACGTAAACACAAGGAAAGATATTGCTGTCTAAGAATATATATATATATATATATATATATATATATATATATATATGGTTATATGATTGTTTGTATATGTAGGAAACGGACCGTACAGCTATATAAATAATTTAGATTAAAAAAATAATGAATAAAAAATTGTAATTGGAATTTAGAATTTTATTGTTTATACTTATAATCAATAAGATCCTATATTCCAATGTTCATTTTTTATTCATTTTTTCAAAATCTAAAATATTCATATAACTTTACGGTCCGTTTCCTACATACAAAAACAACCATACATATATATATATATATATATATATATATAATGTATGAAACTAAAAGTATGAAACTCGAACGCGTTGACCACTGTAAAACCTAGCAGAATATTAGCAAGGAAGAAAAGACAGACAGTAAATATATATTTTGTAAAAAAACACAACTAACATCGCCTGAAGAGGATTTCACGAATAAAATCGAAAGTACTTGCAGAAAAAATGAACAAGAAACACATGGAACTTACATGCAGCAATTTGACCGAAACACTAAATGGACCATTCGGAAAATTGAAAAGATAAAAAAACGTCTTAAATATATATATATATATATATATATATATATATATATATATATATATATATATATATATATATATATATAATGTATGAAACTAAAAGTAGGATGTATACTTTAAGAAGGTTTGATCCTATCGTGAAATGATTAAAGTTCAATATACGGGATAGAGCAATAATATAGATAAGTGAAAAAAGAGAAATAAAAGATATAAAAATGACAAATATATGTCATCTTCAGTTGTTCAAGGCACGGTGTATTGAAAAAACATTTTTATTTTTTATTTTTTCTTCCTTAAGCCAGGCTTTTCAAAGATCGAAATCTTATCATCAGAGGAATTACATGGCTAGATAAGTTGGCAGGGAGGTAGCCAAAATTCAAAATTTGAAAGATTTGAGAGGATAATAGGAAATGGATATGTGAGATTTTAAATGTTAAAATGTAAAGTATAACCAGATAGAATAAATGGATATAAGTGTGTGAGAAAAAATGTTAAAATGTAAAGTATAACTAGATAGAATAAATGGATATAAGTGTGTGAGAAAAAATGTTAAAATGTAAAGTATAACTAGATAGAATAAATGGATATAAGTGTGTGAGAAAAAATGTTAAAATGTAAAGTATAACTAGATAGAATAAATGGATATAAGTGTGTGAGAAAAAATGTTAAAATGTAAAGTATAACTAGATAGAATAAATGGATATAAGTGTGTGAGAAAAAATGTTAAAATGTAAAGTATAACTAGATAGAATAAATGGATATAAGTGTGTGAGAAAAAATGTTAAAATGTAAAGTATAACCAGATAGAATAAATGGATATAAGTGTGTGAGAAAAAAATGTTAAAATGTAAAGTATAACCAGATAGAATAAATGGATATAAGTGTGTGAGAAAAAAATGTTAAAATGTAAAGTATAACCAGATAGAATAAATGGATATAAGTGTGTGAGAAAAAAATGTTAAAATGTAAAGTATAACCAGATAGAATAAATGGATATAAGTGTGTGAGAAAAAATGTTAAAATGTAAAGTATAACCAGATAGAATAAATGGATATAAGTGTGTGAGAAAAAATGTTAAAATGTAAAGTATAACCAGATAGAATAAATGGATATAAGTGTGTGAGAAAAAAATGTTAAAATGTAAAGTATAACCAGATAGAATAAATGGATATAAGTGTGTGAGAAAAAAATGTTAAAATGTAAAGTATAACCAGATAGAATAAATGGATATAAGTGTGTGAGAAAAAAATGTTAAAATGTAAAGTATAACCAGATAGAATAAATGGATATAAGTGTGTGAGAAAAAATGTTAAAATGTAAAGTATAACCAGATAGAATAAATGGATATAAGTGTGTGAGAAAAAAATGTTAAAATGTAAAGTATAACCAGATAGAATAAATGGATATAAGTGTGTGAGAAAAAATGTTAAAATGTAAAGTATAACCAGATAGAATAAATGGATATAAGTGTGTGAGAAAAAAATGTTAAAATGTAAAGTATAACCAGATAGAATAAATGGATATAAGTGTGTGAGAAAAAAATGTTAAAATGTAAAGTATAACCAGATAGAATAAAGTTCAGTGAGAAAAGGTTGAAAATGGAAAAGCAAAAATTTATCGTTAAAAGTTCGTCAAAACTGCGTTGAAAGTGGTACACAATATTGTGAATCCACGGGGAATTAATCCAATAGAATTTGTGGTTTTGTCGTAGAAAACTGGTTAGGATGTGTGTTGGAGAATTATGGGCACTTTAAACACTCTCATGGGCATCACTGAAGAAAATTATAAGGAAATGAGTTTAAGATATTGCAGAGATTTCGAGTAGAAACCGAGAGGAAAATAGGTTCTCTGGGGGTTGAATGTTTATCCAAGGCTTCTAGAGGCTGAAAGGGATCGTCAAGTCAAAATCGAGGTTGGTGACGGTTTAGGGATGGAGTGGGTGTGGTGGGGTAAATATATATATGAGGAAGTAAGTGATTAGAATAAAAAATTGCATAAAATGCAATATTTATTAAATCATTAATTTGTTCAAAAACAAGGGTTATATATATATATATATATATATATATATACAATATTTTTTCTTTCCTTAATCCATGGATTCACAAAGATGTGCTCTTATCATCAGAGAAATAATAGGACAGATAAGTCAGTAAGATTTACTGTGGTGCAAATATTTGAAAATATAAAAATATAAACGGTGCAAAGGTATCAACTTTAGCAAAGAAATACGTCACCATTCAGGTGGAATAGAAATTTAGTGTAAGCAAATCCGAGGGAAATGAAAGTAATCCAAACATCCGAATTTGTAAAAGTTCCGGTTCACGGGTAAAAGAATTCAGATCCAAAGGTTAAAAGATTGTTGCCCGTGAACTGAATCACCAGAAGAATATAGAAGATGTCTCGAGAAAATTGGTAAAACCGCAAACAATCCAAATAGCATTAATGCTACCTGCTGCTTAAAATAAACACCACCATAATCCGCCTTCAGCCCAGGAAGCGAAAAAATGGTTTTGAATACGTTTTGATATGATTAAAATAGTTCAAATAAATCTTAGAACTTCACAACTTCAAGAAGGTAAAAACCTTTTCAAAACTTTCAACATCAAATGTGAAATACTAAAATTTATATATTATTGGGTTTGATTCTTAATACTTTTAATTTTATCAATCATTTTATTTTAATAAATAGATTTCGCAATTAAACACATAAATTGAAAATAGGCATTGAAATGAATGTATTCACAAATGGTCAGCTAAGCAGATAAATAAACAAACCAACACATGAAAACGAAATGGATAGAAATCGTCGGTTTAGACAAAACTAAATGTTTAAATGAGAAACTCGAGATAATAAGATTTAGTGATAGAGTAAAATGATTAAATCACAGAAATATTTTGAAGGTCCATGTGCATCCAGTCTGGTTTTATAGAAGGAATGTTAGTAGCGTGCAGGAAAACAGGTAAACCACCGAGAAGGTGGCGTAATAACGTACGTTGCAGGACTTCCAGCTGAACAAATAAGTAAAAAACAGGAAGTCTTGGAGACAGGTAACACAGTTTTATGTTATAATACATTATTTTTCTTACTAAGTGGTATATGTTAAATCAAATAATGTTCAATACTCTAGATAGAGCAAGTGGTTGTAATAATATAATGTTACATTTAGTAAGAGCACTGAATAGGAAAGAAAGTGCTTAATACGCTCGATAGGGCAGGTGTGTGTAAGAATACATTATTACGCTTGGTCAATTATGTATTGTTGAGAAGATACTCAGCGTTGCCCGACAATACACGAAAACAAATATAGGTTTCATTATATTATTAAGGATGTAGGCAGAAAATAAGCATTGCTTGGGAATACATTAAACCAAATATAAATTTAATTATATTTAAGGGAGGGGGAACAAGCTTATTATTTTATTTTTTTAAATTTTTTATTAAAATTTTTTTTTTTCGATACATGAAATCACGAAAGAAGAGTGAGCTGGGGGATGATAAGGTGAGATTTGGGGAGCGGGAGAGTGGAAGCGAGAGAGGGAGAGGGGCAAAGAGAGAAAGATAGAGAGATGAAAGTTTCGTAGATTTTAAGGTAACGATTAGTAATTAAAAAAATTTTTAATACATGATACACATTAAAATTTTTTAATACATGATACACATTAAAAATTTTAATACATGATACACATTAAAAAATTTTAATACATGATACACATTAAAAATTTTAATACATGATACACATTAAAAATTTTTAATACATGATACACATTAAAAATTTTTAATACATGATACACATTAAAAATTTTTAATACATGATACACATTAAAAATTTTTAATACATGATACACATTAAAAATTTTTAATACATGATACACATTAAAAATTTTTAATACATGATACACATTAAAAAATTTTAATACATGATACACATTAAAAATTTTTAATACATGATACACATTAAAAATTTTTAATACATGATACACATTAAAAATTTTTAATACATGATACACATTAAAAAATTTTAATACATGATACACATTAAAAAATTTTAATACATGATACACATTGCCTCCAAAAATGGAATCGTGTGATAGACAACTTCGAATCCGAAGAAATTCATTCAATTTGTAACACATGAAATAACAAACGCCAAAACCAAGCTTCGACCCCTGTCTCATCGCTACAATTTTGCACCCCTGTGCTTGTTTTACAAGTACTTCTGCGGAATGTGCTCCGATGAACTTACTGCACTTGCACCCCGTCAACGTGAATACCCCTGACCAACCCGGCGAACAGCAAAATCCCACCCCTTCACTATAGCAGTCCTCAGATACCAAAATACTTTCCACTCTAATAGCTGTTTAACTCGGAACGCTTGTCTTGTGAAATTCCCTCCTTTCTCCCTGTCTCAACATAAAGACATTTTAATGTAATGTGAACAAACGTTTTGCTGCACAACCCCCCCCCATTTAGGATGCGTCCTGTAAATCTGGTCTGTAATCGCAGTATCTGTCTTCGTCTCAGTAGTAATGTGCTTTGTTTTGGGCGAATAAAAAGAAGGGAAAAGGATGAATAGAATAAGAAAACTCCTAAAATGGATAAAAGTCTGAGGATTGATAATATTCATTCCGATTATTTGAGAATGGTCGGTGAAACTCAAATTCAAAACAATACACCTGCATCTTCAGTCAATTCTTTTAAAAAAGAAAAGAAAAATACGAAATTATTGGTTTGCTTTTGAAAAAAAAAATATTTAGAATAATAAATTATGAAAGAGATTTTTTTTTAGAAAAGCGAAACACCCAACCATTTTTCTTCCGGCGAGACGAAGTCGATGTCAGTTTTTTTTCTTTGATCTCGGCAAAGACGAAATTATCTTTTCTTTCCATCCCTTAGGGACACATTTTTTTAGCCTGTCTACCAGATTGAAATTTCGCCGTCGTTATAGCAAGAACAAGTCCCCCCCCCAACAAATTCTGTATTTAAGAAACTATATTTTCAATAACAAAACTTATAAAAAATATGTCTTTTTCTAAAAGATCCCCGTCACTAATGGAAAAATGAGTTTTGCCAAAAAATAGCTCCGCCAATCACGCGCAGTGCGCGCAAACGCTTTTGATCTACTTTTGTAAGTCCGCGTTGAATTAAGATAAGTTGAGGTGAGGGTAATGTTAGGGTTAGGGTAGGGTTGAGGCTATGGCTAGAGTAAATGTAAAGGCAAGGCTGTACAAAATTAAGAAAAACGCCACTGTGGAACGCATCGCGGAATAGTGTATTTATGCGGATGCAGAAAGACAAAGTAATCGATATTTTATGCAAATACTCAAAGACATTAATGGATTCCATCCTCTTTCTTTTTTATTACTACAACCTGAATGTTGTCTTTTGTTTGTGGCGGGGGTATTTCGGGGACGGTGCTGCTCTATACAAGATCCGAAACATGCCTTTTATTCAGAGAATTTGATATTGTAACTGTAGTAATACCATCATCCCACTGCAACAAAGTTATTCACTCGGCATTCACCGGTAGCGGTCCATCAGGCAACTGGTGATAAAGCAATCCTCATCATACAGTAAGAGGTAATACCTGGAAGGATGACCTCCTAATGCTAAACAGGACCATAGTTTACTCCGATCCAAGGGCTTAATGACACTGAATAAAAAAAAAGTTAGCTAAAATGTTTACTGGACAAAAGTTCACCAATCAATATGAATTAATTTTGCTTTTACATTCAAATAGAATTTAACAGAAATATTTATAAATTTGATAAAATGACGTAAGAAGCCCTTTTAACAATGCGTGAAAGATTTATTTCTTTTTTTCTTTTTTTTCCAATTAATTTCGAAGTTTACAAACTTCATCCTCAGAGATGTATTTTTTTTTTTTTTTAATAAAATAAACAAACTTTACTTTTGTTTATAAGTAGAACGTCGTGATGGTGTGACGCTCTCCACCAAGATGGAATGGGCGGAAGTGAAAAATAATAAGAACGATGAGGCCAGGAGCAAGCCGGGAGTTATAAAAAAAGAAATAAATCTTTCACGCATTGTTAAAAGGGCTTCTTACGTCATTTTATTACATTTCATTCCATGCTTAAAAAAAAAAAGAACGAGAAATATCTAATATTATAACTCCCGACTTGCTCCTGGCCTCATCGTTCTTATTATTTTTCACTTCCGCCCATTCCATCTTGGTGGAGAGCGTCACACCATCACGACGTTCTACTTATAAACAAAAGTAAAGTTTGTTTATTTTATATAGAAAAAAAAAAATACATCTCTGAGGATGAAGTTTGTAAACTTCGAAATTAATTGGAAAAAAAAGAAAAAAAAGAAAAAAATCTTTCACGCATTGTTAAAAGGGCTTCTTACGTCATTTTATTACATTTCATTCAATGCTTAAAAAAAAAAAGAACGAGAAATATCTAATATTATTTATAAATTTGTCTAGAATCAACCTTTATTGAGTTTTGCATATAAGTAATATATATTATAATAGTAAGTGCGCCTGGTTCACATGTACTCCCCACTCCTCCCATGTTCACATGTACTCCCCACTCCTCCCATGTTCACATGTACTCTCCACTCCTCCCATTTCCGCGCCTTAACGGATCCATTCAACGTCGGACATGCTTTTTTAAAACTAATAGACAAACGTTTTATAATTTCAACATCGACCATCATATAATCTTTAATTTTAGTTAATTATATATGTACTGATTTCACAAAATATTGTTTTGTTATTAAAAAAATGCATTTTTCCTATTGAAATATTCATAAACTTTCCAGCTCTGATATCATCCAAATCCATAATAACCTTCTATTTTATATCAATGGTGGGGGCATATCATGCAAGTAAATTTTCACATAATCAACACTTTAATATAAACACAAACTATTTTCAGGGTTTTTCTTTGAGAATAGTCACTTCATCTATGTAAATAGAGCTGCTTGCGTTTATAGTCCTAGTAAGGCCTATACTATGCAACGGTCAGGAGATCTTTTCAGCCAATAACCATTTTTGCTATCCATGAAAAAAACATGGAGTTGCCAATTAATGATTATGTTCAAAAGATTTTGATGATGAAAGGATTAATCGTTTTATAGACTAAACTTTTTTTTAAATCAATTTTCAGAAAAGATAACTGTCAAATTTATAAATTGCCAGAAAGATTCCGGTTTACCGAGAGTTGAAGCGAGTAAGTGAGGCACAAGAAAAGTACAAAATGTTGCTCAGAATTCCTCGAAGGTCAGAAAATATTTTGGGTTTTTCATTTTGTAAAATATTTTTCTTTTTGTTTCTTTATATTTAATTTTTCTTGTTTCTTGTTTCTTATTGTTCTTTTTGTTTCTTTTTATTCTTATTTTTTCTTATTTCATTTCTTTTTATAATACTAAGGGTACTTTATTTTTTATAATACTAAGGGTACATTATTTTTATAATACTAAGGGTACTTTATTTTTTATAATACTAAGGGTAATTTATTTTTATAATACTAAGGGTACTTTATTTTTTATAATACTAAGCGTACTTTATTTTTATAATACTAAGGATACTTGATTTTTTATAATACTAAGGGTACTTTATTTTTATAATACTAAGGGTACTTTATTTTTTTTATAATACTAAGGGTACTTTATTTTTATAATACTAAGGATACTTTATTTTTATAATACTAAGCGTACTTTATTTTTATAATACTAAGGATACATTATTTTTTATAATACTAAGAGTACTTTATTTTTTATAATACTAAGCGTACTTTATTTTTATAATACTAAGGGTACTTGATTTTTATAATACTAAGGATACATTATTTTTTATAATACTAAGAGTACTTTATTTTTTATAATACTAAGCGTACTTTATATTTATAATACTAAGCGTACTTTATTTTTATAATACTAAGGATACATTATTTTTTATAATACTAAGAGTATTTTATTTTTTATAATACTAAGCGTACTTTATTTTTATAATACTAAGGGTACTTTATTTTTTTATTATACTAAGGGTACTTTATTTTTATAATACTAAGGATACTTTATTTTTATAATACTAAGCGTACTTTATTTTTTATAATACTAAGGATACATTATTTTTTATAATACTAAGAGTATTTTATTTTTTATAATACTAAGCGTACTTTATTTTTATAATACTAAGGATACTTGATTTTTTATAATACTAAGGGTACTTTATTTTTATAATACTAAGGGTACTTTATTTTTTATAATACTAAGGGTACTTTATTTTTTATAATACTAAGCGTACTTTATTTTTTATAATACTAAGCGTACTTTATTTTTTATAATACTAAGGGTACTTTATTTTTATAATACTAAGGGTACTTTATTTTTTATAATACTAAGCGTACTTTATTTTTATAATACTAAGGGTACTTTATTTTTTATAATACTAAAGGGATAATTTATTTTTTATAATACTAAGGGTACTTTATTTTTATAATACTAAAGGTACTTTATTTTTTTATAATACTAATGGTACTATATTTTTATAATACTAAGGGTACTTTATTTTTTTATAATACTAATGATGCTTTATTTTTTTTATAATACTAAGGATACTTTATTTTGTATAATACTAAGGGTAATTTATTTTTTATAATACCAATGGTACTTTATTTTTTATAATACTAAGGGTACTTTATTTTTATAATACTAAGGATACTTTATTTTTATAATACTAAGCGTACTTTATTTTTATAATACTAAGGATACATTATTTTTTATAATACTAAGAGTACTTTATTTTTTATAATACTAAGCGTACTTTATTTTTATAATACTAAGGGTACTTGATTTTTATAATACTAAGGATACATTATTTTTTATAATACTAAGAGTACTTTATTTTTTATAATACTAAGCGTACTTTATTTTTATAATACTAAGCGTACTTTATTTTTATAATACTAAGGATACATTATTTTTTATAATACTAAGAGTATTTTATTTTTTATAATACTAAGCGTACTTTATTTTTATAATACTAAGGGTACTTTATTTTTTTTATTATACTAAGGGTACTTTATTTTTATAATACTAAGGATACTTTATTTTTATAATACTAAGCGTACTTTATTTTTTATAATACTAAGGATACATTATTTTTTATAATACTAAGAGTATTTTATTTTTTATAATACTAAGCGTACTTTATTTTTATAATACTAAGGATACTTGATTTTTTATAATACTAAGGGTACTTTATTTTTATAATACTAAGGGTACTTTATTTTTTATAATACTAAGGGTACTTTATTTTTTATAATACTAAGCGTACTTTATTTTTTATAATACTAAGCGTACTTTATTTTTTATAATACTAAGGATACTTGATTATTTATAATACTAAGGGTACTTTATTTTTATAATACTAAGGGTACTTTATTTTTTTATAATACTAAGGGTACTTTATTTTTTATAATACTAAGGGTAATTTATTTTTTATAATACTAAGGGTACTTTATTTTTATAATACTAAAGGTACTTTATTTTTTTATAATACTAATGGTACTATATTTTTATAATACTAAGGGTACTTTATTTTTTTATAATACTAATGATGCTTTATTTTTGTTTATAATACTAAGGATACTTTATTTTGTATAATACTAAGGGTAATTTATTTTTTATAATACCAATGGTACTTTATTTTTTATAATACTAAGGGTACTTTATTTTTATAATACTAAGGATACTTTATTTTTATAATACTAAGCGTACTTTATTTTTATAATACTAAGGATACATTATTTTTTATAATACTAAGAGTACTTTATTTTTTATAATACTAAGCGTACTTTATTTTTATAATACTAAGGGTACTTGATTTTTATAATACTAAGGATACATTATTTTTTATAATACTAAGAGTACTTTATTTTTTATAATACTAAGCGTACTTTATTTTTATAATACTAAGCGTACTTTATTTTTATAATACTAAGGATACATTATTTTTTATAATACTAAGAGTATTTTATTTTTTATAATACTAAGCGTACTTTATTTTTATAATACTAAGGGTACTTTATTTTTTTTATTATACTAAGGGTACTTTATTTTTATAATACTAAGGATACTTTATTTTTATAATACTAAGCGTACTTTATTTTTTATAATACTAAGGATACATTATTTTTTATAATACTAAGAGTATTTTATTTTTTATAATACTAAGCGTACTTTATTTTTATAATACTAAGGATACTTGATTTTTTATAATACTAAGGGTACTTTATTTTTATAATACTAAGGGTACTTTATTTTTTATAATACTAAGGGTACTTTATTTTTTATAATACTAAGCGTACTTTATTTTTTATAATACTAAGCGTACTTTATTTTTTATAATACTAAGGATACTTGATTATTTATAATACTAAGGGTACTTTATTTTTATAATACTAAGGGTACTTTATTTTTTTATAATACTAAGGGTACTTTATTTTTTATAATACTAAGGGTAATTTATTTTTTATAATACTAAGGGTACTTTATTTTTATAATACTAAAGGTACTTTATTTTTTTATAATACTAATGGTACTATATTTTTATAATACTAAGGGTACTTTATTTTTTTATAATACTAATGATGCTTTATTTTTTTTATAATACTAAGGATACTTTATTTTGTATAATACTAAGGGTAATTTATTTTTTATAATACCAATGGTACTTTATTTTTTATAATACTAAGGGTACTTTATTTTGTATAATACTAAGGGTACTTGGCTCACATGTACTACTCCTCCCTTTTCATCTAACGCATCTATCAAACATCGAGCGTGCTTTATTAACTTTCTTAGCTCGGCTGTCGCAAGATTTCATGAATTTACAATTTTATGTTTGCTTTTCTCGCATTCTGATTGGATAAGCGCTTCAGCAACTCCGGCTTCTTACGTAAACAGTCGGAAAAAGCACAAGAAAATGTCGGTATTGTCTGGTTCAAAAGCTGTACTAGTATCTGACACACGATAACACAACACACAAAACGACAACCACCTGTGCGGTAAAGATATACCCGAACACGTGCTCAATAAAAACATAAACTCTCGAATATAAAACACCCATAGCGTTTTGTTGTTAATCAAATACTCTAAGTAAACATACGTCTATTGGTTCACCCAAATTAGAATAAATGAGTGTGGTCCCTGTACAAATTCCACCGGATCTAAAGACTGAAATCCCAACTCACCTCCAAATTGTATTCAATCTCACTTCGGATGTGAACATATCAATTTATGGTGGTTATTTTTGCTAAACGATCAGTTCCACGTCTGGCGATTCTACAATGTAGGAGAAATACATTATTACGTCAGACTTATATAGTGTTTTAAGTTATTCCAATTCTAATTGTATTTGTACACTGTACCAACATTAAGCTCTCTAACAGAATATATATATATATATATATATATATATATATATATATATATATATATATATATATATTAGTACTTCATGTATCCACATAAACTATTATAAAGAGGTATAATTTTGTATGTATCAGTTTTCAGTATTTACTTCAACAGTGCTCGATACGTAAGTACAGCTAGGTAGTAAGCAATGGAAATATATATGGCAATCAAGCTACACAAAGGCCCCCGTGTTTCATCCCTGGGGGGAATCGATAATACGGATATCGGCCTTTATAGAGATGATGGATTAGCGATAATAAGAGACTCCAACAAAGTCAAGGGAGAAAACTTCAAAAAAATTATACATATGGAAATGAAAAAACTAGGCCTAAAAGTAGAAGTAATGGCTAACATAAAAACAACGAACTTTCTAAACTAAAGTAAAAACACCTACGAACCATACCTAAAAGATAACGTCAACCCAATATAGTACACCCAAAGTCTAATCACCCCCCATCAATCATAAAACATATCTCGAATTCGATCGAAAGTAGGCTTATCAACAATTCTAGCAACGAAAGCGTTTTTACAAAATCAATCAACATTTACAATACAGCTCTAAAAAATTGTGGTTACCATAATACCGAAATTATATATAAAAAACAGGACACCAATAATTACAACAAAATTAAAAACGAAAGAAAACAAAATATAATCTACTATACGACTCCCTATAACCAGATGCTAAAAACTAAACTAGGCAAAAATTCGTAAATCTGATTGAAAAACACTCCCCGTAATCAACCCTCTACATAAACTATTCAATAAAAATAATCTAAAACTATCCTACAGCTGCTGTGAAAACCTAGAAATGACAATTAAGGAACACAACAACAAAATACTAAAAGACAACAACAGAGAAGAAAAAAATAAACAAAGTGGAAAATATAACAAAAATAACACTACGAAGAACAATAATATAAACAATACTAATAGAAATAAACAAAACATTAATAATAACCACCCGAATAGAAACGAAAAAGTTAGCAATGAAGAGAAAAGATGTAACTGCATAAATCGTAAACTTTGTCCACTACAAAATAAATGCCTAACTAAAAGTGTTGTATACCAAGCAACGATATTTGCCAACGAAAGACCAAATAACAAGAAATACTACGTGGGTATGACACCCCTAGACTTTAAGATCAGATACTATGACCACAAAAGCACATTTAGAAACAAAGAACGTCGAACTAAAACAGCACTAGCAAACCATTATTGGGAGCTCAAAGTAAATGGACACTCACCAATAATTGAATGGAAAATAGTAAGACAGGTCAGTACATGTAGAAACTTAGACGACCCGTGTAGATTATGCCTGAATGAAAAATATGAAATCCTAAATTTTAAAGATCCCCGAAACCTATTTAATTCTAGAAGTGAAATAGCAAACAGCTGTTTACACAGAAATAAGTTTACCTTAGGGTGATATAAAAAATGAAAATAAAAACTAAAAAATAAATGAATAAAAAACTAAAAAACTGAACAAGTTAAAATTTAAAACCGAAACTAGAAATACAAGAAACCACGTGTTAAAAGAAATTCGCCCACTATATTGACACAACAACGGAAACAGGATATAGGAAAATCCATTGTTAACAAAAAATAGGATAATTATAGGAGCGTCACAAACAAAGCCTTTGTTCGCAGGAAGCCCAACGATTGGCTGAGGGAACAACTAAGAATCTGATTGGTTAACTAGCAAGCCATGTATATAAAAACACCCGACAAAAATAACTCCATGTATTTAGCCTGACGATTCCCCCTGGGGATGAAACACGGGAGCCTCTGTGTAGCTTGATTGCCATATATATTTTCATTGCTTACTATATATATATATATATATATATATATATATATATATATATATATATATATATATATATATATATATATATATAGTAAGTTATGAATATATATTTATGGCAATTAAGCAACACTTCCGCGTTACAACCCCTTAGAAAATCGTCAGGCGTATATATATATTAACATAGTTCACCCCAAACAAGGGGCTACTGAAAAGAAAGAAAAAGGGGAAAAGGTTGGGGGGGGGGTCAACCTAAACTGGGATCTGCGCCGCGAGATGTCTGTTTACATTAATTTTAAATTTCTGCATGTCAGTACTGTCGGGAAAACAGGGGGCAGGGAGGGAGTTCTAGAGGCCAGCAGCACGAGTAAAGAAGCTATTCGAGTAGAAAGCTCTCCGGCATCTGCGGACCGCCACAGGGAATGGATGGGATTTAGTTGATTGTCGAGTTGGTCTAGTGAATTTATGTATGATATATATATATATATATATATATATTTATATATATATATGGATATATGTATAATATATATATATATATATATATATATATTCATATATACATGATATATAATATATATATATAATATAAATATAAATATATATATATGTATATATAATATATGAATATATATATATATATATATATATATACAGTGTTATAAAATAATTATTTTATATTTGATCCTAGCGTTATATATATATATATATGCTAAAATATAATTTACTATACAATACACAACTCCAATTAGATTTGTTCAGAAATGCATGATCTATTAGTACATTCATTATTACAAAAACTTTCTGCTCATTAATACGAGAAATTTTATATTCAATTTTTGCTTTTTCCATGACTCAAAATTGTTCTGTTAATTTAAAAATGAATATTTACCAACAATTGATAATTTATTGGGGTTTCTCCTTCTCGTGAAAAGATCTATCTCTTTAAAAATCCATGGGTTAAAGGACTTTTTCATATTTAACTCTTTGTTGAAAAATTTGATTATAATAAACTTGTAAGAAATGTAACTTTTCGTTTCTTTTATTATTTAATTTTATTCCTATACACACACATTCGTATATATATATATATATATACAGGGTGGGCAAAAATAAGGGTCCTATTTTTAAAAATTCATAACTTTTTTATTTATTGATTTTTTTTTTTTTAGAATAAGTAAAGGACCCCTTCCGAAGCAAGCATGAGCCGTATTAGCCCTAAGGAACGTACCCTCATTTAGAAAACATTATTTTTGCTTAAAAAACTCAAAACAGTGTAAAAAACAATACTTTAGTTTTTGTAAGTTTTAAGAAGTGTTTTTCGGCTAAAATTTGTTTTGTTTATTTCAAAAAAGGGTCAGTCTACACACACATAAAGTTTGGTGAGTTTAACTTTTATTTTGTGGAAGTTATTCAAATTCAAGTTATTCAAATTTAAAGATAGGACCCTTATTTTGGCCCACCCTGTATATATATATATATATATATATATATATATATATATATATATATATATATATATATATATATATGTAGTCTAAAGAAGCTTTGAGTTATTTTAAACAAAAAGACAAAAAAAGGAAAATGCAGTTTAAATTCACAGAGAAACTAACTAAATCCATAATAGTGCAGACTTAACATTCGTTGGAAAATTCATAAATAAATAAAAAAATATATAATAGTAAGTAAATAAAATAAAAAGAGGGATTATATATATATACTTTTTGTTATATTCCAACGATTAAAGAGAAAAATCAATCCATTGCCATAATTTTTATTTATTTAACTTTTTCAATTTTCTTATTTTCCGACTTCAACGAATACCTGTATTTTTTCTTCGTCTTATAAACAAAATTTATATTTATCTTTTCATTTATTTCATTTTTTCTCATCTTACACGCGTTTCACAGCTTAGTCAAGAAAAATACATAGTTTTTTTTTTATTTTAACAACGCTGATCATCAGAGAAATTGTTCTTTTAATAGTCATGGAAAAACATATTAATCCAAACAGAAGAAAAGAAGATGAGAAAATCCCAAGAAGAAGGCTTCGTAAAAACAATTGCTAGTTAAAGGCCACGAAAAACACTCAGATCAAAAGTTGGCATCTATCTCGAATCCTCCCCAAAGCGTTGCATCCAAAACCTGACACAGTTGTCATGTCGTCATATTTTTAATTTTGGCTTTTCCACTGCCAACTTATCCATCTATGTAATTCCTCTGATGATAATATTTTAATCTTTGAAAAGCCTTGGCTTAAGGAAATAATAATAAACATGTTTTACCGAGTACACCTTGCATTGAACAATCGGAGTTGAAATAGATTTGTCATTCGTACATGTTTATCCCTATTCTTTCATCTATCTTTATATATATATATATATATATATATATATATATATATATATATATATATATATATATATATATATACATATATATATATATATATATATATACATATATATATATATATATATATATATATATATATATATACGCATATATATATATATATATATATATATATATATATATATATATATATATATATATATATATATATATATATATATATAACTCATAGACAGTGATTTTTCTGCATGTGTTTACGTTATTTTCTGTTTTGCAGACACAAACTCTCGGGGGTCTTCTCCAACAAATGGTAGGTAATTGCAATTGCGGTAACCCCAACAGAGGTTTTATGCTATTTTGATCCACCGTCACGAATGTAACTCGTGCCAGTTTTTCTAAAAATAATATTTACCGATTCTATGATCATAAGTGGGGTAGATCATGATCACGGAATGAGTAAACATTATTTTTAGATGAAGGTAAAAACTTTTCGTAAAAGATAAACTAAAATAAATTCTTATTCTTTTATATGTTGGAATTCAATTCTGCATTATATTCTTGCATCGTGTGAAAACAGGCGGCAAATTAACAGAATTAAAAGAGGATCTTTTACAAACAAAACCCAATCCCAGAACTAAGCAATAGTTTCGTACGCATTTTGTATCATTATGTTTGGAAAATAAACTTTTAAGAAAACAAACATTGATTCACTCGGATTCAGTACAGAATCTCCCCCGTCCAAATGTCAACCATAGAATCGTTAATAAAATTAAACATATTTGTAGAAATAAACTTTATCTGACTTGTCCACCAAGTTTCAGTCATGAATGTCCAACAGTCTTTCTTGTATCAACGTTCAATGATATGCAGCCTCATTTATTGTGATAACATTTTTGTGTATAATTTTGGTTATTCGGACTACATTTCTCATCTTGAGTGTTATCATCACAACGTTTCGGCCGCTGTAACCTCCGGCCTTCTTCAAGTGTATCTCTTCGAACTCTGAAATATTTCTGTCGAACTCGTGAATCTGGACAGAATTTCGAACGTGGATTAAATAAAGGGTTCCGTTCGAAATTCCGTCCAGATTCCCGAGTTCGACAGAAATATTCCCGAGTTCAATGAGATACACCTGAAGAAGGCCGGAGGTTACAGCGGCCGAAACGTTGTGATGATAACACTCAAGATGAGAAATGTAGTCCGAATAACCAAAATTATACAAATTATCAATCCTCATCTAAAAAATTCAGAAATATAATTTAAAAAAAATTGTTTTAATAAGGTTCAACCACTTATCAAGGCCAAAAGGGCACTCGAGAATAAGAGTTAAATGAGTGTCACGTGGACAGTTAGACAGCAGTATGATGATTGTTAATGATGATGATGATTGTTAATGATGATGATGATTGTTAATGATGATGATGATGATGATTGGTAATGATGGTGATGATTGGTAATGATGATGATGATGATTGTTAATGATGGTGATGATTGGTAATGATGATGATGATGTGTAATGATGATGATGATTGTTAATGATGATGATGATTGTTAATGATGATGATGATTGGTAATGATGGTGATGATTGTTAATGATGGTGATGATTGTTAATGATGATGATGATTGGTAATGATGATGATGATTGTTAATGATGATGATGATTGGTAATGATGGTGATGATTGTTAATGATGATGATGATTGTTAATGATGATGATGATTGTTAATGATGATGATTGGACAGAATTTGATTATTTAAGAAAGCGGCTCAACAAGAACCGGTTTACGTTAGACTTGAAAACGACCATGCTGTAGTGAGCTGGGGAGCAGTCCCGCAGTATTTGGTTTTCGTAGTCAGAACTGCTTACGTCAGGACTACGTCACGCCTGCAAATTTCTGGACACCTAAAAACACCGGGTTTTTAACTGTATTCCAAAGTACAAGGGGCAACTAAATAACATTTGATTCATTTGGAAATAAAATCTAGGCAAGTTAGAAAGATTCTGCTTGGTGTCGGCTTCCGGGTTTTAAACGGAAATTGAGAAGCGGTGTTCATTAAAAACAGTTTCCCATTAGATCATAGGTAGGATTTTTTTTGCAATTGATAATTCGTTTGCAACAATTTTTTTTAAAATTATTAACACATAATAAAATCAAACTGGATTTTATAATTTGAAATTTAATTTTTTTTTTGATTACAACTTATTTTATAATTGGAATGATTTTTATTTAGTTTGAAAATATTTTTGATACTTCTACAGAATTTGAGCCGAAACCGTTTTTTTTTAACCTTGACCTAAACCTAACTTTACCCTTATCTTAGTTTCTAAATAGTTTACTTAAAAAATATTTTGTAAATACTTTATTTACTATTCCTATTTACTTGTCTCCCTACGAGGACAGAGCTAGACACATGCTCAGTTTTTAACGTGGGGAAAATCCAGCATCTAGTGACTGATGCCAACAGGGGGGGGGGGGGGGTAGTATCAGAACAGATACCATACTTTGCTCCTAGTTTAAAGGTCACAGTGAAAAATTGTGAGATTTCAAAAGCGCAGTGACGATTCTCTTGCGCCATGCTTTTAACGTGGAGCAAGAGAATTGAACATAAAATTTAAGGACAGCTACTAGTGGGAGAACGATTAATCGGAATCGGGAATCGGGGATCGAAAAAATCGGAACTTTTTGGAATATCAGAAGCGGTATCGAAAAAAATGAGATTAATTTCCGATTCCAAAAAACGATTCTTTTAATTTTTATTTATTTATTTATTTGTCTAAAAGTTAATTTTCCATTTCTGGTATTAATGATAAATGATGAATATTTATTGCTTTTAAACTACCAGTAAAACTACAATCCAAGCTCCCGTTGAAGACTAGACTCCGTCTCTATAACGCGTACTGCGGTGTCCATCATGCTCTACAATAGCAACAGCTGGGCAATAACAAAAGCCATGCTTGACAAGCTGGATGCATGTCACCGCAGACACCTCCGTTCCATCACAGGTCACTGCTGGCCGAAAAAACTTATCAGCAACAAGGCACTATACGAGCTGTGCAACGAAAAAACCCTCTCCACAAAGGTCGCTGAACAAAGATGTTCTATGTTAGGCCATGTCCTACGAATGGACCCTGACACTCCCGCACAGAGGGCACTAGACTTTGCCGTTATTGGCTCGCAAGCCTACCAACCGCAACTAAGATGGCACTGCACAAATCTGCTGGGCACACTACGTGCTGACCTCAAACAGGCGGGACTAGGACCACTACATACAGCGAAACAACTTCATTGCCTACGACAACTTGCGCAAGACAAGGCCAGATGGCCTGGGACTAGCATGGAGGACTGATTGCAGCTACGGGATGTCATTTGACTACCGTAGCCGCAGAACACAGTTTTTAATTAAATTAAATTAAAAAACTACAATATATAGATTATAATAACGAATTTAGCTAAAAATGACGCCGGAAAAAATGTTAGTTTAAAATGACACATGTAAAAATGTGGATAAAGAGGAAAAAATTTCCCAAGTGAAAAATATAATGAAAATTTCACAATGAGTTTATCAAAATACTTGACACAATACATTAAGAGAAAAGAAAAATAGTGTACTTTTACCTTTTGATAAAATATATGCACACATTGTATGTTTTTTTACGGTAATCTATACAGAAAACAATAGCTCTATAACTAAATGTTTCGAAATTTAAAAAGAATCGGAATCGGAATCGGTAATTGTATCGGAGTCGGGAATTTAGAAAATAATCGGTAATTGTATCGGAATCGGGAAAAATATTGGAATCGTCCCATTACTAGTAGGTACAACCCACCGTCGGCCGCTCGACGTGGTTTACATTATATGTGTTAGTTAATAGATTCTCTTATATATGGCGTCATGGCTCAAGTGGCAGAGGACTCGCGTGCAATTACTCAGGTTTCGAATTCTGAGTTTAGATGTGTCTTCATGACGAGCCCAAAGGAGGGCGAAACTCGATCTTCCGGTCTGTGACTTTCATGGTTAGTGCGGGCTTCGACGCTGTGTCTGATTTTGGAAATAACAGTAAATGTCTTTTTCTCTCTGAAACAAGATTAGAATGATGTTGCACCAGCTGACATTTCGAATTCTTCAGCTGCCGATCCTATTCGAGCCCGTCGATGCGATTCTCTTAAGAAACGTAACGGAAAGCGCAATGCAAAGTTAAACGCCAGTGTTGGCTTTCACAAGTTTGAATCAACTAGATATTCCCAAGAACGTGTTGCGATGATCTGCTTTGCGTGTAGCGTACGTCGATGCAATGAATACATTCATTCAAGGAACTTGTCTTTTTCAACGATGGAACAATAAGCACATTCGTAGAGACGGTGTCATTCATAAACATCCGATTTCACAACGTCTCAAATTCTCCTGCGTTAGAAGAATTGAAGATTAGTTTTCGAAACATTGACTGGCAAATATTAAGAGTCTGCGTAAGAAATCCCCAAGAAATATAACTTGTAATAATATATCCGATGAGAAAACATTTTCTCTCTCAGCGTTTGCATATCTGAAAAAGGTTTAAAGAATATGGAAAAGTCACATGTACTAAATCAATCCTGTTTTGTGCATAAAACAAATTTTGCCGATTATACACTATACTTAACAAGAAAAAAGGGGTGAAAAAACAAACAAACAAAACCAAACAAATAGACAAAATAACTGTTACCAAACGCAAGAAAATCTACTTTTCTACTTATCTATATAATTTTCACGTGTATTTACTGATTGTAAGATTCATTATCTATGCATTTGTGAGCGTCACTTTTACTTAGCCAAGCCAACGTGCTTTTCAAGATGGACAACAATTTCGCCGGTACTTGCTCGAAAATTTCAGGCTTAAAAGATAGTAAACAAGATTTTAAAAGGAAAGTTTGTAGAATCATAAGCTTAAGTCCGAGGGTATTGCCAATCGGATTGGGGTAAGCATTATTATTATTATTATTATTATGATTATTATTATTATTATTATTATTATGATTATGATTATTATTATTATTATTATTATTATTATTATTATTATTATTATTATTATTATTATTATTATTATTATTATTATGATGATGATGATGATGATGATGATGATGATGATGATGATGATGATGATGATGATGATGATGATGATGATGATGATGATGATCATCATCATTATTATTATTATTATTATTAGAATTATTATTATTATTATTATTAGAATTATTATTATTATTATTATTATTATTATCATCATCATCATCATCATCATCATCATCATCATCATCATCATCATCATCATCATCATCATCATCATCATCATCATCATCATCATCATCTTTTAAGGCTTAAATTCGCAACCAAGTCCCGATAAATTGTCGTCAATCTTGAAAAGCTGACTTGGCTAAGTAAAAGTGATGCTTACAAGTGCATAGATAATAAATCTTACAATCAATAAAACACGTGAAACTTATGTAGGTATGAAACATCAATTAATAAAAAGTCCTCAAATTTTAAAGGTTTTCGGGGACATAACATAACATTTGAAAATTTAGATATTTCAGATTTGCATTAAATTTGAGCAATAATCATCACACACAAATTGAGCAAGATTTCCTATTTTTACAATTTCTTCTTACAACCTCTTAAGCTTACGCCTACAATTTTAGACATTTTTAGAATCGAAATCGTGTAATGCATTTCGATCAAAATTTGAAATAGGATTCTAGATAAAAGGTTTAGCATCATTATATCTTGATTGTAATCTTTTGACAGTGCACAAATGCAACGAGGCGCCATCTATCTATAAAAAATGCAGCGACACCTCATGACTTAAACAATAAAAAAGCACCGTTGGAAGAACATATTTTTAAAAAATATTGTTCACCCCAAACAAGACAGGCCACCACTGTAGACGTAAGAGGCTACTGAGAAATAGTGTGCAAGTTTTGGGGGTCATCCTAAGTTGGGAGCTGTGCAGCGATATGTCTGTTTACATTAGTTTTAAATGTCTGCATGTCAGTACAGTCGAGGGAAAAAGGAGCAGGGAGGGAGTTCCAGAGGCCGACAGCACAACGAAAAAAGCTATTAGAGTATAAGGCTCTTCGGAATTTGGGGACCTCCACAGTGTATGGATGGGATTTGTCTGATTGTCGGGTTGGTTTAGTGAATTTACGTCGAGAAGACACTAGTACAGCAAGTTCATCAGAGCACAATTCATTTAAGTACTTGTAAAACATGCACAAGGATGCAACATTGCAGCGATGGGGCAGGGGTTGGAGATTGGTGGATAGTGAGGGACCTATTAAGTTGGTGACTCTTTTTTTATCTTGTCTAAGAGGGAGAGACTAGTGTATGATGCACTAGCCAAGATGTGGCAACAATACTCCAGGCATGGGCGGATGGTGGTTTTGTAGAGATATAGGATAATGTCAGGTGTGAGAAGTTTACTAGCATGGTAGAGAGAGCCCACCTTCGTTGTAGCAGTCTTAGAAATGTCTTCAATGTATTTATTCCAATTCATGTTTCCTGTGAATGATAGGCCGAAGAGTTTGAATGGTGAACTCTCGGATAGAGTGTCATTTGCCATGGCAGTCTGTGGTTGAAGAGGTTTCTTGTAGTTATTAAAAGAAAATAGCTTTGTTTTTGCGGCATTAAAAGTTATGTACGCGTCCGTTTTGCCTACATGACGAGAGTAGAGCGTGGTGTCGTCAGCAAATATACCTATTTCAGTCTCAATGACATCAGGGAGGACATTTATGAAAATCAGGAACAGTAGAGGTCCAAGAATAGATCCCTGGGGTACACCAGCATTTATGTCATGCCATCGAGGACAACCTGAATATTTCTTTTGGTTAGGAAGAATTTAATTATATTAAATATTTGTCCAAGAAAAACAATATGAGCGAATTTTTAGGAGAAGTTTATGATATATGTGTTCAGAGATGACCGTTAGGATATCTACAGTAGATTATTCTTGTCTAAATCCGTACTGAGGATCAGAAAGAAGTTTAGGATGATTAGGTTTTCTAAGTGTGGCTTCAGTCTGCAATAGGAATTTAGGGAAGGAGTGGTTTGCTGAGTCTTGATATTTCTATCTATGTTTCTAGTGACACCATGCCACGAAAAAGGAAAAAGAAAAAAAAAATGTTGCTATTCCTGAAGAATACGTTATATCGTAAAAACTAAGTGGGTTTTAAATAAATAAATATTTAAAAAATATATATAGATCTGCGTATTTAGTACACTTGACATACGACTAAAAAAATATATATACACAATATATTATATAACTTCATAATATTATGTGGATAAACATTAAATAGTAATTATATATTTATATATATATATATATATATATATATATAAAGATAAAGATAGATGAAATAAGAGGGATAAACATGTACGAATGGCAAACTTATTTCAATTTCGATTGTTCAATGCAAGGTATACTCGGTAATAAAATTATGTTCATTATTCTTTCCTTGAGTCAATACTTTTCAAAGATCGAAATCTTATCATCAGAGGAATTACATAGAAAGATAAGTTGGCGGTGGAAAAACCAAAATTCAAAATTTGAAAAAATATTAAGTAATGGAGAGTGAAAAAAAAAGTTCGTGTAAAAAAGATATGGGGAAAGTCCAGTTGGTAATTGTCCGTTGATGAGGTGTCGAATGAAAGGAGATTTACGGATGGAAAAGGAAGGTTTTCGTGCAGGCAGCATGGAAAAGAGTTCAAGAATGAAGTAAATCCAATAGTGAGATAAGATTTTGATCTTTGAAAAGCCTTGGCTTAAGGAAAGAATAAAAAACATAATTTTATTACCGAGTATACCTTGCATTGAACAATCGAAATTAAAATAAATTTGTCATTCGTACATGTGTATCCTTCTTATTTCATATATCTTTATAATTGCTCTATCTCGTATATTGAGCTTAAATTATTTCACTATAGGTTTCATCTACTAAAAGTACACTTTTAGTTTCATATTTGATTATATATATATATATATATATATATATATATATATATATATATATATATATGGACGGCGGCACTGGGGGGCAGGGGGGGATCACCCCCTTTTTAACTCCCCCCCACTTTACGGTCATCAATAATGAAGTTATATATGCAGGGGTTTACCGCCCCCCACTTTTTAGGAGAGCCCCCCCCTTTTATAACTGTCCCGCCGGTCCTGATATATATATATATATATATATATATATATATATATATATATATATATATATATATAAGCATAAATAAGCAATAGAAAGTTGATCCAGTAACCATGTCTTTATTATCTTTTAAAAAGATCCGGACTTAGACAGACCGTTTCGTCGTCACTGCGACAACTAAAATGCAGTTATATATCTTGGATTTACTCGAAATGCGACTCGTCAGAATGAAAGCCCAAAAATTGTATCCAAAATCATCAGAAAATAAACATTCATTGAACTTTAATCTTGAAAGTCTGACTATGAAATATTAACGTATATATATATATATATATATATATATATATATATATATATATATATATATATATATATATATATATAAATACGCATACATATAAATGCATATATACATACGCACACATATATATGTCTGAGTGTTTTTTTCTTTCTTCTTATTATTTTGTAATAGTATTGATCTGTTATTCTCTTGAGTTGTCACGTTTTCAACTTCTTCAGTCGAGTCTTGTTTTACATATTTAGAGAATAAAATATTGTTATCTCATATCACCTTCTTACCAATTTTTTATATCATCATCATCATCATCATCATCATCATCATCATCATCATCATCATCATCAAGACGCTGATTCGTGTCTGCAATTCGAAATACATTTATCCCTTGTGGTAATATGTGTTTCCGAAAAGAAAAAAAAGCACGTGTACATACCTACATTTTTATAAAAAAAGAAATATATATGCAAAGAAACTGTCGGTGCATAACTATATATATATATATATATATATATATATATATATAGTTATGCACAGACAGTTTTAAAAAAAAGTGGGGATAAAATGATCCGACGTAATGTAAAATGAAAAAAGGAAAGCCAAAAACTATGGGCTATAAGTATTCATGAACGTTTCGTTTTTATTGAAAGACTTCATCAGGATGAAGAAAGCAATGTAGTAAAATAGATCAGAATATTAATTTTGATTTGTCAGAAAGTTTCCAGACTTTAGCATGGTTGTTGGCATGAACAAGCAAAGAATGCAAAACATGATTTTAGTAGTAGCGTTATCAGCAGTGGCCTGTCTCCTTCAAAGCACGCGAGATGAATGGGATTGCTGGCTTCGACTTCTTAGTTTATGGCTATTTTAGCTAGGAAGTTTTTAGGGGTCAAAATATGTCACAGCCAAGCTTGGCTGGCAGTAGATAGGGGACGGTGTGGGAAGTATGAATCTGCCGTTTATTCTTAACTGGGAGGGGAAAAAAGGGGAAAAAAGAAAAGGAGAAAAGGAAGCGAAGAGAAAACATGCTATGAAAGTAGAGATGTGGACAATTTTTGGCTGATTTTGAAACGCAGAATATGATTGAAAATAAAAGCTTTGGCATAGAGAGAGAAGGTGTATCATATTTATTTGTTTAAATGTTCAAAATGTGTTAATTTCATCTTAAATGCTTTCATACATTTTCTCACATATCAACTTAGGAAACTTATTAAATAATTAATGAAACACAAATAAAATTATCAAATGAATAGGATTCGTACCTTATATGTGGGGACGTCTAAATATAATTGTACAAATAATATATATATATATATATATATATATATATATATATATATATATATATATATATATATATATATATATATATATATATATATATATATATATATATATATATATATATATATATATATATATATATATATATATATATATATATATATATATATATATATATATATATATATATATGATGGCGTAGGGGTTAACAGCGCTGACTGTCAGCTCGACGATTGCGTTTCGATACCGGCTTGAGGCACTAACTGGGTATTGCCAACTGCCATTAGCTTAAAAAAGGCAATGCTCATTAGGTAAAAACTAATTCGAGCTCCGGCAATTGCAATGTTTACATTGAGATACAACTTACATTCAGTCAGTGTCGTATGATGGCGTTAACGGTTGCGTTTCGATCCCGGCTTGAGGCACTAACTGGTCTAGCCGCACTGATGAGCTGTGAAACAGCGAAACAGTCTGTATGTAGATGACTATATATATATATATATATATATATATATATATATATATATATTCTATGATTTGGGAGGAGTAAAACATTTTATTAGACGTTGTTTCAAGTTCATTATTAAAAGTTAAACAAGAAAAAAAGTCAGCCGACCGGTTTCGTCCTGTCTTAAAAAAGGCTGTATCGACTGACTTAAAAAGAAAGCCAGTGATTTTTAAAAAGAGCGTGTGAGAAAAGGAAATAGAGAGAAAATAAAATAAAACAGCGTTGTGGTATATTTACAATGGAGGATGAATCTGAGAGACTGATCACATATAGTCTCAATAGACACTGCCTTTGTTTACAATGGAAATGAAGTTTTAGACGAATGTGGATCGTCTCTAGGATTTTTAGATCATATAGTGGGTGAGCATGACTTAAGATGGTAAAGGAAATGAGTTAATGCTGATATTCTTAGCGCATGGCGGGTTTTAAAGCATATGGTCTGTAATTGAAGACCCGTATGTGTTATTTTGAATATATATATATATATATATATATATATATATATATATATATATATATATATATATATTAAAATCAATGAAAAAGACGAGTGGGAAAAAAAAAAAAGGAAAATTGTTAAAATTACCTTAAGGCCTTGTCGTCTGACCCTCTGAGAGGAAACGTCAGAATGGTAAATTAAAAACTAAAAGTCGAATGAGAAATGAAGGGGGGAGAAAAAAAATAAAATAAATAAAACTTATTTCAGTTGGAAACATCAGTTGGAGATCTTTAATGATTCAAAGCCACCATAACGTTGAGAGATTTAATTTTTTTTTTTCCTCTTCTCATTCGTTTCCTCCAACTGAAATAAGTTTTATTTTTTTTTTTCTCCCCCCTTCATTTCTCATTCGACTTTTAGTTTTTAATTTACCATTCTGACGTTTCCTCTCAGAGGGTCAGACGACAAGGCCTTAAGGTAATTTTAACAATTTTCCTTTTTTTGTTTCCCCCCCACTCGTCTTTTTCATTGATTTTAATAATGCTTCCTCTAAAATTAATCCTACCATTCTGTTGTACACGTAATTTACTTATATATATATATATATGTATATATATATACGTAGATTATTTGTTATTGTTTTTGTTTTGGCGATAGCGACCGGTGATTTTACGTTTTTATTTTTTTGCTACCCTGAGCGTTTTGTTTTCATTATTTTTAAAATATGCAAATGAACGCATTTTTCCTTTTTTTTTAAAATTCGCCCTTAATCAGTCTATGCATCAATTGCATATATAGATTTTTATAATTAATTAATTTATTTATAAACCAATTTATTGTATAGGGATTTTTATATTTAAATTACAAATTAATCTTTTTACATACATTATATATATATATATATATATATATATATATATATATATATAATTATTTTTACATACACACGCTAGCGTTTGAAGCTTTCGCTCTCATCAGTGCAGTGATGATAATCTCAGACGGTCGCACGGCTCGAACTCCTGCCACAGAATCAACCTAGACTCCGTAAGCAAGCGCTGTAATCATTAGTCCACGAGAGATTACCACATTCAAGAAAGATATATATATATATATATATATATATATATATATATATATATATATATATATATATATATATATATATATATATATATATATATATATATATATATATATATATATATCTGATCCACTTGTAATTGCTACTCTTTTCGAAGTCACTTTTTGTTAAGAATGGGAAGAATGGGGAGAGTTAAAGGAAGTGACAACGGAGGTAAACTGATTCCATCTGACTAAACAGAGAGAGAGAGAGAGAAAGAGAGAGAGAGAGAGGGGGAGTAAGAGAGAGAGAGAGACAGAGAGCATGGCAGAAGGAAGAGTGATAGAAAGCATATCAAATAAGAGCGGGGAGAGTCCAAAACGTCAGTGTTAGAGGGTGAAAGTGATGGACAGAAACATAATAAGAAATGGGTCACGTGATCAGTTAATTGCAAATTACGGCTAATTAGAACAACTTAAATGAATTTAAAACATCAGTCAACTTTAGAATTGAGTAATATTTTTCCACATATATTGTTTTCTTCCCTACTTACTTTATATATTAATCACACAAAATACATGTCGTCTAATTTTTGCAACAGAGGGCGCTGTCGTCGCGTCCTTTCTTTTGCAATGTTCAGTTGTTTTTTACCTCTGGAATTGACGAGTCCTAAGCAAACGGCGTTCAGCGTTTGCGAAAACAAATTCGAATGTCACTGTGCAGCATGCTTTTCGTAGGGAATTTGGCATTAATCCTTAAAACCTACGGTAATTAGAGTTTCAAAAAAGTGTATATCTGTCTAAGACGACCACAAGTTTCGGAAGAACCTTAGCGTAGATCCGAGCTGCCTTCCAGGATAGTCCACGAGAAACCACAACTCGAGCTATCCATTAGCTTGCCATTCCTCAATCCACTATATGACGCCTGCTAAGAAAAGGTCTAAATTTTGAAACTACGCAGGTCACGTCTCGTTCAAACACTTACCAAAAATGTCAAGGGGAAGTGGATGGAATTTTGCCATCTGATGCGTTTTGTGTTCAGTCTACGAGACTCGCAGACCTCTCCGTGTCTGATCTTTTACTTGTAGAGATATTTAAAAGATTGTGTTCATGCTGCATAGCTACACACTTTAACCATCGAATAACAGCGTGCGGCACAAAGAGCGTCCGAGCTACATTGTTTGAACTACTTTGAGTCAAATTTGACAAAATGATATTAGTTTCTTTTTTAGTGAGACAGATACCAGTGTTCAACTGATTTCGGGGTAGAAAGGATCGTTAATCTCCTCGAAATGATACTTGTCCGTCAGCGTTCCGGAAGTCAAGGCAACATCATTCTTTAACACGGCAGAGAAGTAAGGAACAGGCGATTATCTCCACTTACCCCTCGTTTGAGTCAGTGACGTCAAAATAAGAGTTTTACGTATCTTATTCACAGCGTGGCTCACGGTAGTTTGACGTCACTGGGCACAAAACTATGGACAAAAACTAATCAGAAAAATGTAACTTTCGTGGCCCGGAAATAGCGCCAAGATCGTACCCGGATCTTCTCACAATTGTTCCCCAAACGAAGATTCCACACGGGGGGTGTCACAGGCGACAATAGTTTCAAAAGTGCAGTGGATGGTACTAGTGATGGGACGATTGCAATATTTTTCCTGATTCCGGTACAAATATTTATCCCGATTCCGATAATTTTAAAATCTCCAAATATGTATCAATAGAGATGTTGTTGTTTTTTTTTTTACTTTTCGGATTACCATAAACCCTATGTAATATGTGCATATATTTCGCAAGCATAAAAATACAATATAGATTTTAATTTTACAGTTAATCAATAGATATTTATCATGTTATCATTAGTATTATTTACCTCCTCTTCATGAGGTTAGGCACAAGGCCAGTTTTATCTTACTCCCACAAGTTAAGATGTGGCCCAAGGTAGGGTCGGGAAAGTTGGGCTTGAAAAGCCAGCGCCCGAGAATCGGAGCACTATGGCCATTAAAAATTGCCTGCTCAGCCCCGTCAGCATTCTCCGGTAGGGGCGCCTCAGGCAGTAAGCAATAAACTTACTCCTTCCCAAATTAGCAGCAATGGAAAATTGAGTTTTAAACAAAAAAAACACACACACAAAAAACAATTAAAAGAATGTTTTTTCGCATCGGAAAATAGGCACAAATGTTTCCAATTCCGATACCCCAAAAAGTTCCGATTTTTACGATTCCCGATTCCGATTCCGATTAATTGTCCCAACACTAGCTTGTACGCATCTAGGATAAATTATTTTATCACAGTGCCATTTCTGTGCGTGGTGGCGAAATTGGACACTAATAGAACATAAACTAAGTTGAATACTTGTAACTTCAACGGTGTTTTCTATTGATTTTCTTATTAAAATATTGCATGATGAAATCTTTTTTATTAGTATGAGTTTAATGTCAAATAAGGTTTAAAAGCATCTTAAAAATCCCACCCTAACATCGTAGCGGGTTTGCTTAATGGTAGCTGGATAGTCTCCAATGATCAAAGAATATACAATGACTACTCTCAGAATGCACTTAATGATTTTAATCATATAATAATTAATGTATTATTTTTTGAATTTTCTGTATTTTACGAACATTCGCTACTGGCTTTTTCTGTTTTATTAGATTTGGGCTAATGGAGCTTTCGTGAAAATAACAGGACAAGTCTACGTAAAAGGGTGATCTTAGTGCTGTTTCTATGCGTATTTGTTTTAGAGACATATTCTACGATATGACATTTGAATAGACAAAGAAGACGAAAATATTTTTTTCTCAGAAGTGTACAAACCAGATAATATTTTATACTTATATAAATGTTCAAGTTGAACATTAAAGTCTGCATTAGTATAGCAATAATTAGGAATAATCTTCCACAAATATGAAACAGAAATTTGCATCAACCCTGATTATTACATTGAAATAAATACGTTTAAACAGAATCCACATCTGACCATTGTCTCTAACTTCCATAAAACCAGTTTAATCTTTAGACGATTGGGGTGGTTTGTCACTTTAAGAAATATTTTGGTGTAGGGTTTTTGTTTTCAATTCTATTAACGAACAAATACGGAGAGAAACATTATGAATATTGTATACATTTTTAATTACTAAAACTTTAAATTTTTATGTTATAAATAAAATTGTCCCACATTTACATTACTGTATTTTCTAATATTTTCGATTTCCATAAGTCATTGGCACGGAAGATAAAAACTAATTTATAGCAGACGCAGAACAATTAAATTATCTACTAACCCGTATACTTTTAACGTGTTGTACTGTTTCTAAGATTCTTTTTATTTAAGAAATTTTATTTCGAAGAAAGCTGTCTTATCGACACACGAATACCAAAATGGCAGCCGAGATGAATATTAGATTTAAAAGTTGAATATTAAATAAACCCTTTTGTTATTGTATTTATTTAGTCTGCTCTGAGTAATATGGCTGTTTTGGTTTTAAATATCTTAGAATTAAAAAAAATCCTTTATTCTACTTGTGTCTTTATTTTGTTTTTCTTTTTATAATTGCTGCAATTGTAGATCACATAAAAATTGGAAACAAAACCCTCCCCTCCAACTTACGTATACACAGTGTGCAAACAAACATTTCAGTGAATATTCCTCCACACATATAACTTTCATTATAACATTAAATTTCACCATAATGCATTTCAGTTCATTAGTACAAAAGTTAGTCATTTTATTCTTTTGTTAATTTGTAAATTAAAAACAACCACCTATTACGATCGTAACTTACATACACACCAAGCAAACAAATCAGTAAGTATTACCTCCCTTTCCTCCCTACTAAATTTAAAAAAAACAATTTTCTCCTGAAAGCATTTTGAGTTAAAGAGTCATCGCCATTGGCTACTCGCATTCCTGTAAAATTTTATTTTGTTTTCTTTAAATCAAGTTATGTTTTCACCATCGTTTCTTTCAATTTTACTCTTTGTAATTGTTTATTTTCTGTAATCGTCACATTTAATCATAAATCACCCGTTTAATAAAAATATTTCATTGAGTAAATAAATTAGTTTATCCAAATAAAATTATTCTGTGATTGACGAATGGAGTTAGTGTTTCGCTGGTATAATACTATCAAAACTACTTCCTTAGATGTAACGAAACTTCCATGAGCAAAGCTTCTTTCATAGAGCAACCCGTCTGTGGAA
The DNA here is from genome assembly GCA_963556195.1 of Sepiola atlantica. Lineage (NCBI taxonomy): Eukaryota > Metazoa > Mollusca > Cephalopoda > Sepiida > Sepiolidae > Sepiola > Sepiola atlantica. Next base: position 58,388,606 of record OY744544.1, on the reverse strand, counting down.
CACAATACCGCGAGGCTGATTCTCAGCTGACTACAACGTGGTGGTTTTCAAGTTCAATGTGAATAGATTCTTGTTGAGCCGTCCTCTTAAATAATCAAGATCTGCCAAATTTCCACCATCATTACCAATCATAACTGTGTTGTCTCAAAATCCACCTGACACTCATTAACTCATTAACCTTTATCCTCGAGTGGCCTTCTGGCCTTGATGAGTGGCGATTCTTTAGTAAAACAAAGTATTATGTTGAGTGATGCACAGTGGGGAGTGATAAAACTCCAGTTTACACGAAAGGGCTATTATGAACTCTCATTTGATTGATAGGGGTAACGACCAGAATCAAGTTGAAACCCACGTTTAGCGTATGGGGTGCATACTTCTTTCATAGAGCAACCCGTCTGTGGAACACAATACCGCGAGGCTGATTCTCAGCTGACTACAACGTGGTGGTTTTCAAGTTCAATGTGAATAGATTCTTGTTGAGCCGTCCTCTTAAATAATCAAGATCTGCCAAATTTCCACCATCATTACCAATCATAACTGTGTTGTCTCAAAATCCACCTGACACTCATTAACTCATTAACCTTTATCCTCGAGTGGCCTTCTGGCCTTGATGAGTGGCGATTCTTTAGTAAAACAAAGTATTATGTTGAGTGATGCACAGTGGGGAGTGATAAAACTCCAGTTTACACGAAAGGGCTATTATGAACTCTCATTTGATTGATAGGGGTAACGACCAGAATCAAGTTGAAACCCACGTTTAGCGTATGGGGTGCATACCACTTATGCAGGGGTTGAGGTAGAGCAAGGCTGTAGAATCAGCTAAAAGCTAATTGATTTCTTCAGGAGTCTGACTCTGAAAATTGTCAGGTTCCAATTCTTAAAAAAACTATTCTTTTTTTTATCAAGTTGGACCATTTATCGCACTGATAGTGAGATTGAAATGCAAAAATCTTATTCAAAATAGAACAGTAGCTTTATTATATAGTAATCATGTGTATGGGATAAACATACGCAGGTTAACTAATTTGCATGTGGCTTTGCAAAAGGACATCACATTAATTCACTATTCCTTCTAATTGGTCCCCCGATTTTATAAATCGGAGGACTTATGTTTTGAGGCTTGTCCGTCCGTGCGTCCGTCCGTCCGTCCGGATTTTTCTCCGCAACCATCCATTGAATTTCTCTGAAATTTTGCATGAATTTGTAAGTTTGGTTAGGTTAGAAGGTGACATTCTCCGATTTTTGAAAAAAAATCTGGTTAGCCCCCTAGGGGGTCAAAAGGCCCCGAAATGGCAAAAAATGACATTTTTTGCCTCATAACTTTTCATCCATCCATTCAATTTCTCTGAAACTTGGCCAAAATGTGAAGGCAATTGTTCCTAATAGAAAATAAGTATCACTGACCTTGGAAAAAATCTGGTTCGCGCCCCAGGGGGTCAAAAGCCCCCTAAAATGGCAAAAAGGACCCTTTTCTCCCATAAAGTTTGATCCAAACGTTCAATTTTTCTGAAACTTGGCCAAAATGTAGAGGCAATTGTTCTGGATATAAAATGAGCATCCTTGACCTCAGAAAAATTCTGATTCGCGCCCCCAGGGTGTCAAAGAGGGGTCAAAAATGCCCCAAATTGCCCAAATTTATTGCATTTTACACTCGCCACATCGAGTCACATACAGGAGGGACCACGCATGCGCGGCTTGGTGTCTTTTAATTCAATGATTGTTTTCAGTTGTGCATTAATAGAACTATTCGTAATAAAAACGCATACTTCTATTAATGCACATTTATTGTGGATAGAAAAATAAAATTTGGGATGAGATTAATTGTTGCGGGGCGGATGATAAGAATCCAAGTTGAGATGAAGAAGCCATAGAGAACTTGCATTAGATAAGGTTAGATAAGGGTTAGAAATATTTTTCTAGATTATTTTGTGTGCGTGGTTGAAACATATGTAAGACATTCAAAAATGTGCAAGTTACAAACGCAAGTAATAGACCGCCCCGACGATGGTATTACAGGCATTTCTTTTATTCAATAATACCGAAGTGACTTAATGTAATATGCATTTCCAACATCTCAAAAAATATAAACGTTGTATGGATTATCTCTGTGGCACCAATTGTACTTCGGTACCATTCTCTCTCTCTCTCGGAAGCTTCAGAATTCTGCACTAACACAAACACACACACACATATATATATATATATAGAATAAAATTATGTTTATTATTCTTTCCTTAAGCCAAGGCTTTTCAAAGATCGAAATCTTATCATCAGAGGAATTATACAGATAAGTTGGCAGTGGAAACACCAAAATTCAAACATTTGAAAAAATACTATTAAGAAATGGGGAGTGAAAAAAGTTCGTGTAAAAAAGATATGGGGTTTGTCCAGATGGTAATTGTCCGTTGATAAGGTGTCCAATGAAAGGCGATTTAGATGGAGAAGAAAAGGTTTTTCGTAGAGGCAGCATGGAAAAAGCGTTCAAAAATGAAGTAACTATAATAGTGAGATGTTGAGTTTAAATTGTAGATGGAGCGCACTTAAACTCTCCATTTCTTAATAGTATTTTTTCAATTGTTTGAATTTTGGCTTTTCCACTGCCAACTTATCTATCTGTATAATTCCTCTGATGATAAGATTTCGATCTTTGAAAATAATTTTATTACAGAATATACTTTTCGATTGAACAATCGAAGTTTAAAATAAATCTGGACATTCGTACATGTTTATCACTCTTCTTTCTTCTATCTGTATAATTGCTCTATCTCGTATATTGAGCTTAAACCATTTCACTATAGGTTCTATCTACTAAAAGTTTACTTTTAGTTTCATATTTGATTATATGATTATATATATATATATATATATATATATATATATATATATATATATATATATATATGAATGACTATGATAAAATCCTTGTTTCCTTTGAGGAACGAAATGTATGCAAGATGTATGTAAAGGTTTTTTGTGTATTTTCTGTTCTGGGAGCTTCATAAATGAAAGATCCTAGTAATTCCATATTTATTCTCGCTGTTTGTTTGTGTGCGGAACGGTAGTCAATTACACTAAATTGCTGTACATTTTGGTAAGGAAAAAAATAAAAAAATGATTTGATCATTGGATTGTACATACCATTGTTTACTTGATAATTTTTTTGGCCGAGAAGATGGAAAAAGGCGTACGGAGTAAACCGTGACTATGTGAAACGGGTTCGCGTCCCGTGACCGTCTGAAATGATCATTCCCCTGCATTGATGAGAACATGAGCTCGAAACAACGTCGACTGTAGGTAAATATAATTTTATTATTTTTTAATGAATATTACATACATATATATATATATATATATATATAATTCTAAATATTTGTTTATCTACATACGTATTCGTTTAATCCTTCCGGAATCGTAAGTGCAAAGATAATTATTGAAGCCGGATTTGAAACCCCAGAACAAGTCATGTTTAATACTCACATTCCGACGTCTACACCTTCACAATAAACAACTACATAAACGGTGAGAGTTTAAAACCTATTGTAGGCAGCCGACGTCAACAGTGTTCAACTTATGAAGGAACATGCATTAAAGCTATGATTTTAGCGGCTGTATTAATACTACTCACTAGAGATGCCAGTCTAGATTGGGGCGACATATAATATATATATTTATTTATCTACATACGTATACGATTCATCCTTCCGGGATCAAGCCGGTGGCAGGATTCGAAACCCCGGAACACATTATGTTCATAACTACATTTCTGACGTATATATATATATATATATATATATATATATATATATATATATATATATATATATATATATATATATATATACTCGGAAGTTTCTCAACTTAAAACTATATAAAAAAAATTAAAAAACAAAAAAACAAAAAAACCTCAAGTCTCAAGTCGTTCAGTGGAAAATAACTCATGTAAGTCAATTTAATTTTTACAGTTATTATATTAGTTTGCTTCTAACATTATTTAAGGGATCATCAGTTGTTTACCATGAAAAACTGTTTCGGGAATTTAAAAATAAAACAGTATTTAATTTCATGGCTTCCCAGCAGAGTTTATCAGACCCCACTCCCCTTAAAAGACAAAAACATAACCGTTCCGTATACTAAACCTAAGTTTTGTTCCGTATAAATGTTTTGCTAACTTATATTAAAAAGAAAAAAAAAGTCCTCCATACCTGTGTTGTTCGTCTGTCTAATAAAATCTATCCGTTACTTACAAAAATGTTGCTGCATTTTAAAGTGTTTAGACGAATCCATTACACTACTTTTTAGGTGATTAATGTATTTTTAGTTCTAGTTTTATATTAAATATATAAAAAAAATATCAACATATATAAATATAGAAAAAAATTTTTTTAAATTATATATATATACATATACATACTTTCAGTCCTTTTTTCTCCCCCTCCTCCTTCTCCGCCTCCTTTGTTGTTTAATTCCTTGTCATCAATTTTAAATAAATAATAATCTCCTTGCCAACTCATAAGCTTAACTGCTGATTTTTTCTCTTTCTTCCTTTTTTAACTCACAGCGTTTCTAACCGGCGTTCATAAGCTAACTGTCTATTTTTTCTCTCTTTCTTCTTCTTCTTTTTTAACTCACAGCGTTTCCAATCGGCGTTATAAGCTAACTGTCGATTTTTTCTCTTTTTTAAACATTTCTTTCTTTATCCCTTTTTCTACTGTTTATTTATATAATTAGTATATGTGTTATATATACGATTATACATATTCTACATTAATTTTATTTATATTTAGATAGCTTTGGATTTGCTCTATCAATTTAGTTTGATTAATTTGATAAGACTTAAAAGCATCAGGATGGCGAGTAATTGCCTTATTTAATTGTCTAAATATTTTATTTTGATCGCCACCTTGTTTAATCATTCTTATTATTAGGTCAGAAATTGGGGGCATAAAATCTACCAATGATATATATGAGAGAAAGATAAATGAGATAAATGAGAGAAAAGAAATAAAAAATGTGACAATGACAAATCTATTACGTCTTCTGTTATTCAGAACTAAGTATATTCAATTAAAGAATATGTATTTTTCCTTCCTTAAGCCAAGGCTTTTCAAAGAATGGATTCTTATCCCCAGAGGAATGCAAATAGATAGATAAGTTGGCGAGGGATAAACCAAAAGTCATAATTTGAAAAAGTCATAATTTGAAAAAAAATGTAGATGACAGTAGGCAAGAAAAATGTCAAAAATGCAAAAAGTGTCCAATGAAAAAATTTGAGAATGGAAAGA
>OY744544.1:58370824-58378324 GCA_963556195.1 Sepiola atlantica | reverse complement strand
AAAATAAAAATACTGGAAGCTATCTAAATAAAAACACAACAACCTACAATTAATAACATAAAGTATGAAACCAGTGGCAACATTTTAAAATGCTTAACGTAATGCGGTTTTATTCTGTGATGCAACTCCGGCGTCGCTGAATTTTAATTGTCAACCTCTTGGCTGGAGCAATGCGAAAACGTCTTTTACGTGAACGTTTCTCCACTGTCTTTTGAAAAATCCTCTTTTCCTCAAGCTGTTTTGTTCATATATATATATATATATATATATATATATATATATATATATATATATATATATATATATATATATATACAGAGCTCATATTCGGATTCTAGAGTGTTTCCAGCAGAATTGCCTGAGGCACTTTCTTAACATCTGTTTGGATAGCCTTACCCCTGGCACCGAAGTGTTCGAACGAGCTGCTGTTCCAAGCATCGAGTCTCGTCTACGTAAACGCAGACTTTGTTGGGTTGGTTATCTTATTCATCTTATTCGTCTTATTCGTCTAGCAGGTGATCTATGGGGAACTAACAGCACAAACCTCGTAAGCGATTCAAAGATTGTCTCAAAGACGATTTGAAGTGCTTTGGAATTGATGTTGGTGGATGGGAGGGAGTAACTGTAGATAGGTCAAGGTGAAGGAAAGCGATTTTTAAAGGGCAGCCCCGCTTTTCGAAAAGAATAGGATGAAACACCAACAGCAGAAGAGAGCAGCGAGGAAGCGAGGGGACGTGGTGGAAATATGCAACACCTAAGATGCCAAGCTTGCAATTTGGTAGCTATGTCACGCGCAGGTTTGTTAAGTCACCAACGAATGCATGTTTGGCAAAATCAAGCATGGGCAAGAAGTGGTTTCATTTATTACATCTCCTCTGATCACCACAACATCTGCCACTTCTGTGGTATTGTCTGTAAAAGTCATATCTGCGCCTCTCACTTCGAACTTTTACACTAATATTACAACGATACCCCAAAAGTGGTCATATTTGAAATCGAATAGACAGCCGCCATATATATATATATATATATATATATATATATATATATATATATATATATATATATATATATATATATATATATTAAGTATGAAACTTTTCATTTATGAAAACAGTTGGCTACTCATTTGCAAACATCTTTCGATTCTAGCGGGAAACCAATTGAACCCCTTTAGGCCACTATTTGAAGCAAGTGCAAAAATTGAAAAAGTGGTTAGTCACATGATTATTTAAAGTAAGAATATTTTGATTAAATGGCTAACAATTAAAATGTCTCGTATATTTAATTCTTTTTTAATTCCAAATTTTAATGTCTTATTTTGCCTTACGGAGGTAAGCCGTTTAGGAATTAAGTCAACTGCGCTTTCTGATGACGCAGCTTTTCGAGTAAACGCTATCGGCAAGACCAAGACGAATCACTATATATATATATATATATATATATATATATATATATATATATATATATATATATATATGTATGTATGTATGTATGTATGTATGTGTGTGTATTTTTTATTTATATTTAGAATGTTTTATATGTATTCAAATAAAAATTTTATTACATCAAGTAATTATATTCGCTCAATAGTGTAAGGTCAGAGTTATGTTATATTCAATATTTTTTATTCAATTTTTATACCATTTCAATGTAATAAGGGGCAGATAACGTAATTTCATAAAACTTATATTTTATTCAGCATACAATTGTTTCAGCATACACCAATATATTTGTAAAATGCTCCTGTGCATTTATTTCTTGGTGCGGCTATCTTCAGTGCTAATTGTACAAAACAAAGCAAAAAAAAAACATGAAAACCTAGGCGATACGAGCTTAAATTACAATCAGTACTCATTACCAACATTATATATACTAGCAAAAATATGCTCCCTCTGGTCGCATATTTTTGCTAGCTGTTTTATTTAATTGATCAGTAAAATGTGTTTGTTTGTTTTTACAAAAGAAAACAAAAAATAATCATCCCATCTTTTATTTTAATGAATAAAACACGGAATAATAAAAATATAGATTTTAAACAAAATTTACCCTTTACGGCGTAAAATGTAAAACAAAACATCTTAAACTCACTTATATTCCGTTTGATGTTTGGAACACAAAGGAATAAGTGAACGTTCTTTATAGTGGTGGTAGTAAGAACAAATGAGACAGAGATTTAGAAGGTTAACTACGACAACAGTATTCCATACTGTTATTCTGTGCATTGTGCAACTGGTCTTCAGAAAAGACAGAGCATCCTCTGTTCGACTTTGTGTTTGACTTTGTTGAGGAGTTTCTTGGCTTTTGTGAAGTGGTTCTCTTGGTACTTGGCGGTTAGGGTTAGGGTTAGGGTTAGGGTTAGAGTTAGGGTTAGTAGTTATCCCTAACACCTCTTATATGATGAGTCCAGCGCTTTCTTCATAGTCGCTATCTGACGCCCATCCATTCCGCATTTGACTTGCACGTTTTTTGCAGCTCGTTGTGTGGACACAGCCAGCATATCTCCGATGACTCTACCTTCTAACTACTTCTCCCACATCTCAGTCGCAATTCTGTTAAATATTAAGCGAATATATTTTTGTTAGTTGAGGATAACAGGATAGAGGGTTCAGTCGAAGTCAGCTAGTGTACTCAGATGTCAGCTTGACCTTCTATGTACCAGAAGTGGACGTGACGTCACATGGCTAAAAGAAAGGGCTGAAAGGAGTGATTAGTCAGTTGGAAGACTCAAAGAGAACCGGACGAGTACAAATGGCTTAAGATCGACAATAAACTAAGAGGCCAAATATCCGTAACTATTACACTAGCAGAAGAGAAGACAACGCCAACATCTCGATAAAGGGCAATTTCTTCAAATTGATTTCTTTGTTTTTTCGTGCTGTTGTGAAATATTAAATGCAAGGTGTGTTTATGGTCGACTTCCGTTTCCATTAGTTTACAGCTGTAAATTGTTAATACAGCCTGAAATGCTTGAAATACCTTGAGATACTTAATGTAATCCAGACCATGTCAGAAAAAAATAATGAATTCTATGGACATATCGGATCACAGTATTTGATATTAGACGAAACTCATCCTTGTTTACATGTAATTCTTCTTATGTCTTGTGCCTCAGCATCTGAACGGCTCTGTCGGTCGGTCACACCAGTTTGAAATAAGATTTCCATTGCTAAATGCTTAGATTGAATAGAATTTGCAAGGATAGAGGTGCTACGCAGACATCTAGTGGGGGATGGTCTATTTTCCATACAGCCGCTTTCTCATAGAAGAAACCTTGCTAGTCTTTCTCTACTCATTTGCCATTTTATTGATTATGACTTGTGAGATATTTAGAGCTCCCCTCCGAGATGGAGCTAATGTAACAATTCTACAGCTATCATATCACGGCTTTCAAGGTATTCAGAGAGCACTGAGCTGCACCTAAGACTGCCAATCATGGTGCAGGTCACACTCGTCCAATATTCCGGTAGTTCTAGTCATCCATAGTCACCAGCCGTAAAACCCTAACCCTAACCCTAACCTTACCCCTAACTCTAACCCTAACCCTAACCAATAGTAGGCAGAAACGATTATCTGTTTCACTTTATCGCTATTAAATACTTCAAATGATTCTGAAATGAAATATAAAAAATATGAAATTTGTCTAAAAAAATCCTGCATATATATGCGCTGTTTTCATAATTGGTAACCTTCATTCAAAAACATTTATGAAGCTGAGTATAAAGTTATATCATAATATTTTACTACATTTATTTTTTCTTGCTATAATAATATGACTTTTTGAAAATAACAAAATATCTTCTCAAAAAGAAATGGATCAAAATGCAAATATAACACTTTACTTTAAGCGTAAATGGATAATAACTTCTCTTGACCCCTCTCCTCTTTCTCTCTCCCCTTCTCTCTCTCTTTCTCTCTCTCTCTCTCTCTCTCTCTCTCTCTCTCTCTCTCTCTCTCTCTCTCTATATATATATATATATATATACATATATATCAATGTTTGTATTACAGAAGATTAGAACAACATCGGTACCGTATATATAAAGTTCAGAAGAAAAAACTCAAACCAATATTTAAGCTATTTGCATTATAATTTATTTCATTCCCGAAATGAGGTTCTTCAGATGTTATCTGATGGTTGGTCACTCGGTTACTGAAAAAGAATGAGAATTTTTCCACCGTCTTGGTAGGGGAAATAGATAGGGGAGACCATTTCCAACAGAAACAACATTGGGACCAACCCCTTCTCTATCTCCGAGTGAAATGTCAACTATACATCCGTCCCTCTGGCCACTACATGCAAGGAATTGGCTCGACCTAGTTCCTTTATATGGCCGCGATTCCTGCGGTCGGAGAACCTAAAAGAGGGTAATAATTTGATAAACTATAGTTGAATTACAATAATGAGTAAATTGACAGATTGTAATGATCTATAAGTAAAACATTACCGTTATACCTAATTGAATACTAAAATAATTTAAGTAAAAATGAAAAAAAAGTATAGTAATAGCAACTCCGTAACTTTTTGTAATAAATTGATTGAAACTTTGTAATCGTAAATCTATTCAGCTCTGTCTGTCGATATTTGCAGTAAAATATTGGGGCATTGGGTAAGTATATCACCTATATCTCCGTGTGGAGGCGAGGGAGAAAAAATGGGGGTTACTGTACACAGAGGTATATAGTCGTTGTATTTTATCACCAACACTGGTACTAAGCAGACATACATAAACTAGTTGTATTACACGGGTGAGATAAGAGAAATATACAGACACACACACACACAATATATATATATATATATGTATATCTAGGAAGCATCTTCTCTTGCAGGCAAGTATTGTTGAATATAAGAGACAACTCATGTCTAGATATCCTTTGGTAGATCCTTTGAATATTCCGAATCAGGATCTTAGTTTCGGAGGGGAATTGGCTGATGAATTTGCCATAGTTTGGATTTGTCTCCCAAGTACTTTCAGACCCATCCGGATCCATCTTCAGGGGAATCAAGTTAATCAGGTACAGACCATAGATGGGTATGAAAGTACTTGGGAGACAAATCCAGACTATGGCAAATTCATCAGCCAATTCCCCTCCGGAACTAAGATCCTGATACGGACTATGAAAAGGATCTACCAAAGGATATCTAGACATGAGTTGCCTCTTATATTCAACAATATATATATATATATATATATATATATATATATATATATATATATATATATATATATATATATAAATAAACATGTGCGGTGTTATGACATGAACACTGCAACTAATAAAACTAGCTAGCTGTAGCATTATAGGGAAACCCATGTCAGACGACGGAAGCGCCATGTATACAAGTTAGAGTGATAGAAACGCGAAGAACAGGACCAAACAGCTCACGAATGCACATAGGGTATCCAATAACAATCCTTCTGCGATTAACCAAAATCTGGGGAACCGTATCACAATTCATATTCACCTATATTAACGATTGCAAATACTAGATTTGTCTACGATGAGTCTAATGTGTTTAAGTTAACAGTGTTGAGGTGAAGAATGTCTTCATAGGCTGGTTATTATAAATTTATGCATGTGTCTACATGTAGCCATTAATTCGTCCCTGTTATTCAATATGTTAGTATGCTTATATTAAAGTATCTTAATTTTTTCTTCTAAACATGAATTACATGTATGTTTGAACGTCCTAGGGATGTTTAAATTGCATGAAATTGACTAGGAGACCACCGGTGTAAGGTTCTTATTTTAAGCACCCACTAGGTCTTAGCGAATTCAGTTTTGTTTCTCTAGTGTTCATGGGCGTAGAATTGTAGTTTCAAACTCCCGCGCATATACCGATGTAGACTTGATTGTTATTACTGTTTTCTTCTAGATGGATGGATGGTTTGTACACGATGCACTCTACCTTGCAGTTACTCTTTGGTGGGCATTCACTTTTTACTTGCCAGTTACATTTCTTATCTTTTGTCTTTGTATCTTTTACAGTAGCTTTTGATTGTGAGTATTTAGTATACTGTTCTTGCTGAATCGGTAGCCGATTTTATCTGTTTTCCATGACATATTTTGTGCAGGGAATTTTAATATTGAAATGTTTGTCTATAAGTTTCAAGAAAGTATGACCGATGTTGATAAAACCAGATTATTTGTCGGTCTCTATTCCTGTTTTTACCTAGTTCTATGCTTTTCGGTGTATTCACTACACTGCCTTTTCATATATGTATTTAGCTATCAGCTATCTAACATCAGAATTGATCGTACCAGATTTTCAGATGAGTTATATTATACATCAATCTGAAGGTGTAGTTAATCAGCGTCAAATTGCGTCAAATTTCATTGTAAACCGGGTTGCGATTGTCCAATTCATCAGAGAAGGAAAATAATTAATATCATATCGCCTATGTCGATCAGGACTCTCTGATAGGAGTCTTCATAATTAGTAATAATAACCTCTGTCATGCACACCTATATATATATATATATATATATATATATATATATATATATATATATATATATATATATATATATAAGGCTTTACGCGCTCCACTACTTTTGGAGCTGCTCCCGCTCCTGCTCCAACGCCCAAAATTGGAGCTGGCTCCTCTCACGCTCCCCCTTTTCAAAAAGGAGCCGCTCCTGCTCCAACTCCTATTAAAAAGGAGCGGCCCTTTTTAAGCGTTCCATAAGGAAAATGTACCTTATTTCATAAACGTTCTATTCTGCCAATGAATAGTCGAAGGATAGGGGTGGGCGTCAAAGGATCTCATCAATATGGGTTGGGATGTCACTTTAAGTGTAAAACCGTAAGATAATATTTGACAAAATCTCGCTAATATTTTGAGAGTTATAGGAGAACATGTCGGACATAAAAATGAGGGATAAAATAAAAATAGAAAAATCCCTGAAGTATTTTAAAACAATTTTAATTGTCATTACATTAACAATCTATTTATTCAGGAAAGGAAAATTTGACGCGATATTTTTTCTATTTATTTTGGAAGGGAATTTAGATTTGTTTTAAGTAAATAAAGTTTTACTTTTAAACATTATTAGTGATTATTTTCTTTTTAAAGAAAACATTTCTCTGGTAGAGGAGAGACAGCCAGGGCAATATTACTCGTCGTGCTGTTGGTTAATATTTATTTGTTTTACGAACGTAACTATATTGTATAATGTATATTATTATTTATAACAGAGAAACGCCCAACTACTTTCAAACAAATCGATTTATCCATTTTTTTCTATAGTACAATTTGGGGCGAAAAAAAACCCAATGAAGTTTATTTTCAAGCATTGAATAAAAAAATATTTTTCATAAGTTGCCCAAAAATATCAATACATTGTCAATAAACAATTCAGAGATTCATTTAATGTCTTAAAATTTCATACAAAATATCTTGCCTAGACCTTGGGAGTTAAAATAATACCAGGTCAAATTTTCTTACCCCCCCCCCCAAAAAAAAAAATTAACTGGAGCAAGTTTACCTAGGT
>OY744544.1:58333324-58365824 GCA_963556195.1 Sepiola atlantica | reverse complement strand
ACCCCCCATATATCCACACATGCGCAAAAACGCCAAACAATAACACATTTCCTCAAATGAAACAACACTCCTTCAAATTGAAAGACATTTCTTCAAATGGATTTACATATCTGATGAGAGCGGACCACTGCTTGAAACGCGTTATATAAAATTATAAAATGATAAAATAACAAAATAATAAATAAATGTTGAAAAAAAAACGTTATTCCTTTACATATATACTTTTCTCTCGTTGGAACTGTACTAATACTGCACTACCTTCTTTTCTTTCTCTCTCTCTCTCTCTCTCTCTCTCTCTCTCTCTCTATATATATATATATATATATGTATATATATATATGTATATATATAGTTAGTTATGTGTATATATTTATATATATTTATATGTACAAGGTAATCTCTTAAACTAATGAACGGATCATAATAATTTTGGAATATATATTCAAGGTAACACGGTAAGTAATATGGTCGTATTTCTTTTTTTTTTTATAAATCTTCATATTAAAGGGCTGCATATATATATATATATATATATATATATATATATATATATATATATATATATATATATATATATATATATAATTTAGGTATGAGTCTATGTCTATGTATATATATTTCGTTGGAGAGGATAAACTACTAAACGCATGAACGGATCATTCTGAATTGATGAATATACATTCTCGGCAAAACGTGAGTAACATCAGTACATTATTTTTTGTGAACTTTACCATTTAGGGGGTGCGCTCACCCGAACCCGCACCCTTCCCTAATTGACTTTAAAAATAACTCAGATACAAAAGTCTATTAAATAAAATTATTTTTCTACATGAAAGCTGCGATGAGCGCGCGTGAGCGTCCATCATATGTAAGTGCTTCGTAAAATCCTAAACTATTGAACTCATCATTATTAATTATGGAATATGTATTCTAGACAACTGGGGGAGTAACGTGGACACATCTTTCTCATAAACTTTACAATTTAGGGCTGTTCTACCGAAACCGTACGATACCCCGAAAGAACAAAATATTTTTTTCTAATACTGATGCTATATTTATTTCTAATAACCATCCTAGAACGGGTATTCAATATATATATACTAGTTGAATACCAGTTCTCGGATGGGTATAATCAATGAATATAGCATTAGTTGATGGTGTTCTAAGTATGAGGCGCTGAAGAAGACTATTGTGAATCATATATATATATATATATATATATATATATATATATATATATATATATATATATATATATATATGGGGTAAGGTACACGATAAGTCATGAAAATGAAATGCCGTCGTAGACAAAATGTGTGAAAAATGACAAACGGAAAACAGGTTAAAGTGCAGGAAAAAAACAAAAACAATTTCTTTTTTTAAATATATATAGATATTTAATCAGGGTCGCAGTGGTGTAATATATTGCATTTCCACTAACGCTCTAGTGATACACAGGAACACTTTCACCCACAATCTAAACTTTTCAGACTGCACTCTCCTAAAAAACGAACTCTCTCTCACGCCGCAAATGCATTGAAAGCGCGACTATACTCCTTTCATCACGATTGAACATCAACCACAGGCTCGGATCTTATACCCTAAGCAGGCACCTACCAAAAATCGCACTAAAACAATGCAATATTTACACCACTGCGACCCTGATTAAATATCTATATATATAAAAAAATTGTTGAGATAATAGCAAGTCTCATAGCAAATCAGATCTTTTAAATACATCTCTCTCAAACTTAACCCTATTTAAGTATTTTTCTTACATGTATTTCATATCATCTTACACTTAAAAAAACATTTTTCTCATAAGATATCATTTACATTAGTTTTACTTTAAAATAGATTTTTCTAGACTGTCCATTTAAGACTTTTATTGCTTTATAAAACTTAATATGGGACAAATTAGCAGACCTATTTCTGATATATTCCGATTAATTTTTGGGTGCTCGCGTTCGGTGTATCAATTTCATGCCCCCTCCTATGTTGTGTTTATCCTAGCTGGTTCCTCTGTCTTTTTCCCTTTTATCGCCTTTACCCCTCCGCCTACCGCCTCCCCTATACCAGCTCAGTAGGTGTGAAAGTGAAAAAGAAAAAGAAAATAAATAAAAATATAAAAAGTAGAATAAGAAATAAAGAAGAATGTGTCACCAACTTATCATATTTCAATGTCACTAAAAGTCTTCTCATTTAGTCCAAACGGATCATCTTTTCCTTCTCCCATGTGTGTGCCTTTCAAAAATAAAATTATTTCCAAATCTTCACTTTTTCTAAAGACGTTCGCTAACAAGAATGAAACCGGTCAAATCTCTTGTTTTTGTTTTTCTCCTGCACTTTAACCTGTTTTCCGTTTGTCATTTTTCACACGCACACACATACACACACACACACACACACACACACACATATATATATATATATATATATATATATAAATATATATGAAAAAAAGAAAATTTAATATGATTTATAACTGTATCTGAAACGATCGTACCCCAGACGATTATTGACATTTAATAATTGAAACTGTAATGAACAATGTTATACATCTTTTATTCATTTATTTATTTTCTTATCACTATTCATTATATATATATATATATATATATATATATATATATATATATATATATATATATATATATATATATATATATATATATATATATATAGTAATCTAGGTAAAGTAAACATCCACATGATAAAATCCATAGAATTTCAACTAGGATTCTTTCCAAATATAATGAAGGAAGGATCAGTTCATTTAATATTAATAGGAAAACATATCCCAAAGACAAGAAAGGAAGATGGGAAACGTTTAAGAAGTTTTGACAGAAAATAACGGCATGCCGAAATACATGAACAAAAAACTCTGACGCAGAATGGTGACAGTATATATATATATATATATATTATAATATAAAATGAAGTAATAAAATAAGGTGTCAATCAAATTTTATTAGAATTCAAAGTGCATGCAAAGCATCCTTAAGTCCTTAACTCATGAGTTTTCAAAGATAATTCTTCTCTTCAGAGGACCATTACCGCAGTTATACTACTACAGGCAATAAAATTACGCTTTGAAAATATATAAAATTATATACACAAATATATAAAAGTACATAACATCAAACATATCAATCCAAAAACATACTTTTGTTGAATCCATACGATCCATCCAGGTCATACAAGTTGAGAAGCATAATCAGGAAGGACATTACTCCAAGATACAAACAGCAGTCCAAATACGTGAAATTGAAGGGGCCGGCAAAGTTATCCAGTCGCGAAATGTGTCCATATTCAATGTTAATGATAAATAAATCAATCAAAATAATACAAAAAGTCCAATCAAAGTTCCGAAATCCCAACAAGTGCAACTCAAGTCAAATCCAAATATATATATATATATATATATATATATATATATATATATATATATATATATATATATATATATATATATATATATATATATACGCTCACTTTTGGGTGCCGCATCGTGGTGAAAAAATAAGTTTTCCACTTAGCATAACGCAATACTCTTTGTAAAATAATGGAGTTATCGCGTTTACCAGCATCGTAAACTTTTATAAACAAATAAATTAATTCGAAAAACATAATTTCTTCTATCTCCAATAACGAGTACGTTAGCTCAGATAGTAAGACATCCGACACCAAGTGGCCACGGACCTGATGTACTCGCTCGATCGAGCCCCACACTGATGGGTTGTGAAACAACGAAACAGCTTTATATATATATATATATATATATATACATATATATATATATATATATATATATATATATATATATATATATATATATATATATATATATATATATATATATATATAATTCAATAATAAAGATTTAAATATCTACAGACATATACGTTTCATCCTTGCGGAATCATCAGTATAGAGATACCTATTCAAACTCAAGCCCCGGAACTAGAGTCACCTTTACATTCAAATCCTGACGCCCTAACTACCAATGCGGTTAATCTGAGAAACGAATCCTGTTATGCCGAGCAACAGGCAATGAATATTCAGCCGCCATAAATTTTATTTATAGCTTAGATTAACGGTCAGTATTACTTCTCATCAGAGCACCCGCCCGAAAGGAATACACACACACGCGCGCACACACACACACACTCACAAACACACACACACACACACACACACACACACACACATATATATATATATATATATATATATATATATATATATAGTAAGTATGAAAATATATTTTCATAATTTATTACTAAGATCTACTCACGTAATGAGAACTGTTGAAGTAAATACTTAAAATGTATACACAATATATTATATTACCTAATAATATTATACATGTATGCATGACATAACATAATATATATATATATATATATATATATATATATATATATATATATATATATATATATAGTCTAAAGAAGCTTTGAGTAATTTTAAACAAAAAGACGGAAAAAAGGGAAATGCAGTTTAAATTCCCAGAGAAACTAACTAAATCCAAAATAGTGCAGACTTAACATCCGTTGGAAAATACATAAATAAATAAAAATATATAATAGTAAGTAAATAAAATAAAAAGGGGGATTAAGTATCTAACAGTGAAACAAAAACAGGAGACCTTAACGTAAGCATCTAATATTAACACGGGGATCATCAGCTGTTTACCATGTAACTGTTTCGGAGATTTAAAAACAGGACAGTTATAATATGCATGGCTCTCCAATGGTACTGATCAAACTACCATTTCCCCAATAATCAAGTGTCGAAATAATTCAGCTTAAAATTTCACTTATATATAAATAAATAAAAAAAAAAAAATAATAATAATAAATAATAATAATAATAATCAAATAATAATAATAATAATAGTATATTACCCTTAAGACTACTGTGTGATATGGTAATTTGCATATCAAATAAAATTCATTATAACAATAATAATAATAATAATAATAATAATAATAATAATAATAATAATAATAATAATAATAATACTATCTAAACACTACACCCAAGAACCATTCTGCGATATGGTAGCTAGAAATAAAATTATATAGGAATTAAAGTTGCATTTCTAAAAAAAAAAGCTTTAGCACCTTAGGTACCAGAAAGGCAATAATTGCCTTTCTGGTACCTAAGGTACTAAGGAAACCTAGCCATGCAGATCTAAATACCTAATATATATATATATATATATATATATATATATATATATATATATATATATATATATATATATATATATATATGATAATTCAGTAGAATAGACACTTTATGACATATTTATGATTGTTTGATGATCCTGTTCCGGATATTCAACAGTATTTGTTTTTGTGTACATTTGTTTCCGAAATGTCAATGTTATTATCGTATTGATAAAGAAATATTGTGCTGATGAAGTGATGCATGTAATTGTCAATTGTCTACCTGTTATGGATGATATAATAAAATTGAAATATCAGAAACATACGTACGCAAGGGCAAATATTGTTGGTGTTGAATTTCTTAGAGCATGATCAATAAAAACTATTAAAAATGTCATCAATTGCGTTTTTTACTGAATAACAATATCTGACCTCTGTTTGACTGTAAGGGTTAACCATTAAGCTTAATTTTACTTGCAATATCTATTTGTTTCCTAGGGACATGTAGCATTTTATTTTTTGATAAAAAATCGGTTATTGAAGTAAGCTTTCCTGGAAATATAGATGTATTCCATGATAAATGCCAGTATACTGAAATCATATGCCCTTAAATGGGTTAAGATGAAAATTCATATACACTAAATGTACAAAAGCAAGGAAATTCCCAAATTTTTACACTTTTATTGTCATTAAGGGTATAACTACATATCAACCAAACCATTTCATTATCACATCACTACAGTATAAATCTCTATGCATGAGTGGATGAAGTGTGTGAGGTGCGCTGAAGAAAAATTCCTACCAGTAAAATACATAGCCCTGTTGTGCTCGCATATCCTTAATGACAATAACATTTCCTTGCTTTTGTACATGCCTCAATACAATGGTCATTTTTAAGGTTTTTTAGAATTTTCTGGAAAACTAAGGTATATGGTAAACTGAAATTAAAATGTCATCAACTAGACACTAGAACGTCTATCTCTGCAAAAAATAAGCTGAATCCATCAAATAGTTGATGAGATACAGTACGTACACACGGATAACACAAAATCATGCCTGACCTTTCTGAATCTCTGGGTTGCCTTGACTAATGATGCTGAAATTCTACACACTTAGAGAAACTATCAAAAAAGAAATTTGTGCAAAGTTTTAACTAATTTGGTTTATTTGTTTTAGAGTTATGATTGATCTAGCATAGGCCCTTTTTGAAGTCTATTAAGGGATAGAGCGCTATCGTGCCTCCCTTGATAATTTTATTTAGATACTCTACATTACAATGCATGTTAGGGATCCTAGGGATTCATCGTGGATTTAGGATAAAATAGAAACGCAGCTATCCAAAACAGTAACGTATAATGTATAGTAGTTAAGTAAAATAATTTATATTAACTCTTGTAGAACGTTACGACCGAGCAATTGATGTACATGCTATATATATATATATATATATATATATATATATATATATATATATATATATATATATATATATATATTTTAAAAATAATATTTATTTATAAATAATTATTCAAAACTCTCGCAAGATTGAGCACTTCAAGTTAAGTTGATAACAAGCCGTCATTCGGCGTAATACATAATTCAAGACCACGCTTATTGAGTTCTCTCTCGGCTGCTTGCTAGATAGCCGCTGTGTTTGCTATTTAGATGTTAACTTACTTTCCATTTCTAGACAATGCGGCTACTAAGTCAATCATGATTTTCGTATATATATGTGTGTGTATATTTCGGCAGCAAGTCATTTATTATACACGCGTCGTTGAAGCGATTTGTCGGTTCTCTGGTGTTAATTGGTGGAATATGGCACCTAACGTTGTAACGTGGGCCATTCCTCGAGGAATGGCCCACGATACAACGATACAAAGATACAAGGTTAGGTGCCATACTCCACCAATTAACACCAGAAAACCGACGAATCGCTCGCCGTGTCGAGAAATTAACAAGAAAGATAGCGAAAAGAGAAAACTCCGTGGTTTTCAACGACGCGTGTATAATATATATATATATATATATATATATATATATATATATATATATATATGTGAGTGTGTGTGTGTGTGTGTGTGTGTGTGTGTGTGTGTGTGTGTCATATATACTCTATCATGTCACTATGGCCTGTTTTTGTCTTTCCAATACTCATCAAGTTAGAACGGGGCGTTCGTTGCATTTGTAGTTTGGTTATAATTTAGACAAGCGAATTTTAATTTTTGCAAGCCACAAAAAGAACGAACGAATTACCTGATCACTGCAAAGAAGCTTGAATGCAGACCGTATGGTCTTTAATACACATACATTTATATACGAGTATTTTAATAATAAAAGAAACGCAATATATATATATATATATATATATATATATATATATATATATATATATATATATATATATATATATATATAATGTATATATATATATGTATGTATGTATGTAAATATATATATATATATATATATATATATATATATATATGAGATTAGTGAGAGAGCACCCCAGCAGAGTGCTCGATTATTAAGAAGAATTAAAAAATAAGAGCGTAACATATATTTATATATGTATTACAGGAGATCAGGACAACATTGGTACCGTCTGTTTTGAGAGAGAGAGACAAAGAGAGAGAGAGACAAAGAGAAAGAGAGAGAGGGAAAGAGAGAGAGAAAGAAAGAGAGAGAGAGCGAAAGAGAGAGAGAGAGAGCGCGCGAGAGGCCCAGGTTGGGTTTGTATCCGGGCAGTAAAAAATCCGGAAACTCTCTACTGTGTTTCTATAATAGTTCCCAATAATAAATAGAGCTATTTATTTATGATAATAGTTTTATTTTTTTATTTTATTTATTTAAGCCAACATATCAAGGCTACACACTCGTGGAAATGTTCTGATTGTAGCTTAAATAAGCAACGACTTTCTCAGGACGAAAAAATATCTTCGTTGCTTATTAAAGTTACGATCGAAACATTTCCACAGATGCGCAGCCTTGATATGTTTGCATAAATAAAACTTCTCTTATATATAAAGTGGCTTGTTACATTAAACACCTCTAAAACCAAGCTCTCTCCTTTCACCACCAACGCTCGAGTCCTTATTTTGCCTCATTCGAAATGAATGGCTTTCTCCTCGAAGAAACCTCCAATTTTGTTAAGTTCCTAGGTCTGACGTTCCCCTCAGATCTAAAATTTTAGACGTATATGCAGTCCGTTGCTAAGGTCACTGGAAAAATGCTTAGATCATTCTACTGCTCCAGAAAGTACCTGGAACCCGATGCGATTCGCTACCTATATAAGTCAGATCCATCCAATGATGGAACAGTGCCGCCACATCTGGAGAGGAGCTCCATAGAACACTCTTTCCTGCCTGAACAGAGTACAAAATCGACTTCGAAATCTGGTGATGAGTGATCTTTTTCTTCCTTGGAACTCTTTTCTCACAGAAGAGACGTTGCTAGTCTCGTTCTGCTCTATCGTTATTACCATGAAAGATGTTCGGCTGAGCTCCAACCGTTGGTCCCTATTCATGAGATATCTACAACAGAAACTTTTTTTTGGACCACAACGAAAAAAAAAATGTTTCTTCTTTCATGTGCCTCTAGCGTCAAGCGGAATTTTCATAAACAGATTTTCTTTGCAAGGACTTCCTGCTGATTACGACTTGGGCGTTTTCAAGTCTAATTTTAACAGATACTTGTTAAACACCACGCCATAAGTAATAAGTTCATACCATTGATAAATGCCAGTACTCCCATAGTGTTCTTCATCTTTCAGTTGACAATCATTTCAGTCTAATTAACCCTTATCCTCGAGTGGCTTTTGACCTTGATAAGCGGTGACTCAACATTAAACACC
Organism: Sepiola atlantica; assembly: GCA_963556195.1. Classification (NCBI taxonomy): domain Eukaryota; kingdom Metazoa; phylum Mollusca; class Cephalopoda; order Sepiida; family Sepiolidae; genus Sepiola; species Sepiola atlantica. The sequence continues at coordinate 58,356,794 of OY744544.1, read as the reverse complement.
CAAAGAAATATACATTGCTAAGGTATATATATATATATATATATATATATATATATATATATATATATATATATATATATATATATATATATATATATAATAAAAACACGGTTGCACCAATATCGGTTGGCACCACGAAAATGTTAATGAGAGGTTTGACAGGATGGAATGAACGAGAAGGATAAGCACCATCCAGACCTCCACTGGAAGTGCACGGAGAGTACTGAGATCGTGTTGAACGTTATGAGCAAAAATTTAATGGTAAACGGCTGCTTCGAGAATGGAATATAGTTTGTAACGGTTATAAAACCCCCCCCCTGAAAAACTCGTGAGCAATCACTAATAATGATTCGTGTGTGAACTTCTCATAAGTAAATAATAATTACGACAGCTGAAAGCTTAAAGAAACTCCTTGAATGCGGAAACCAATTGACATTAACTGCGAAAGCTAACCAGTCGCATCAAAGTTGCAATAGAAATGAAAAAATCAAATTCCAGAGAATTCCACCCGCCGTTATGAGCAAAAATTTAATGGTAAACGGCTGCTTCGAGAATGGAATATAGTTTGTAACGGTTATAAAACCCCCCCCTGAAAAACTCGTGAGCAATCACTAATAATGATTCGTGTGTGAACTTCTCATAAGTAAATAATAATTACGACAGCTGAAAGCTTAAAGAAACTCCTTGAATGCGGAAACCAATTGACATTAACTGCGAAAGCTAACCAGTCGCATCAAAGTTGCAATAGAAATGAAAAAATCAAATTCCAGAGAATTCCACCCGCCGTTATGAGCAAACATTTAATGGTAAACGGCTGCTTCGAGAATGGAATATAGTTTGTAACGGTTATAAAAAAAACCCCTGAAAAACTCGTGAGCAATCACTAATAATGATTCGTGTGTGAACTTCTCATAAGTAAATAATAATTACGACAGCTGAAAGCTTAAAGAAACTCCTTGAATGCGGAAACCAATTGACATTAACTGCGAAAGCTAACCAGTCGCATCAAAGTTGCAATAGAAATGAAAAAAAAAAACATAGAAAGAACACTTCAATTTCCGGCTAGGAAGAAAGTGTAGTATCTGTTCCGATGGATACTGCACCCTATAGATCGGTATCGTCTTGTCCTTCGGGGCTTGATTTACGCCGGTGTATTGGTCTGTCCTGCGCAGTTCTAGGAGGTCAACCCTCCCAGGCTTTGCCTCCCCTCTTTAGGGAAGAGTAATTTAATTGCTTACTGCCTGGGGCGCCCCTACCGGGTAATGCCGACGGGGCTGTCCAGGCAATTTTTAATGGCCAGAGTGCTCACCTTCTCGGGCGCTGGCTTTTCAAGTCCCACTTTCCCGACCCGACCTTGGGTCACATCTTACCTTGTGGAGTAAGATAAAACTGACCGTGTGCCTAACCTCCTGAAGAGGAGGTAAATAATACAATCACATGAACCCAACGAAGCTGAAACTGCAAGAAATTTGATAAACTAACACCCCGCCTCCGCAAAAAAAAGAAACGACACTAGCCTCGGTTGATCCCACAAAATAGTCATGAAGAGTCAAGAAGGATGGAAAGACTTAGGAGGCAGAGCACTATCCAGACTTTCACCAGAAGAATGCGGAGAAGACTCGAACCTTGAGGAAACTTTTGGCCACCAAAATTCCAGAGAAGACCAATGGCCGTTGCCAGTGAGAAACCAATGGTAAACGGCGATTGGGATAACGGAAAATAATTTGCAATGATTATCGAAAGAGATGGTGAGTACTGGAAATCTGGGAAGACCTGTTGTCACTCAGACTCCAGGGAACACAACCGGCTATTATCAGTGAGCAATCACTGAATTATGACCTGTGTGAGAACTCCTAGTGAACTGACAATAATAATTTGATTAACGGGACCCTGTAGAAATTCCACAGTACTTTCTACATAGGTTCGTATATTTTACTGTTAATTATAATATTCCTTTTGAAATAATACATAACTGTGATGGGCTTTCCTTTTAATTATTATTATTATTATTATTATTATTATTATTATTATTATTATTATTATTATTATTATTATTATTATTATTTTGGGTAGACTTGCAGTCACTCAGAATCCAGGGAAAACCACATGTTTTTACCAGTGAGAGACCATCGATAACTATTAAGAAAAAATGACTCTTTCCTGTTTCTATGAAATAATTATAATGAGCATTACCAGCTAAATATTGTTAAAATAAATAAAACAAATTAGGTTTCTTTCTTCTTACCGTGTAAATAATGGTTAGTTAAATATTATTCAAATCAATGAAACGAATGTCACGTTGAAATGTATTTATTTAGAATTGTTCTGTTTTCGTTGACAACATAATTTGATTTTGGAACAATTCATTTTAAAATGGGTCGGAATTATTTACGTGGGTGACATCAGATTCATCACTAACCGTTATCCTTGGTACTCGGACGATCTTAACTAAGTCATAATCACGTATTACTTACTATCTGATAATAACCAGTGGTGTTCCCTGGAGTCTGAGTGACAACAAGTCTCTCCAGATTTCCAGTACTCTCTACCTCTTTTGATGACCATTGCAAATGACTTTGCGTTATCGCAAAAACCGCTTACCATTGATTTCTCGCTGGCAACGACCATTGGTCTTCTCTGTGATTTGTGTGGCAATAAGCCCCCCCCCCCCACCCCGAGGTCTCAGTACTCTCCGTACTCTTCCAGTGCAGATCTGGTTAGTACTCTCTCTCTCTCTCTCTTCCTCTCTCTCTCCCTCTCTCTCTCTCTCCCTCTCTCTCTCTCCATCGTCTTTCAATCCTCCTAGGCCCTTCACTAGTTTATGTAGCATCAGCCGAGACTGATACTGTTATTTTTTTTTAAAGAGGAGGGGGCAGTTCATAAGATTTCTTGTAGTTTCAGTTCCCTCGGGTTCATGTGGTGTTCCTTCCATGTTTCTCTTCCAACCTCCATGTGGCTGGTTAGTCTTTGTTGTTGATGTGGGTTGGTTTCAGCATTCGAGGATGTTCCTTAAGATTTAAGCTGTTTTTATCATTGCCGTCCATCGTATAGTCTCAGCTTTCCTTATTATTATTATTATTATTATTATTATTATTATTATTATTATTATTATTATTATTATTTTGGGTAGACTTGCAGTCACTCAGACTCCAGGGAAAACCACATGTTTTTACCAGTGAGAGACCATCGATCACGACTGTTGTGAGAAATGCTAGAAAGAATTGATAATAAAGAATGGTTACAAAAATGCAATCATGCTTCGAGCACAAATCACATTTGATGAAGATCAGAAGTTGTGGTCGAACATTGCTTAAAAATAAACTTTGATTTTTTAAAACTTCTGCATTCTTAAATGTCATCAAATGAATGTTTATATATATATATATATATATATATATATATAAGCACTCACTTACTCAATTCATGCGCGCACACACACATATATTTTTTTTAAAAGTAAATTATTTATTATTTACGGACACGTGTTTCGTCGTTATACGACTCATCAGCATGACCATACCTAGCGAGATTTGAAACCAGGACCCCAGGATCTAAAACCTAAAGCTCGACAACTGATCCAATTCCTTCTATCCGTAATGTACCGCTCTTTTTTATAGATGTTATTCTTTTTGTTTCTTTTGTCTAAGATACTTTTAAGCGAAAAGCATTCTACTTAAATGCTAGTTGGGAATAATTTTCCTTCACCAATGTGATGACCGCAGACTGGGAGTAGCATATAACGAGGTCCTGGTTTCCAATCTCGCTAAGTTCAACCACGCTGATGAGTCGTACACCGATTATATATTGATAATAAAATAACAAAAGAACGTAAAAAGATGAAAACAAATGAAATCCTGTTCCCATCTGAGATCTGGGATCAAAACACGATTGCTTTTGCGCAGCTGTTTAGTTTCCATAACAAAAAAAAACTTATTTTATTATAGCTCTACCCATATGGCATTGAGCACTATTTGATTAAATTCCAATGATATATATATATATATATATATATATATATGTAGTTTAGCAAATAATTCGTCTTTCTCAGCGTCTTCACTGTGAGATAGTGGCAATAAGTCTAAGGCCACAGCCGAAACATTTATGCATATATCTAACCACAATTGTTGTATAAATGAAAATTTACACTAGAATATAGCTCTATTTGTTATTGAGCACTATTACGTAAACATCGTAGGTTTATAGGGGTCACTTTTATAAACAAAAACTGACAAATTAAAGCTGATCAACAATCAATCAAAACTTTTATATATATATATATATATATATATATATATATATATATATATATATATATATATATATATATATATATACCAACACACACATACGCAACCATACTCACACGCAGGAACACATGATTGACGCCTAGTCAACAGTATATGGTCTAACGAGCGCAAGGCGAGAAACTATCAGATCCATGCTCTATTTATTTTGTCTCCAAAGTTCAGAAGCTCTATCAGCGATATTGCACACTCTTCTATATAAGTATAGTAACTAATGCATCTATATATATATGAGATTTGTAGATACGTTTATATATATATATATGCATTAATTACAATATGCTGCTATATACACACACACATATATATATGTGTGTGTGTATATATACATATGTATAAACATCTGCATATAGTAACTAATGCAGTTATATGCATATTTATGTATATATATATATATATATATATATACATAAAGATATATGTGTTTGTGTATATATATACACACACACGCATATATATATATATATATATGTATATATACACACACACATATATATGTATGTATATATACAGACACACGCAGAGACACACACACACACACACACATATATATATATATATATATATATATATAACTGCATTAGTTACTATATGCAGATGTTTATACATATGTATATATATACACACACACACATATATATATGTGTGTGTGTATATATAGCAGCATATTGTAATTAATGCATATATATATATATATATATATATATATATATATATATATATATATATATATATATATATATATATAAACGTATCTACAAATCTCATAGAATATAATGCGAATATACAAATCAAATCCCTTTAAAGAAATATATAATTTCCCGGACAGCACCGGGTGACCATTCTTCCTAAAATTATAAGTAAGCATACACATTTATTTGACGGAAAACATAACGGAAAACAGACTTACCACGTTCTTCGATCGTCGTTGTGGTACACTCCGGACAAAGTTCTTTTTCTCACTCCAAGAGTTATTGTGTCTAGTTAGCCGCAGACCCGACCTGTGAGCGTTCGCTGTATTTTTTTTTTGACGCACACGCGCGCACGTTTTTATTTATTTATTTATTTACTTGCGGTAGTCGTTTTGTTAGTATTATTAGTATTTTCTGTTATTTTTAGTTTGCTTTTCCATCGAATGAATGGACATTTCAGCGCGACTTCTCCCTCACTCTCTCTGTCTGTCTGTCTCTCTTTTCTTTTTCCCACTTTCGCTTTCTCTCTGTCTCTGCCAGGGACTATTATGCACGGATGTTGCTACTACAACCACTGCGACTTGACGAAAAGGCGGCGGCGACGGCGGCGGTGGCGCGATGGTGCTGCGTCGAGCTATTCTTGTATTTCTCGAAGAGACACCGGCCTGCTGCTGCTGATTGCCACGTTCGGAGAGACGCTGGTTCGTTTAGCGAGCGGCGGAAGAAGAGCGTCATACAGTTCGTGCGTGATATCGTAGGTACGTTACCTGGATGCAAGTTGCACGGAAACAGATGCCCCAAAGATGCGTCCGTTCAGTGTGGGCGTTTAACCACGCAAATGAAGTTTCAAAATTTAGCGTCTTTCTGGTGATGCCGCGAAAAAAAGTGAAAAAAGCAATTTGAAACTGAAGCGTGGTAGACCAAAGAAAATGTTATTTTAAACCAATGCGTGATACATCGCCATACCTAGAGACATACAAAGCTAAGTGAAAGCATCTAATGTTATTTAAAATCTAGGCGTGACAGACCAAAGAAAATGTTATTTAAAAGTTAAGCATGACAGACCAAAAAAACTTTTTTATAACAGACTAAAGAAAATGCTATTTAAAACTTTAGCGTAACAGACTAAAGAAAATGCTATTTAAAACTTTAGCGTAACAAACTAAAGAAAATGCTATTTAAAACTTTAGCGTAACAGACTAAAGAAAATGCTATTTAAAACTTTAGCGTAACAGACTAAAGAAAATGCTATTTAAAACTTTAGCGTAACAGACCAATAAACATGTTATTATAAACGTACGCATGACTAACAAAAAAATATTTTAAACTTAAGCATGCCACAACAAAGAATTGTTATTTCGAAACATAAGTATGAAAGACAAAAGTAATGCTATTTCAAAGTTAAGTATGACAGACCAATCAATTCTATTTCAAACTTAAGCATGACAGACCAAAGGAAGTTTTATTTTAAATTAGTGTTTGGTAGACAAAATAAATATTATTTTTAATCTGTGTGTGATACACTGACACGCCGACGACGGACACCACGAATTTTGATAAATATAAGTGGCCGTATCTGAAAATATTATTATAAACTTATACATGACAGAAAAAAGAATACATTTTAAAACTCGATATTGACAGACCATAGAAAATGCTATTTTAACCATAACCATGTTTTCTATAGATGTATGAAAGAATCCAAATTTTCAAAATTAAGCGTGACAGACCATAGAAAATTCTATTTTAACCATAACCATGTGTTCTATAAATGTATGAAAGAATCCAAATTTTCAAAATGAAGCGCGACAGACAAAAGAAAATGCTATTCCAAACAAAAGCGTGACAGACTTAGGAAAATTCTATTTAAAACTTTAAAACATATACACTAAATAAAATGCAATTTTAAACGTAACCCAGACAATTCAAATAATATACTGTTCAAAACATGACTGACAAAAGAGAATGTTATTTAAAATTAAAGCCTTACAAATTCAAGAAAATCTTATTTTGAATTTAAGCGCGACAGAATAATAAAAAAAATCTATTAAAACTTAAACCTTACACACTAAAAAAAAATGCAATTTAAAACTTAAGCCTTACAGACTAAATAAAAATGCAATTTAAAACTTCAGCATTACTGACTAAATAAAAATGCAATTTAATACTTCAGCATTACTGACTAAATAAAAATGCAATTTTAAACTTAAACCTTACACACTAAATAAAAATGCAATTTAAAACTTCAGCCTTACAGATTAAATAAAATGCAATTAAAAACTTAAGCCTTACAGACTAAATAAAATGCAATTTAAAACTTAAGCCTTACAGACTAACTAAAAATGCAATTTAAAACTAAAGCCTTACACACTAAATAAAATGAAAATATAAAAGTTAAGCCTGACACATTAAATAAAAATGTAATTTAAAATTTAAGCCATACAAACTAAATACTACTGAAATTTAAAACTTAAGCCTTACAGACTGAATATAAATGCAATTAAAAACTTAAACCTTACAGACTAAATAAAATGTAATTTAAAAGTTTAACCTTCCAGACTAAATAAAAATGCTATTTAAAACTTAAGCCTTACAGACTAAATACAAATCCAAATAAAAACTTTAGCCTTACACACAAAATAAAGATGCAATTTAAAACTTAAACCTTACAGACTAAATTAAAATGCCATTAAAAACTTAAGCCTTACACACTAAATAAACTATAATTTAAAACTTAAGCCAGAAAATTCAAAGAACATACTGTTCAAAACATGACTGACAAAAGAAAATGTTATTTAAACTAAAGCCTTACAAATTCAAGAAAATTTTATTTTGAATTTGAACGTGACAGAATAATGATAATTCTATTTAAAACCTTAAGCCTTACAGACTAAAAAAAATCCAATTTAAAATTTTAACCTTACAGACTGAATAAAAATGCAATTTAAAACTTAAGCCTTAACTTGAACCTTTCAGACTAAATAAAAATGCAATTTAAAAATAAACCTTACAGACTAAATAAAAATGCAATTTAAAACTTATGCCTTACACACTAAATACAAATGCAATTTAAAACTTGAACCTTACAGACTGAATAAAAATGCAATTTAAAACTTAAACTTTAAACACTACATAAAAATGCAATTTTATAACTTAAGCCTTACAGATTAAATAAACATGCTATGTAAAACTTAAGACTTACACACTAAATAAACTGTTATTTAAAACTTAAGCCAGACAATTAAAAGAACCTATGTTCAAAACATGACTGACTAAAGAGAATGTTATTTAAAACTAAAACCTTACGAATTCAAGAAAACGTTTATTTGTAATTTAAGCGTGACGGAATAATAACAATTCTATTTTAAATCTTAAGCCTTGCACACTAAATAAAAATGCAATTTAAAACTTATGCCTTACAGACTTAATAAAAATGCAATTTAAAACTTAAGCCTTACACACTAAATAAAAATGCAATTTAAATCTTAAGCCTTGCACACTAAATAAAAATGCAATTTAAAACTTAAGCCTTACAGACTTAATAAAAATGCAATTGAAAACTTAAGCCTTACACACAAAATAAAAATGCGATTTAAAACTTAAGCTTTACAGACTTAATAAAAATGCAATTTTAAACTTAAGCCTTACACACTAAATAAAAATGCAATTTTAAACTAAAGCCTTGCACACTAAATAAAAATGCAATTTAAATCTTAAGCCTTGCACACTAAATAAAAATGCAATTTAAAACTTAAGCCTTACAGACTTAATAAAAATGCAATTTAAAACTTAAGCCTTACAGACTTAATAAAAATGCAATTGAAAACTTAAGCCTTACACACAAAATAAAAATGCGATTTAAAACTTAAGCTTTACAGACTTAATAAAAATGCAATTTTAAACTTAAGCCTTACACACTAAATAAAAATGCAATTTTAAACTAAAGCCTTGCACACTAAATAAAAATGCAATTTAAATCTTAAGCCTTGCACACTAAATAAAAATGCAATTTAAAACTTAAGCCTTACAGACTTAATAAAAATGCAATTTAAAACTTAAGCCTTACAGACTTAATAAAGATGTAATTTAAAACTTAAGCCTTACACACTAAATAAAAATGCAATTTAAAACTAAAAACTTATAAATATGAGTGGCCGTGTTTTAAAACATTATGATAAACTTATACATGACAGACCAAAGAATACATTTAAAAGCTCAATATTGACAGACAAGAGAAACTGTAATTTAAACCATAACCATGTTTTCTATAGATATGTGAAAGAATCCAAAAAACATTTTTTTCAAAATTAAGCGTGACAGGCAAAAGAAAATGCTATTCCAAACAAAAGCGTGAAAGACCTAGGAAAATTCTATTTAAAACTTTAAAACTTACACACTAAATAAAATGCAATTTTATACTTAAGCGAGACAATTTAAAGAACATACTATTCAAAACATGACCGACAAAAAAGAATGTTATTTAAAACCAAAGCCTTACAAATGTTAAGTAAATCTTATTTTGAATTTAAGTGTGACATAATTATGAAAATTCTATTTAAAACTTACGCCAGAAATACTAAAGACAATGGAATTTCAAATTTAACTCGGATAGACCAAAGAAAATACTATTTTAAACTTCACAGACAAAAGAAAATGTCATTTTAAGCTTGATAGACGAAAGCAAATTCAATTTATAACCGAAGCCATGCAGCCCAAAGTAAATGTTATTTCAAATATACCCCTGACAGACCCTAGAAAACCTTTTTGTTTTAAATGATAAGCATGCCATACCAATACAGCCACTTCGTAAAGCGTGGACACATCTAATAATGTAGAAGATGCGTCCGTCTAATCTGTACATTTAGCCACGTAAATGCCGTTTCAAACTGTAACGTCTTTCTAGCGATATCGCAGACGTAACTTAAACTGTTATTTCTTACCGGAGAGCGACAGACTAAAGAACACACTATTTCAAACTTAGACATGGCAGACCAAAGACAATGCTGTTTTCGATCGAAGCGTGGCAGACCAAAACCAATGCTACTTAAAACTTAAACGTGTCAAACCAAAACATACTATTTTAAACTAAAATGTGGGAGATCAAATAAAACTGTCTTCCCAAATTTAAGTATGATAGATCAACGAAAATGGTATTTAAAACCGAAGCGTTAAGACAAAAAAAAGCTATTTAAAACCGTAAGTGTAACAGACAATTATAATACTATTTTAAACTTAAGCTTGTCAGGGTAAACAAAAATACTATTTCATACTTAAGCATGACAGACTATTGTAAATGCTATTTTAAGCATAAGCGTGGTTTTTAAAAATCTGTGGACTGACTCTAAAATGTTTTAAAACTTAAGCGTCACAGATGAAAGGACATACAATTTAAAACTTAAGCCTGACACACATAAGAAAATGCCATTTAGACCCTGCTCTAGACACAAAAGAAACTGCAATTTAACACCTGATCTGGACAGACCAAGGAAAATTAAATTCAAAACCCTATCTGGACACAGAAAAGAAAATGCCATTTAACACCTTATTTAGACACATAAAAAATCAATTTAAAACCCGATATAGAAATAGAAAAGAAAATGCAATTAAAAACTTGTCCTGGACACACAAAATGAAATACAATTTAAAAACTTGATCTTGACACACCAAAAATGCAATTTAAAACTTGACCTGGACACACAAAAGAAAATGCAATTTAAAACCCGATCTGGCCACACATAAGAAAATATAATTTAAAACTTGTCCTGGACACACATAAGAAAATATAATTTAAAACTTGTCCTGGACACACAAAAGAAAATGCAATTTGAAACTTGTCCTGGGCACACAAAAGAAAATGCAATTTAAAAACTTGTCCTGGACACACAAAAGAAAATGCAATTTAAAACTTGTCCTGGGCACACAAAAGAAAATACAATTCAAAAACTTGTCCTGGACACAAAAGAAAATGCAATTTAAAACTTGTCCTGGGCACACAAAAGAAAATACAATTTAAAAACTTGTCCGCGACACACAAAAGAAAATACAATTTAAAACTTGTCCCGGGCACACAAAAGAAAATACAATTTAAAAACTTGTCTTGGACACACAAAAGAAAATTCAATTCAAAAACTTGTCCTGGACACACAAAAGAAAATACAATTTTAAACTTGTCCTTGGCACACAAAAGAAAATACAATTTAAAAATTTGTCCTGGACACACAAAAGAAAATACAATTTAAAACTTGTCCTGGACACACAAAAGAAAATGCAATTTAAAACTTGTCCTGCTTACACAAACAAAAATGCAATTTAAAACATTTCTGGACACACAACAGAAAATGCAATTTGAAAAATTGATCTTGACACACAAAAAAATAAAATTAAACTTGTCCTTCTCACACAAACGAAAATGCAATTTAAACTCTGTCCTGGACACACACAAGAAAATGCATTTTGAAAATGTGATCTTAAAGCACACACGAAAATGCAATTTAAAACGTGTACTGAAAACAGAAAGAAAAGTGAACTTGAAAACCTGATTTTAACGCACAAAAGAAAATGCAATTTAAACATGTCGTGGACTCACAATAGAAAGTGCAACTTAAAACCTCTCTCAGCAGCAAAAGACAATGCAATTTTAATCAAAGGCGTGTTGTCGCAGAATTTTAAAATGTTATCTTACACTGAACAGATCAATGAAAATTCCATTTTAGACTTCACAGACAAAACATGCTATTTCAAACTTACATTTTACAGATTAAAGAAAATATTTTTAACTTTACAAATAGAAGAAAATGCTATTTCAAACTTACATTTTACAGATTAAAGAAAATATTTTTAACTTTACAAATAGAAGAAAATGCTATTTCAAACTTACATTTTACAGATTAAAGAAAATATTTGTAACTTTACAAATAGAAGAAAATGCTATTTCAAACTTACATTTTACAGATTAAAGAAAATATTTGTAACTTTACAAATAGAAGAAAATGCTATTTCAAACTTACATTTTACAGATTAAAGAAAATATTTGTAAGTTTACAAATAGAAGGAAATGCTATTTCAAACTTAAGCTTCAGACTGCTGAACAATACAACGATTTACAGAGATATGTGGACGCATCTAATAATATTATTTTAAAATTATAAACGCGACAGACTAAAGAAAATACAAATTGAATCTTGTGCTTGACAGACAGGCGGGCTGGCCGACGGAAAATAGAACTTATAGAGTTTCTTTGATGCACATAGAATGCTTTTTCAAACTTAAGCGTCACAGAGCGATCGTCGTCTAATTATTTTATTGTTAAATAACGCGAGCCGTGTTCGAATGGAAAGGTTTGCGTGACACCTTAAATGTCAAGGGTCTTCGCTATGGAGTAAGTTGATCAATCTATTTTGGGAAAAATGGACTTACCCAGACACAATAAATACAGTTACGACTAAGCGTCGTGGCAGGTATTGATGGCAGTTATGGCCACAGAATCGGACGCATACTTTCTGTAAGATTCTTTTATTATACCACTGTGTTTGTCTTGATTATTACCGGCCCTTCAAGGCCACACGAGTCCTCAAAGCCGAAGTCGACGAAACCACGTTACTTCCGGTCGGAAATATCCTGTTTCTTTGAATGGCGAGACTTCAAGCAGAAAAGACGTGTCTGAGTGTTGTCCCCAGTGGGAGATGGGGCAATGCACACAATGGGTTGGGTGTAGCGATACGAGCTACCCATCTATTTTTCTGTTTGTCTTCCTCTCACTCCCACACGTACACAAGTAGCGTACAGCTCTGATGCTTTTGCGACTGTCTCGCTATTTAAGTGAACCTTTACTTGTAAAATAAACATCAGATTCCGAGTGATTGTGTCCACAGACGATCAACAATCTGTGTTCACGACGAGGACGACACAGGTGTATAATAATTTATACACCCATCGCTAAGTGAACATATAACATTATTACTTACATATTGCGACTAGTAATGGGACGATTCCAATATTTTTCCCGATTCCGATACAATTACCGATTCCGATACAATTGCTGAATCTGTCCTAAATTCCCGATTTCGATGTAATTATCGATTCTGTTATAAATTCCCGATTCTATTCAAAATTCCCGATTCCGATAAAATTACCGATTTTTTTTCTAAATTCCTGATTCCGATACAATTACTGATTCTGTTCTAAATTACTGATTCCGATGCAAATACATAGTTGTTGTGTTTTCGGATAACCGTAAAAACCGGTGTAATATGTGCATATATATTCGCAAAAGTAACGTACACTTGGGGGGGGGGGGTGTACATTACACGATTGGATCTTTCTAATTATTTTTTTCTCAAATGTTTTTCCCGTAACTGATAAAATATGATGATGCAACTCAAGAGTGATTTCTGTTTTTTCCGTTGTCATTTTTATCTATATTCGTTATTTTACTGGTGGTTTGAAATCAATAACTATATTTCTCATTTTATCAGAAATAAAAAAAAATATGTTTAAAACAAATTAAAAGAACTGCTTTTGGAATCGTAAATTAGGCTAATGTTTTTCAGATTCCAATACCGATTCCGATACTCCAAAAAGTTCTAATTTTTCTGATTCCCGATTCCGATTCCGATACTCCAAAAAGTTCTGATTTTTCTGATTCCCGATTCCGATTCCGATACTCCAAAAAGTTCTAATTTTTCTGATTCCCGATTCCGATACTCCAAAAAGTTCTGATTTTTTGTGATTCTCGATTCCGATTCCGATACTCCAAAAAGTTCTAATTTTTCTGATTCCCGATTTCGATACTCCAAAAAGTTCTGATTTTTCTGATTCCCGATTCCGATTCCGATACTCCAAAAAGTTCTAATTTTTCTGATCCCCGATTCCGATTCCGATACTCCAAAAAGTTCTGATTTTTCTGATTCTCGATTCCGATTCCGATACTCTAAAAAGTTCTGATTTTTCTGATTCCCGATTCCGATACTCCAAAAAGTTCTAATTTTTCTGATTCTCGATTCCGATTCCGATACTCCAAAAAGTTCTGATTTTTCTGATTCCCGATTCCGATTCCGATACTCTAAAAAGTTCTGATTTTTCTGATTCTCGATTCCGATTCCGATACTCTAAAAAGTTCTGATTTTTCTGATTCCCGATTCCGATACTCCAAAAAGTTCTAATTTTTCTGATTCTCGATTCCAATTCCGATTAATCTACCCAACACTAATAATTGTGACTGACCCTGTCTCGTCAAAACTTACCCTCAAACAGGGTCCAAAAAAGAGCCTTTGATCTTATAGGTCCCACACTATCTAACAAGTTCCTGCCCTATCGCCACAATGTTGCATCCTTTTGCTTGTTTTACAAGTACTTTAATTGGATATATTCCGATGAAATACTTGCAATGGTACCCCTTGACGTAATTATCCCCGACCAATCGGTCATTCAGTAAAACACCACTCTTTTCATTGTAGAGGTCCCCAGATGCCGAAAGGATTCTATTCCAATAGCTTCTTACTTCGAGCTGCTAACCTTTGGAATTCCCTCCATGCTCCCTGTTTCCTTTACTGTACCAACATGCAAAGTTTAAATGTAACGTGACCAAAAATCTTGCTGCACAACTCCCCATTTAGGATGATCCTAATTTACAGAAACCCTTTACGTCTCAGTAGCAATAGTTTTTGTTTGGGATGAACAAAACTAAAAACAAACGAAAAAAAGAAGCAAAACATAAACAATTCGCGCCTACACATATTACAATAGATGAAAACCGTTTTCTAATCTTGTCTCGCAGATTGCACTCTTTCTATATGTCCTCGTCTATAGTAACCTCATTCGTCTTTTTCTTTTACAAGTGATTCATTACTTATTACGGCCAGAAGACACTTGTGAATAAGGTGTATGAGATAGATAGATTGTCTCTATGTATCTGTCTCCCTACAAAGGCAGAGTTAGACAAATACACTTGGATACACATTCCTTCGAAGACAAACGCAAGAGGAGATGACGGAACATGTAACTTTGGATGCAGTATAATATGCAAGGAAGAGAACAACATATATAATTACTATAGAAATGAGTACTTTACGGTCCCAATTACAATGAGAAAAACATGTTGACAGTGTCGTAGATAGTTAAATATGCGTGTGCAATAAAAGTAAATGTTACTTACTTTATGTTTTGGTGTTTTGGGCGTCTATGCGACTGCTACCAGAAAAGTGTCTGGCAGACATAGAATCAGTATTTGTAAAGGCAATGCAAAGAAAGACAGCCAGAAAGACCCACAGAAACAGAATTAGATCTTATTTTAAATTCTGCACGTAGGCGGAAAACGTTTCTTTTACTTCCGTACAGGATGTCGCACTTTCAAACGTTGTCAAAATAACTCAGATAATTCTGCCCTAACACTATTTACAACAATTGAGTATAATAATAATAATAATAATAATAATAATAATAATAATAATAATAATAATAATAATAATAATAATAATAATAATAATAATAAATAAATAAATAAATAAATAAATAAATAAATAAATAAATAAAAACGACTACATGGACACTTCTTAAGACTAGCAAAAAGAAGAAACCAACCACAATAGCTTGACATGGCTAAGAAAAGGAAACTTGAACGAAAAGCATAAAACACTATGGGACATGGATATACAAACAAATAAACGCATACAAGCAAGGAGACCTGATGTTATTATAATCGACAAGAAGGAAAAATCTTGCAAAATCGTAGACTTTACCGTTCCAGCAGACCACAGAGTAAAGATCAAAGACACGGAAAAACGAAGCAAATACACTGAACTAGCCAGAGAACTGAAAGGAATATGGAGAATGAAGAAAGTCAGTATAATACTAATAATCGTAGGAGCACTAAGAACAATCCCCAAAAATCTGGAAAAAAGACTGGGAGAAATTGGAATCAAAGGGACCATCGAAACCATACAAAGGACGGCAATGATCAAAACAGATGCAATCTTAATGAAACTCCTTGAATGCGGAAACCAACCCGCATAAGCTACAAAGAGTAACAAATCACATGGAATTTACCACAGGAAGAAAACAAAACCACACAAAGAACACCACATCACAAACCAAGGAACAGAAACTGCAAGAAACATCACTTCATAATCTCCCCACCTAATAACTTACACCGGCCTCAGCAAATACCACACAAAAATGAACCAATGAACAGAAATTACAAGAAACACCATAACCTCTCCCTTTCCCTTCCCATCACCCCCCAAAATAATATAATATGTTATAGTATAATATGTTATAATATAGTATAATATAGTATAATATAATAATTAAAAAAATGGTGTCGACCTAGGCCGGCACCATTTAAATATTTGAATATTGTAGAGGGTCAAAGAGGATGAGAAGACCAAGGATGGACAGCACAAACTAGACCTCCACTGGAAGAGTGCGGAGAATGCTGGGACCTTGTGGAGACTTATTGCCACCCAAATCGTAGAGAAAACCAATGGTCTTTACCAGCGAGAAATCAATGGTAAGAGGCTGTTTCGATATCGCAAGGTTATTTGCGGTGGTTATCGAAAAGAGGTGAAGAATACTGGAAATCTGGGGAGGCTTGTTGTCACTCAGACTCCATGAAAATACCACTTGTTGTTGTCGGTGAGCAATCACTTACGATGATTGTGTGAGAACTCCTAGTGAATGCAACTATTAATAATAATAAATTATACAGAGTTACAAAAAATCTGATTCACTTATAAAGCTTTGAGTTCGGGTGGCTGATACTTCGGGCAAATGTCATAAGTATCATCTCATACTGCATCCGGGGGCGGGCCCCCAATTTTGGAGCTTTGTCGAGTGTTGTGTGAAGCCTTAATTTGCATTAGTTTACAAAACAAAATAACCTACAAATCATTCATAAACATATATAGCGACGTCATAAAATAACCCAATATATGTTGATATGCCGTAAAAGTCAACAACTAACGAAATAAATTTACTAAATGTGTATCATCAGTCAAGAAGACGTTCCTTTAGTAAATTTTATTAAGAGTTGAAGATCCCGAACTAAATTTAATTTAATCTTATGAACATACACAGATATCACACTTTATTTAAACGATATTGTTGTGATATGATGTTATTTTTCATTACAGCTGTGTATTAAACAAATATCCTAAACATAAATATCATCAGAACGAATAATAGACGAAACAAAAACCAAGTACAATTTCAACATGTATTTACAGTTGACAACATATAAAAAACCGTAAACGTAACATCGTACAAAACATGAGAAACATAAATTTCTACTCACGGGTAGTGACAATTTTCTGATCCGTAGTTGTATTAGCTGCTTCTATGGGTTAAACTATCGTTTACATACTATCTGTGTACAAAATGTATGCATACAAATAAAAATGTATCTATAAACTAACTGTATACAAAACATACGTACAGTTTCGGTATAAAATCACCCCCAAAAAATCCAACAATCAACCAACAAGCAACTTTGGAAAAACGGCTCCTCGGTGACACTAGTATTTTTCCATAACAAGATTTGGTATATTCTGCTTTCCAGAAATTGTCATTAAGCTACATTTTTTACCTAGTCTCTAACTCAAGGACATGAAAGGGTCGTTATGTGATGAGAGCGGAGTACAACGGGCGAGTGAACCGGCTACGTCACCAAGTATTACTAATGAGAATCCCATAAACTCTAGAGGTCGAAATGTTACATGGTGTGGACAACCAAGTGCGCTGGTCTGATGCTTTCTTGTAGTCTTATTTTTTAGAAAGGCAGGGAGCCATCTTTGTTAATGTGTGTCTGCTCGTAACACAAGGCGCCAGCATTTATTTAATCAGAGCTGTTGCCGCTGCTGTTGCGTACTTATTTTCTTTAGTCTATTCATTTACCGCTTATCAATGTCAAGATGGGAGGTGACGGTGGTTAAGTGGATAACGACACGAAGACCCGTCTGTTCCAAGTTCGAATCCAATCGGTTCCACAGTATCACTTTCACTTAGGGATGTTGGCAACCTTCTCGTTGTCCTTCCCGTAAGTACATGATGTCTTTTCAGAAAGATTTCGAACTAGGAAAATAACGGGGAAATGCCAACACCAGAATCATCTGATTCACACGGAAGAAGATCAACTCAACTGAAAAGCTGGAAAATGAGAACTATGATTAATCAATGGTATGAACTTGTTACTGATGGGGTGAGTTTGTTTTTTTTAAATTTGTTAACATTGGACTTGAAAATGACAAAGTTGTAATCAGCAGGTAAGCAGTATTGCGTCAACATGTTCCATATGTGGAAAGTCCTTGCAAAAAAAAACCGTGTCTATTAAAATTTTGCCTGATGCTAGGCACATGGAGGAAGAAAGGGAAGTTTTTTTCGATGTGGTAGAAAACGAGTTGTTGCTGTGAATGCCTTATTATGATGTATGAAAGAGCACCTTTAATAGTAATAACAGTATAGCAGAGCAGAGCAGAGCAGAGAGAAATAGAGATATAAATAGAGGTAGAGGCTGAGAGATGAGCAATGTATCTCTTGTGAACAATGGGTTCCAAGGAAGAGAAACAATCACTCACATCAGATTTCTTATTATTAGTAAAGAGCCGTATTTATGGTTTTATTTTTGGTTATATCTATTAATTTATATATATATATATATATATATATATATATATATATCTTTATTCTTTTATTTACTTACTTATTAATTTATTTATTTATTTTTATTTTTATTTTTTATATATCTATTATTATTATTATTATTATTATTATTATTATTATTATTATTATTATTAGAAATGGCCCAAGATACAACGTTAGGCGCCATAATCCACCAATTGACACCGGAAAACCGACGAATCGCTCGCCGCGTCGAGAAATTAACCAGAAAGATAGCAAAGAAAGAAAACTCCGTGGTCTTCAATGACACATGTATAATATATATATAAATATATATATTTATAGGCGAGTTTGAATTACCTACTAGACACCAACATTGAGTGTCTTCGGTCTCTCTGTGCAAGTGTTTTTCAGGGCAACATGACATAAGGATATTTTCCCCTACGAGTAAACCCTGACCAAATATTCAAAATAACATAGTATTCGAAGCACACATAAGAACTTTTCGAGATGGCTATACACAGGCTCATACGAGGAATGGGGCACCTTCTCCTAGTGATGTTACATAAAGTAACAACACTTAGCTGGATACTCCAGCAGACTACATGAATTCTGGTCCTGGAACCCGGTAAGAGCAATAGACCACAAGAAAGATATACTATAATATAGTTAACTGGTCAATTGGGGAGAGAAAAATTAATGTTCTTAACTTCTTTACTAACTCGATGTTTGACAAGTAAAGGAGAACTTTAATGGAATATTCGAATATCAATGTGTCTGAGATCAAGTGTTAGCGTAAGGAATGTAATGGTATGTATATATACATATGTAGTGGTGTATATATATGTATATGTGTGTATGTGTGTATGTATGCATGTGTATGTGTGTATGTATCGGTATGTGCGTGTGTATATATATGTGTGTATATATATATGTATATATATATGTATATATATGTGTGTGTGTGTATGTATATATGTATACACGCGTGTATGAGTATTATGGTGAATAAATTGTAGGCAAATAAGGCTCAAATGGGTCAAGATGTATACGTACGTATGTGTATGGATACTTGAACTAATATCTTATATGTATGGGTATGTTTATACAGGTGTAAAAGTTGTACATTTTTATATTTTTATTTTTATATTTATTTCGTGTGTACGTATGCGTAGGTTAATAGGCATATTTATATGTCACTGTGTGGAGTTATGTATGTGCTGTATGAACATGTCCATATATGTGAGTAGGTATTTTATATGGTATACTAGTATGTGAGAGTATAAGTAAAATATGAGTAGTACAAGTATGTATATATGTGAGTAGGTATGGATGGAGGTACATTCTATGGTGATGCCTATACATGAGTGTAATATCTGCACACGTGTTTAGAACGAGTTAATTCAAAAACTGTTAGAATAATGACAAATAAAGCACATATATGCATATATATTGTAATATATTATGCTGAACAAATCAGTGGAAAAGAGAATGCGTAGATTTAAACTTTGTAGTGTTAAATTGAGAAGAAAGGAATCCAAGATAAGTGGGTAATAAAAAAAGAAAAAAGAAAGAAATAGAAGGAACGATAGGTAATAAAAATGATAAAAAAGATAGAAACTAATTGAAAAAGTTAACAAGTAAAGAATGTAACCTGATACTGAGCTTGACCGGTGAAAATTATAAACATATATCATCCCCCTACAATATTTACTTAATGGGAAATTTTTCCAAATTCATCTCACTTCCGTGTCTTCTTTGGTCTGAAGAGGTTGACTCTCTGTGAAGAGTACAACCGAAATATTTATGCACATATGAAACCAATAATGTTTGTATGAATAACAATTTATACTATATATATATATATATTTCTATGTACATGATAAACACTTAAACTAATGAACAGACTATTATTAATTTTGAAAAATATATTCTAGGCAACACGGTGAGAAACATGTGTTTACTATTATATTTGTATAAATTTCAACATTTAGGGAATGCGTGAACTCAATGTATGTGTATATGTATATGTGTTTTTGTGTTAATTAACCGGAAAAGATAATGGAAGTGTTTCCGATCTCTAAGTGCACCACCAAGGGAACTTTCGAGTAAATTTCGCTGGAGGGTGGGATCTTTCAGCCATAATTTAGATGGAAAACACTGTAATTTCAATGTATTCCTTCCGGAAATTACTCAGCATTTTCTTTATTTAACGTTTGTTAAAATTCTCTTCGGAGTGAGTGGCAAGAAACTCGGGTGGTTTTAGTAGTAACATAATAGAGTCTGGTGAATTACTAGAATCCCAACTACGGCAGATTTAGACGCACGGTCGGTTTTTCATCTTCCCCCCAAAAGCCAGTCGATTTGATTCAAAATCTTCAGTATAGAAGGATATATTTTGCCAAAACATGGCTAAATCCGATTTTAATCAACTAAATTATTTACAGTGATATGGGTTCTTTTGTGATTTATTTCCAGAATTTCTACTCCACTATTTATTTATTTTCAATTAAATCATTATTTTATATTTCCTTCGGTCAACGCTGGGGCACGGGTCCTGCTAGTTTTAAATATAAGGTTACGTTTTTTTCTTCTTCCGTAATTTTTTATTTTTAAAACGAAAGAGTTATTTTCTTTTTTATTGTTTTATTTTACTTCGTTGTTTCCTTCGGCTGATGATATCCACATATTTATTAGATTGAAATCTGAACGCATTTATGTTTTTAAATGACGATTAATAATTTGGAACTATCGGACTACTGTTCTCATCTTGGATGTTATTCTCACAACATTTCCGTCAATGTAACCTCCAAACTTCTTCTGGTGCGTCTTGTCGAACTCAGGGATCTTTATGTCGAACTCGGGAATTTTAGTGTCGACCTTGAGAATCTTTCTGTCGAACTCGGGAATCTGTACGTAATTTAGAACGAAACACCTTTTTTAATCCATGGGGGTAACTTGCTCTCGTTCCGTCAGCCATGGCGGGGTACAAGTCTTAAGTGATTCGTAATTGTATTTTTAGTATCGCCCGTAATGAGGATCGAACCTTCAACCTCCAGAAGACTGTCACTTAGAACTAATTACTACATTAGCATATTTATCCGTTGCACAAAAGGCCTGAAAGTTCGACAAGACGCACCTGAAGAAGGTTGGAGAGTACATCGACAGAAACGTTGTATAAATAATACTTAAGATGAGAACAGTAGCCTGAATACTCCAAATGATACAATTAAACGCATTTGTGTAGCAAAATCAAGCAAAATCAAGCAAATGAAGCAAATAAGATTTATTGGCAAAAAATATCAAAGTGCAACAAGCCATGTAAAAGGAAAATTAGAAGCTGTGCACATCTCTATATCGTCTGAATGTTTTGTCCAATGCGACTTTAATCCTCGATATGATAAATATCGTCACGACCTCAGGTAAGCTGTTCCACGAATCAGAATCACGGACTGAGAATGCTGTCTTTCATCTCATGAGACGAAAACGACCATGATCTCGTGATCTCCAAAACATGTACATGTTTTGGAGATCACGATATGGTAGATGATATTTTACGCCAGGAACGCGTCCTCGCGCACACCCGCTTCTCAAGTGATGGGTAATTATCCAAAGTTCAGCGACCATGATGCACCCAGCGCTGCTGCCTTGAACTGTTTGGTCGTCCGTAGGCTGACCACGGCTACTGGCAGCCTGTTCCACGGTGCAACGAGCCGAACCGAAACAGACGCCTTCAAACAATTTTGCCGAAATCGCCTCATGTACAGCTTCTCTGACTTTCCACGAAGTCCTCTCTGCGGAGCTGATGTGAAGAATAGGTCACAAGGCAAATTGTAGTTGTCACGCATGATGCTTAAGGCGAAAATGAGGTCTTCATGCAGCCGCCAATGCTCAAGCAAATACAGGTTGAGGGTCCCTAATCGTTGTTCATAGGACTTTGTGTGGTGTTCACAGACCATTTGGGTCTTTAAGATGGGACAAATAGTCGCTGTTCGACAGTCTTGAAATATGTCACCAGATTGAACGGATATTTTAAAGAGCTGAGTGAGGGGACTAACATTTAATGGAGAAAGTACTTCGGCGATTTTTTTTATGTAGAGCGTCTGTTCCAAGACTCTTATTTCCATTAAGTGATCGAATAACTCGTTGAACGTCGTCTTGTGAGACAACAAAGTCATGCCCTGGTTGAGTTCCTAAAGAACGATGCGACATCTTGGCCATTGTCATTTTTGTAGATTTTGGAAAAACACGTCAACAAAATACTGCATTGTTGGCTGGCTTCGACTACATGAAGCCCTTGCCCCTTTCATCCTTCAGTTTAACAATTTGGTTATTCAAACTTCTGTTGACGTGAACATGGGCGAAGAATCGCTTCGAATTGTCATATGCTTGTTCTGCAATCGTCATCTCATAGTGCTCCTTTCCCCGCCGTTAAACATTTTTAGAGCCTATAGATCTCGAACCACTGCTATGAAATTCTTTCCATGCGATGTCGCGCAGCACTGTTGCTTGCCTCACTCTTCTGGTGAGCAAGGGCTTTCTCTTCTGTCTTTTTGGTGATCCCGAGGGAACTGGCAGATCAGTAAGATGAATAATAGTATGTCTGGATGCGACGGTTCACGAAATCCATCATAATGAGCGATGCTCAGTCACGGGAGTTTGCAGCACCGAATAGCGCTTGGCAGTTGGTAGCAAAGTAGACTATTTGCTGCCGAATTTAGGGCGGTAAGGCAGAAAAGGATGTATGAAACCGAAACTGCAAAACCGTCAGAACACGAAGTTCAGATATCGGTTTGCGTTAGCAGGTTCGTATATGTTCGTAGAAATAAAAATAGTTTTATAAAAAAATATAGGGCTAAAGAG
>OY744544.1:58255824-58328324 GCA_963556195.1 Sepiola atlantica | reverse complement strand
GTAGAGAACTTCAACTTATCAAAGACAGCAGCGACAAGCATGATGTCATTAGAATCATAAATAACAGTCGAGAGCTTATTGCCAAGTGCCAGTGTTGATAGCAGACATTCCAGTTAATGGTAAACATGTTATGATATAAACATTTGAATTTATTTTCGACAGCATATATATATATATCGCTACCTTTTATTTGCACCCTGCGAATGTAATACCTTTAAATAAATGGTTAATTTAGCCCACGCGAATGGAATATACATAGAAAATCACGAAGAGAAAAATGAGACATTTACAAAATTTGAACCTGTCCAACTGCAAAAGTTGAAACGCACATTTCTGTGTTTGTTTATGCGATGACCGAAATATTTCGGTTTTGATTTTTGTCATGAGTTGGGTCAAGACGGGTGTGGGTAGAAAAGTAGTTCAACAGTTTCGAACAAAGAGATTAATTCTCAACATAAACAAGTCAGATAATTAGAGTTAAACAGAAGCGCGTCCAGCTGAGAGAAAGGGAGAGAGGGACAGAGAGAGAGAGAGAGAGAGAGAGAGAGAAAGAGGAGAGGGAGAGGGAGACGGGAGCAGACACGAATGTAGAATCCCCACAGAAACTAGGAGACATCAGTATGTTAGGTTTTAGAAAATATTCCCCCCTTTCTCTCTCTCCATATATATATATATATATATATATATATATATATATATATATATATATATATAAAGTATAAAGGTATACTTAAAAAAGAATAAAAGGGAAATATCAGCAGAGTGCTCAATTAAATTAAATTAAATTAAGAGCGTAATATTTTTTTATTTTTAAATACAGATTTTAATCAAACATGGACCAGTGGTTTCTGACAAAAAAGGGTTTAAATCCCCAAATTCCGTCTTCGTCAGCATTGTCTGAAATAGTAAAATGAAGGATTTTCCTCAAAAAACATGTTTAACCGTTATGAAACGCTATGCACAAAGAATTTGAAATGAAGAGGCGGTGAGACGCTTAAATCAGAAAAAGCCGTTAAGTAAGAGATTCTATATTTAGAAGTGCATAGCGTTTCATAACGGTTAAAAATGTTTTTTGAGGAAAATCCTTCATTTTACTATTTCAGACAATGCTGACGAAGACGGAATTTGGGGATTTAAAC
Source organism: Sepiola atlantica (assembly GCA_963556195.1). Classification (NCBI taxonomy): domain Eukaryota; kingdom Metazoa; phylum Mollusca; class Cephalopoda; order Sepiida; family Sepiolidae; genus Sepiola; species Sepiola atlantica. Next base: position 58,327,185 of record OY744544.1, on the reverse strand, counting down.
CCTTTTCTTGTCAGAAACCACTGGTCCATGTCTGATTAAAATCTGTATTTCAAAAAAAAAAAAAAAAAAAAAAAAAAATATATATATATATATATATATATATTAATTTTAACTTTAAACCTCCGAATAATACTAATATATTTTTCTACTAATACTATGACGAGCTAGCTTATACGTATTGATGGCTTTATGAAGTATTAAGTATCGGCCTTTCCAGACTACTTTTTCTGATATGAAAGCTGGGAGAAAAAATTCTCTCTTCTTAACTTAACTTTAATTCTTCATTTTATTTTATTTTATTTATTGATTTATTGATATACATAATAAATAATTTCATGTATACACTTCATTAACTATCAGCTGATCCAACATATCGTCGCGTAATAGTATAAGTACGGATTGCTTCATCATGTACTAACTCAAAATCTTTATTTTGGCAAACTCCCAGTTCCTAACATTCGTATACATGTGTTTAAAATAACTTCATTTCTCATTTTAATTTAACGATCATTTATAATAGATTCATATATTAAACTAATCCGACATGTCATGCAAGTAATATTATACGTACTTTTCACAAATCTTTATTATAGAATCAATATGGCCTCCGTACAACGAGGAAAAAAGTCCCCACTTCCTCAAAAAGAACAGAGTTCAATGTAAGTTGGTTGTTTAGTGTCTTTTTTATGTGGTTTTGCTTCAGTGTTTTCTCTGCAAACGTTGACTTCTGATCAGCTGTATAGATGAAAGACTGTCTATTCCTTGTTGTTCATATATGTGCGAAACAGTCGTTAAGTGCGTCGAACTTTTACGAATTTGGTAGGAAAAATGAATAAAGACTTCGTCACTGGAATATAGTGTACTATTGTTTATATATACAGGGTGGGCCAAAATAAGTGTCCTATCTTTAAATTTGAATAACTTGAATTTGAATAACTTCCACAAAATAAAAGTTAAACTCACCAAACTTTATGTGTGTGTAGACTGACCCTTCCGATATTTTTTTAAATAAACAAAACAAATTTTAGCCGAAAAACACTTCTTAAAACTTACAAAAACTAAAGTATTGTTTTTTACACTGTTTTGAGTTTTTTAAGCAACAATAATGTTTTCTAAATGAGGGTACGTTCCTTAGGGCTAATACGGCTCATGCTTGCTTCGGAAGGGGTCCTTTACTTATTCTAAAAAAAAAATAAAAAAAAAAAAAAATCAATAAATAAAAAAGTTATGAATTTTTAAAAATAGGACCCTTATTTTTGCCCACCCTATATATATATATATATATATATATATATATATATATATATATATATATATATAGATATATATATATATATATATTTATTCTGTTATTTATTCTTAGATTTATTCTCATGTATTTGTTCTTATTTTGTTTTATTATACTTTATTATATTTTATTATATTTATTATATTTTATTCTCTCGATAATTATTATTTCTTAATTTAATTTTATTTTATGATTTTTCCCATTTCTTATGTATTTATATATTTTTTCTTGGTTCATTCTACATTTTAAATATTTTAAATATTTAATTTTCTGTATTTCCATTGCTGTTGTAACTTTTTAACTGACTGGTGGAGTAATACATGGTTGCATAATGGGAGGTGATATCTCAAAATATTTTCTGTATAAATATTTGTCAAATAATACTTAATTATCGTGTTTTTTTCTTAAATGAATGCTTTATGTGATGCTGTAATTAAGTATAATACAACATAATTTTTTCTAAATTGTATTGGAAACGATCGTACGCCAAATAATCGTAGTGTTTTAATTCTTGGAACTGATATAGACAATGTTCTAATTTTGCTGGTCAAAACTCACATCATATATATATATATATATATATATATATATATATATATATATATATATATATATATATATACCATTAGTTAGTTAAAAAAACATATAATGCTCGATTGTAATTTATCTAAAACCTACACATTACAGTGTCTGTGGGATTTAATCGACTCACGACCTGTTTTTAGCGATGAAAACCAATATATATAAAATATAGAAAGATAAAATGTACATACACATCATAGTTTTCCGCACTATAATTTATTTCGTCCTCCTGGCCTCTTCAAAATGCTAACGGGACAACTACATATTAGAAAGATTACATATTGGAAGATTTTCCAATATGTAGTTGTCTCATTAGCATTTTGAAGAGGCCAGGAGGTCGATATAAATTATAGTGCTGACAACTACAATGTGTATGTACATTTGTTTCTTTCTATATTTTATTCTTGCTCTGTTTTTTACATTGAGATCTCATACTCAGATTTCTTACCGAAGTTATTCACTTTAACACACACACTATATATATATATATATATATATATATATATATATATATATATATATATATATATATACGAATATATATATATATATATATATATATATATATATATATATATATATATATATATATATATATATATATATACGACACAATCACGTAAGCGGCGTCGAGCCTGGTCAGTACTAAATGGGTGACCATTTGGGAATACCAGGCGCTGTCTGTGCTCTCTGCTTATCTCGGCATTGTTTCCAGTCGTCTTGTATTACTACTTGCCATTGGAATCAAGCAATGCCGAATCAGGAGAGCGGTTGTTGGGGATTGCGCAACCCTTGCAATTACAAATTCACGAGCGGGCAGCCCCTGGTGGGGCACTCATACGTCGAAATCGACGGGAGTGTCCATCATATATATATATATATATATATATATATATATATATATATATATATATATATATATAGAGAGAGAGAGAGAGAGAGAGAGAGAGAGAGAGAGAGAGAGAGAATGGTAGTTTGCTTGAAGCATTGCTGCGAATAGTAGTAATATTTTAAGAAGGCTGGGGGCAGTGCAGAGTGCCGGACAGGTAGTAAGCTAGAAATAACAAAATAATAAATCAAATTGGGGGACGTACTATTAATTTTTCTTTAAAATCTTACATAACAGCAAGTGTGGTGTCGGCTGTCTGTGTTGTCTGGATGGTGATTAAACATCATTTAATACTTCGGGAAAATCTCTCCTTTGTCAAAAATAGACACCAAAGGAAAGATCCGTCTGTGTAGAGAATTCACCAAAATGGATGCCAGAGAGTAGGGTTGGAACAAACCACTCCCGCAGAGAATGGAAATTAATAAATTTTAAATATCCTTAATTTTTAGGAAATTTTAAATTTAATATTTAAATTCACTTCTTTCCGTGTTTAATAAAGTTGACTTTGTTAATGGGTTCGAACCCTTAGATCAGCTGAAATTAAAAATTCCTACACTGATGATTGCATAGAGCATGAAACACTAGCGTCTGTAGGTAAAATAATTAATAATATATATATATATATATATATATATATATATATATATATATATATATATATATATGTGTGTGTGTGTGTGTGTGTGTGTTTGTGTGTCTGTGCGTTGTCGTATAAAACTATATTATGGAATGAACAGAGTTATCAGTAGAAGAAGTAGTGCGAATTGCTAATGATCGTATTAGGAAAGTCATACGACTATCTGCCAGACTTGCCAACAACGTCCCATGATGATGATGATGATGATGATGATGATGATGATGATGATCATCATCATCATCATCATCATCATCATCATAATGATTCGCGCTAGATTAGAACATTTCAAAATCTTAGCTGTAGCTCAGTGTTCTTTGACTACCTTGAAGACCGTGAGAAATTAACTGGGGGAATGCAATGTAGAATCAGTGGCTAGCAGGAAGTATCAGAGAAGGCCTTCTGACTGTATCTGTATAACGAAATTTGCTGAGAAGCTGAAAAAAGGTGCTGATGAAGATGATGTTGGAGTCAGCAGCCTCCATTACCAATGTTTACATCTAGAAAGCAAGGTTATCATAACATCGGCTGATGAATCGCTCACATTTAACCCTATATATCTGACGATTTGAAATCTCTGATTGCCCATTTTTCTGTTATCATTTCCGAACTTCCTTTGGGTGTGTCTTTTTTTCGACTTTCTGATGAAGGGGGTGCTGGAGTCGACAGCCTCGATTACCACTCTTTACCTAAAAAAAAAACATGTGAAAAGTTATTTTTCCGAAATTGCTATTAAACTATAGAATATATAATAATGATAAACTATAGATTGATCTAATTTTGAATCTAATACTTTATTATGAGCTCTATTGAATATTTCGAATATTAAATATTTAGCTTCAAAGTTGCTTGTGGAAATTAATATCTGCCTGCGTATAGAATGAACTGTTCGAGAAATACAAACTAAAAGTGTATTTATATGCCAAATTTTCCGGGTAAGAGATTAAAAGTTGTCCCGACGTGCTAAGAGATCTATAGGGGCGGAAACTCTCTTAATGACATTTAATTCATATGTATAAAACTTTCCGGAGAAGAAAATGAAAGTTGTCTCTAAGTGCTACCTAAGGTAGAGGGAGGCGGAACTCCTTTAAAACTTCAAATATATCCTATTTTTATGAAATTTAAATCATATGCATAACATCTTTCTGTGGAAGAAAATGTTGGTGGTTCCAAATGTCTACATGCCCTTGTAAAAGAGTTATGGGGAAGAACACCATTAACACTTCAAATGCGTATATTCGATGTTATCGAAAGACACTAATTCAGAAAGTTATCCAAAATGACTATATTAGAAGGGCGAAACGAGTGGCAGCAGTACAAAGAAATACGGTCGAATGAGTGTAATGAAAAGGGGCATTACAATACGTTCATTAAATGTATTGTAATGCCCCTTTTCACTACATCAATTCGACCGTCTTTCTTTCTTTCTTACTGCTGCCACTTGTTTCGCCATTCTAATATAGTCATTTTGGGAAAACTTTCTGAATTAGTGTCTTATAGATATGGTTTAAATTTCGATAGCGTCGAATATACGTATTTGAAGTGTTAATGGTGTTCTTCCCCATAACTCTTTTACAGGCGAGAAACGTTGGGTCTGCTTGTTAGTATATGAGATTGGTGGCGATGTTCTTCACATTATTAGGTCTTTTCTTCCTGATCGAAGCCTGCGAGTAACCTTGGACGGTGTCTCTTTATTCTCTTTTCCTATCAATGCTGGTAGTCCATCAGGACTCTATTAGAGGCCAAACATTGTTTCTTCTCTATATAAATTATCTTCCAGAGAATATTATTCAGAAAATCAACATCTATACTGATGATACCACTCTCTATCCTGGTGTTGCTTCTCGCCCATCTCCCTCGGATCAGTCGAAATATGCAGCTGATCTAGAAGTTGACCTTGGTTCAGTTGTTTATTGGGGTACGAAATGACTTGTTTGTTTAATCCTGCTAAGACTAAGATCGTGTCTTTCAATCATAGGCGTGTCACTTTTCTTCCTGAGATTCTTATGGATGGCTCTGCTCTTGAGGAGAAATTGATTTTGAAACTTCTTGGTTTTTCTCTCCCATCAAATCTTTTTTGGAGTTTATACATTAGATCCATTGCTCTTTCTGCTTCTCGTAAAGTCGGTTCTCTCTATCGATCCAAACACTTTCTCAGACCTGAGGCTATTCGATCAGTCGAAATATGCAGCTGATCTAGAAGTTGACCTGGGTTCAGTTGTTTATTGGGGGTACGAAATGACTTGTTTTGTTTAATCCTGCTAAGACTAAGATCGTGTCTTTCAATCGTAGGCGTGTCACTTTTCTTCCTGTGATTCTCATGGATGGTTCTGCTGTTGAGGAGAAATCGACTCTGAAACTTCTTGGTCTTTCTCTCTCATCAAATCTTTCTTGGAGTTCATACATTAGATCCATTGCTCTTTCTGCTTCTCGTAAAGTCGGTTCTCTCTATCGATCCAAACACTTTCTCACACCTGAGGCTATTCTTTATCTCTAAAAATCTACTATCAGAGTACTGTTGTCATATTCGGGCTGGTGAATTTCTGTCCCATTTGAGGGTTCTTGATAAGGTGAAGAAACGTATCTGTAATTTTATTGACTCCACCCTTTCTTCTTCTCTACACCCTCTCTCTCTCACAGACGTCATGTTGCTAGTCTCAACCTTTCCTATAAATACTATTATGGCATGTGTTCTTCAGAATTATGTGATCTATTCACCGCTTTTTTTGTTCCAGCTCGCTTGACTCGTTAGTCTAGTGGTCTCCATCAATTTACTGTTTCGATATCTTATTGTAATACATCTTCCTAATCTAGTAGCTTCTTTCCAAGAACTGCAGGCTCGTGGAACTCTCTTCCTGATGACTGTTTTCCTCTTAGCTATAGCCTTTGTCCTTTCAAGACTAAGGTTAATTAGCATCTTATGTCTTTATGATAATCATATTTGTTCTTGTTAGCTCCTTACATAAAGTCGCTTTATGCTTTGTCTGGAGCGATTTCCATAATATATATATATATATATATATATATATATATATATATATATATATATATATATATATACCTATTTACTGCCATTCTCAACTAACAAAATTATACTCGCCAAATATTTAACACGAGTTGTTAATCTAAAGAGAATATCATTAATAGATGGGCTTAACAGTTAAGTAATTGACTCTCTCTCTCTTCCCCTCTCTCTCTCTCTCTCTTACCTCGCCGCCTTATTTAGCTTGCATTCTATTGGACAGATATAGCCGAATTAATCATTCATATTCTAAGGTAGGTGTGATGAACAAATCGTATAATTATATTTAGAAGATAGCTTTTGAATGCAGTCTACGGAGCTGGCCTCAGTCCTCGAAGGAGACAACACACACGCACGCGTGAGAACCCATCGACCAGCAGCGTAATATATGCTTCAATCTTTTTTTTTTAACTTTAATCAAGGTTTAAGAAAAGATTGAAGCATTTAAAACAGTAAATGATTGTGCAAGATCATTTCGGTGACGACCTGCAGGCAGTGCAACACTACGTCACAAGTCATCCTTCTTTTAACGACTTATTTCAGATAATTTTATTCTTTATTTCAATCACCAAGAAATAATGTAATACATATAAATTGGAAATGCTTCCGAGAAAGAAATCTCGTATCAAATGTGTTTTAATTAAAAATGAAGATCAGTTTCTTCATAGCTACACAAGCAGAATATTTGTAATTACAAAGCTTGAATCTCATAGGAATATTTCATCTTCAGATATTTAAGAAAAAAAAAACGATTTTATATTGTACATTTTTACCCAAACATATATATATATGTATATATATATACTTAGGCAGCAAGTCATTATCCAAGCAAGCGTTGTTGAACGTCACGGAACCTTCTCGTTTGTAAATATTCTTCGCGAGGTTCTCAAACCGTCGAGCTATCCTTTTGGTTTCAGGTGGCAGTCCGTAGAGTATTTATTTACTCCTCTCCGGGAGTTAGGCACAAGGCCAGTTTTATCTTACTCCCACAAGTAAGGTGTGACCCAAGGTCGGGTCGGGAAAGTGGGGTTTGAAAAGCCAGCGCCCGAGAGGTGAGCACTCTGGCCATTAAAAATTGCGTGGGCAGTCCCGTCAGCATTCCTCGGTAGGTGCGCCTCAGGTAGTAAGCAATAAACTTACTCCTCCCCAAAGAGGGAACGCGACGCCTGGGAGGGTGGACCTCCTAGATCTGCACAGGAAAGACCCATAGACCGGCGTAAATCAAGCCCCGAAGGCCAAGACAATACCAGTCTATTCCCCGATTTTTCTTAATTCGGCAATTTTTTTTCGAGCGTTTTCGACTTTCTTAGTCGTCTTCAGGATTAGGTTTTCAAAAATAAGAAGACTTGAGTAAATGTTTCATAGGTATCGTTAAGGACGAATGAAAGAAAAGAGACGGTATGTGGTTGAGTTCATTTTATTCTATCGTTTGTGTGTTTGGTTTTATTGTTTATTTATTTATTGTATTAATTCTTTTTTTTACTATTATTTATTTATTTATCATCATTTATTCCTATTATTATTATTAATAACATTATTTATTTATTAATTAATTTACTTTTCATTACTTTATTTTCATTTAATTATGTAATACTTTTGAGAACCTCACGAAGAAGATTTACAAACGAGAAAGTTCCGTGACGTTCAACAACGTTTGCTTGGATATATATATATATATATATATATATATATATATATATATATATATATATATATATATATATATATATATCGCTGACTGTCAGCTCGACGGTTGCGTTTCGATCCCGGCTTGAGACACTAACTGGTCTAGCCGCACTGATGAGCTGTGAAACAGCGAAACAGGCTGTATGTGGATGACTATAAAAAGCTCCCTCCGGGTAGAGCTTATTTTTGTAAGGGTATCGTCAACGGCCATTAGCTTTAAGGCAATGCTCATTAGGTAAAACTAATTTCGAGCTCAGGCATTTGCAATGTTTACATTTCGTTACATTGAGATATCACTTACATTCAGTCAGTGTCGCATGATGGCGTAGGGGTTAGCATCTGACTATCAGCTCGACGGTTGCGTTTCGATCCCGGCTTGAGACACTAACTGGTCTAGCCGCACTGATGAGCTGTGAAACAGCGAAACAGGCTGTATGTGGATGACTATATATATATATATATATATATATATATATATATATATATATATCCATGGCAAGTCGCCATCTTTGAGTTTTAAAGTGTCAGTCCTGTTTGCTCATCCATCGGTATGACAGAAAACTGGAAACTAAAGTCACGGTTAAAGATACGGAATTTTGACCGATTCATCAGGCAATGTTATCATAACATCGGCTGATAAATCGGGCACATTTGGTACCCTTAATCCATTGTGTTGAGTTTGTATTGTTTCCATGAAATGAATTATTGATATAATTACTAGTTTCACTTGAATAAAATAGATATGCTCTTGCACAAGTGATGGGGTATTCTTGTTATCCCCTATAACACTGAATTACGAGTACACTATATATTTATTTACATTATTTTATTTAAATAATCTACTTCAGAGTTTATTTTATATATACCCGGGTACCCCTGACAGGTTCTGTTATGTATAATATTTAAAAAGCATAATGATAGCAGCTCTTGTATTACTTACCATCGAGCCATTTATTGTTTATTTAACTAATTTGATACATTAAAAATATTATACATATATACATAGTATATATAGTATATATATATTTATTGATCAAGTTCAAATCGGTTAATAAAGTAAACAAAAAACAATATTTTTAAGAGCATTTATAAAATTACATAAACAATATTACAGTCTTACGTCAATTAACCAACGTTTCGATGCTACGGGATTCTAATCTTATTAATTTTATTACGTCTCTAATAAGATGTGGTAGCATCGAACTGTTTGTTGATTGACGTAAAATTTTAATATTTCTTATGTAATTTTATATATATATATATATATGTATATATATATATATATATATATGTATGTATATATATATATATGTATATATATATATATGTATATATATATATGTATATATATATATATATATATATGTATATATATATATATATGTATGTATATGTATATATATATATATGTATATGTATATATATATATGTATATATATATGTATATATATATATGTATATATATATATGTATATATATATATATATATATATGTGTGTATATATATATATATATGAAATATCAAAAAATTGAAAAAAATCTAGTTACACACTTTACGAGTTTATTATAATCATCATGTATTCAAACAAGAAATATAATAAAATATGAGAACGACCTTTAATCCATGTGTTTTAAAAGAATTACTCTTATTTTCAGAAGGAAAAAAAACAATACTTTGGTAATCATTATTAATATTAACATTTTAAACACAATTTACAATTATACTTAACGAGGGATTAGTAAAAAAAACTGTTTCAATAATGGGCAGAAAGTCATTGTAGTCGTGAATATATCACTGCAGCTGTTGAAAACATCTGTTGAGAACATTGTATTATAACCTGCACTGCAATGGGAAACGCTCTTGACTGCGAATCAGTGGCGATTTGTGATCGGAGTTCGTACCTGCCAACCGTCGGAGATTAACTTACTGCACTGAAGATTGCGTAAGCATGAAACATCGATATATGTAGGTAATAAATAATTACTATTTATTTATAAATATTATATATATATATATATATATATTTATATATCAATTTAGAAAAGTGAGAAACCAGACAACTTGACGCGAGATGTTGTCCAATAAATGAAATATTTGTTAAATCATTCTTATTAATCCGAATTTTCAGTATAAAAAACCCTTATCATGGTAATACAGACAATATTTTTCTTTTTTTCCTTTTCTTTTTTCTGTATTGTCGAGCTCTTACGTCGTAGCCGAAGATCGCCGATTTCTTCCGGTGTTGTTAAAGAGATTGTTTTTTTAATGTCCGATATCTGTAGTGAAGAGCGCTGACGCGCGTGTGTACAATAATGAGATGGGTATTACTACAGTTAGAAACGTCGTTGAAATGATAAACTTTGAAAATTGAGAAATCAAATAACTCGTCGTGAGATTTTGTTAAATTAAATATTTAATTATTGTACACTACATATATCGGACATTAAAAAAACAAACAATCTCTTTAACAATATCGGAAGAAATCGGCGATCTTCGGCTACGCCATAAGAGCTCAAATATGAAGAAAAGAGAGAAAAGGAAAAAAATATTGTCTGTATTACCATGATTAGGGTTTTTAAAACCGAAAACTTGGATTAAGATATTATTTAATAAATATTTCATTTATTTGCCATATATATATATATATATATATATATATATATATATATATATATATATATATATATATATATATATACGGATACTAAATTGATGAAATAGATACAATTCGCATTGTTTAGAAGTTTATTAAATCATTAACTTATTAATCAAGTGTTCAAACAAGGAATATACATATAAAATTACCTTTAAATTACGACTTTTCAAAGATATGCTCTCATCGCCAAAAGAGCTAACCAGTAACAATGGGATATTGATCATTGGAATACATTTCTTAAAAGTGCTTAAATGAAAATAAAAAAAATTAATTATAAGGAAACAATGTCTCAATATAATATTTACCTATGAACTCGCTCAGATATATATATATATATATATTTTGATTTTATTCCATTAGTTGCGACAAAACAAGTTTTGTTTCATTGGTGCAACTTCAAGGGGTAGTAATTAACTACATAGGGGTAGTAATTAACTACATATATATAGTTAATTACTACCCCTCAATAACCAGAGCACTCTTCGAAAATGTCATAGAATTCGCCACTCTCCTCTCTAATATCTCGGAAGACGAAATAAACATAATCAAAAAATGTCGAACCACAGTACTAATAAATAACAAAGAACAATGGACAAAGAAAGACCATTTCTCTTCATTCGATGTATCTATGGGCTCTCTTGACTCTGCCGAAATAACAGACTTGGTTGGCCTGTACTTACTATACAACCTAACAAAAGATCTTGAAGTCGATTCAATCGGCCTCTACAGAGATGATGGCCTAATGTACGTTAAAAACACAAACGGACAAAAATGTGAACAAACCAAGAAAATAATATCCAAAGAAATGAAACGAATAGGCCTAAAGGCTGAAATAACATCAAATGTTAAACAGGTCAATTTCCTCGATATTACCTTCAACCTCAATACAGATACTTATGAGCCCTATGCTAAAGATAATTCCTACCCCCTTTATGTCAACCCACTATCTAACCACCCTAGATCTGTAAGTAAACACATCCCGGAATCAATTAGTAGAAGGATTAGCAACAACTTCTCCAATATAGATATCTTCAATAAACATAAGAACTTTTATAATAAAGCACTAAAGGAGAGTGGATACAAAAATACCAAAATAGAGTATATTCCAACTACACAAAATAACCCTAATAGGAACAAAAATAGAAATAGGAAAATTATCTGGTATACACCTCCATTTAACAACTCAACTAAAACCAAAATAGGGAATAAATTCATGAACTTAATAAACACTCATTTCCCCAATAACAGCATACTCCATAACATTTTTAATAAGAATACACTAAAACTCAGCTATTGTTGTGGTGACAACTTAGAAAAAATCATAAAAAAGCACAATATGAAAATACTAAACACCCCAGTAACCTCAAATTCTAAAAGAACATGCAACTGTAATAACAAATCAAACTGCCCCCTAAATCAAAAGTGCCTATCAACCCAAGTGGTCTATGAGGCATCTATCTCCTCAACTGAAAACCCATCTCAGACTAACTATTATATTGGTCTGGCAGGCAACAACTTCAAGGAAAGATTCTACAACCATAAACTCTCCTTTAACAACCCAGACCATCCTGGCCAAACTGGACTTTGACTACACTACCACAAAATAAAAAACAAAAAAGAAACTCCCATAATAAAGTGGAAAATCTTGAAAAAATCCAGCACCTGCAAATCAATAAACTCTCCATGTAGATTATGCTTAAATGAAAAACTGGAAATTATCCGCTTTAAGGACAAAAACAAACTCTTAAATAGAAAACAAGAGACATCTATCAACTGTAAACATAGTAGACTCTACCTCCTTAGCAACCCACATACCCCACCTTAACCCCACACCAACCCCACATAACTTTAAAATAAAATTAAAAGTTGTTGTTTTTTTACAAAAATGAATGATAACATTAAACCCCCACTATACACTACCCCAAAACACACTATAACCCCCTACCCACCCACCCAAATTTACCACCCAATCCCACCCCAACAAGTCATGATGAATTTATAAATATATAACCACCCCTCTAAACTACCAATAACATCAAATCTCTACGTACTACCTATAATGCACAGCCTCAATAGCCTCTCAGCCATACTACCAATTCTAACATAAACCCATAACTGGGACAGCTATTAACACTGATATCACTTGGACTAATCTAATCTCAATTACTTAACCCTTCGATCACTACCTTGAACACTTAATTATTGACTAGTACTTAGTCCTTGTCATTGGTAGTAGAACAAAAAAGCCTACCATCACTTGTCGATTTATTTCGCCCAATGACTTCACAAGTAGCAAGATGGTAATGATGGTGATATTTATTATTATTATTATTATTATTATTATTATTATTATTATTATTATTATTATTATTATTATTATTATTATTATTATTTAATACTATAATTATTATTATTATTATTATTATTATTATTATTGTTGTTATTATCATTAATATTCTTACAAACTTGTTATTTCTATTTTTATTCTAATTTTATTTATATTTATCCTTATTTTTATTTTTATTTTTATTTTTATTAAGGCTTTTATTAAGGCTGTTATCACTGCGACTATCGTAGGTATGATTGGCAAGCGTTATCATTGTCATAATCGGTTTTGTTAATGATAAAACTGGTAACACCAGAAAACTTCTCTTATAAAATGATTCCACTAGTATTGATCTCGGTATAATATAATCACAATTAAATATAACAAAATTCACTACAAATAATAAACAAAACATTAAAATAAAATAAATAAAATGCAAAAGTAGCAATTAATACCCTAAATTAAAATTATCAAACATTTTTATCCACATGATAATTACTTATTGAATTAAAATAAAATAGGAATGACGGTTATAACCATAATTTTATTCTCATTTTAAATTTAACTCACTCTGGCCGTCGCTCCTTCTCCCTTCCTCCCACCCCGGCCGAAATTAAGATCATCACAGCACAGACACGTGAAAAACCTCCCACGTAATAATTTGAAACACGACTTGTTGGGGTCCTCCCCCCTCCCCTCTCATGTCCCATGTCACCGTTATAGACAAAGCCCCAACTCTGTCCCCCTCCCCCTCCAATGTATTTTCAATTTTCAATCTCCCGTCAAAGTGAGGTTAAAATTTATGTCATTTGAATTCCTTTGCCAGCCCGATGAGTTGGTCGCTATTTGCACCAATGAAACAAAACTTGTTTTGTCGCAACTAATGGAATAAAATCAATATATATATATATATATATATATATATATATATATATATATATATATATATATATATATATATATATATCTGAGCGAGTTCATAGGTAAATATTATATTGAGACATTTTTTCCTTATAATTAATTTTTTTTATTTTCATTTAAGCACTTTTAAGAAATGTATTCCAATGATCAATATCCCATTGTTACTGGTTAGCTCTTTTGGCGATGAGAGCATATCTTTGAAAAGTCGTAATTTAAAGGTAATTTTATATGTATATTCCTTGCTTGAACACTTGATTAATAAGTTAATGATTTAATAAACTTCTAAACAATGCGAATTGTATCTATTTCATCAATTTAGTATCCGTATATATATATATATATATATATATATATATGTATATATATATATATATATATTTGGCAAATAAATGAAATATTTATTAAATAATATTTTAATCCAAATTTTCGGTTTTAAAAACCCTAATCATGGTAATACAGACAATATTTTTTTCCTTTTCTCTCTTTTCTTCATATTTGAGCTCTCATGGCGTAGCCGAAAATCGCCGATTTCTTCCGATATTGTTAAAGAGATTGTTTGTTTTTTTAATGTCCGATATCTGTAGTGTACAATAATTAAATATTTAATTTGACAAAATCTCACGACGAGTTATTTGATTTCTCAATTTTCAAAGTTTATCATTTCAACGACGTTTCTAACTGTAGTAATACCCATCTCATTATTGTACACACGCGCGTCAGCGCTCTTCACTACAGATATCGGACATTAAAAACAATCTCTTTAACAACACCGGAAGAAATCATAATGAACGCCAATTCTTCAGGCGTCAACGGAATTTAAATGCCTAACATTTTAAATTCAACCCCAACCGGAAATTGAAGATGCATAAGAAGGACGGGGGGAGAAGATGGGGCTCAGCCTTTAGCGAGGACAGGAAAGGGAGAGGGGGAGGCCCCAACAGGTGATATTTCAGGAAGTTGCGTGGGGTGATATTTAGTGTCTGGGTAATCGTGACCTCAATTCCAACCGGGGCAGAGGGCAGGGTGGGTTTAATTTAATAAGAAGAATCAAATTATAAAGATATAACTGTCCTTTCTGTTGTAATAGGTGGTTATCATGTAGATAAAAATGTTTGATAATTTTAATTTAGGGTATTAATTGCTATTTTTGCATTCTATTTCAATATGATTATTTATTGTTTATAATGAGCTCAGTAACGGTAGTGAATTTTGTTGTGATAATATTTGTTAATTGTAATTATATTATACTAAAATTAATACTAGTAAAATTACTATATAAAAGAAGTTTAATGGTGTTACTATCTTTAGTATTAATAAAAACAACTATAATAACAATAATAATAATAAATCCCATAGTACCTACGATAGTGCAGTGACAATAGTATCAATAATAATAATAATAATAATAATAATAATAATAATAATAATAATAATAATAATAATTATTATTATTATTATTATTATTATTATTATTATTATTATTATTATTATTATTATTATTATTATTATTATTATTATAATCCTGTTACTTGTGAAGTCATTGGGCGAAATAAGGCTACAAGTGATGATAGGCTTTTATAGTTCTACTACTAATAATAAAGACTAGGCACCAGTCAATAATCAAGTGTTCAAGATAGTAATCGAAGGATTAAGTAATTGAGATTAGATTAATCTAAGTGATATCAGAGTTAATAGCTATCACAGTTATGGGTTTAGGTGGGAGATGATTTTGGTAGAATTGGTAGTATGGCTGAGAGGCTTTTGAGGCTGAGAATTATAGGTAATACTTAGAGATTTGATGTTATTGATGGTTTAGTGGGGTGGTTATATGTTTATTCATCGGGACTTGTTGGGGTGGGGTTGGGTGGTAAATTTGGG
This sequence comes from Sepiola atlantica, assembly GCA_963556195.1. Taxonomy (NCBI): domain Eukaryota; kingdom Metazoa; phylum Mollusca; class Cephalopoda; order Sepiida; family Sepiolidae; genus Sepiola; species Sepiola atlantica. Next base: position 58,311,302 of record OY744544.1, on the reverse strand, counting down.
TGGGTGGGTAAGGGGTTGTAATGTGTTTTGAAGTAGTGTATAATGGGGGGGTTAAATGTAATGATTCATTTTTAAATATATGGGGGGTTGATGTGGGGTTAAGGTGGAGTATGTGGGTTGCTAAGGAGGTAGAGTCTACTATGTTTACAGTTGATAGACGTCTCTTGTTTTCTATTTAGGAGTTTATTTCTGTCTTTAAAACGGATAATTTTCACTTTTTCATTTAAACATAATCTACATGGTGAGTTCATTGATTTGCAGGTGCTAGATTTTTTAAAGATTTTCCACTTTATTATGGGAGTTTCTTTTTTTGTTTTTATTTTGTGGTAGTGTAGTGATAGTCCAGTTTGGTCAGGATGGTCAGGGTTGTTGAAGGAGAGTTTATGGTTGTAGAATCTTTCCTTGAAGTTGTTACCTGCCAAACCAATATAATAGTTAGACTGGGATGGGTTTTCGGTTGAAGAGATAGATGCCTCATAGACCACTTGGGTTGATAGGCACTTTTGGTGTAGGGGGCAGTTTGATTTGTTAGTACAGTTACATGTTCTTCTAGGATTTGAGGTGTTTAGTATTTTACTGTTGTGCTTTTTTATGATTTTTTCCAGGTTGTCACCACAACAATAGCTGAGTTTCAGTGTGTTCTTATTAAAAATGTTATAGAGTATGTTGTTATTGGGGAAATGAGTATTTATTTAGTTCAGGAATTTGTTCCCTAATTTGGTTTTAGTTGCATTGTTAAATGGAGGTGTATACCAGATAATTTTCCTATTTCTATTTTTGTTCCTACTTGGGTTATTTTGTGTAGTTGGAATATACTCTATTTTGATTTTGCTCTGAATTTTCCTTGAGCCCTCTCATAAACCCGGTTTCAACTTCCTTCGGATTTATACCTCCTAGATATTTGTAACAAGTTAATTATATATATATATATATATATATATATATATATATATATATATATTAAAATATTGGTCGTTCATTATTTTTCTTTATAAGCATCGAAGGATAAGTATTATGAATTGAGAATAAAACCTCTTTTCAATGCAAGATATATTTCTTCCTTTTCCTTTTTTGACATTTATCTTATTAATTTAGGAGATATACTCCATCTTCAGATATCTCCGAAATTAATAAGATAAATGTAAAAAAAGAAAGAACTAGATATATCTTTCATTGTATATCTATATATATATATATATATATCCGAGCCAGTTCGTAGATAAATATATATATTAAGTTTTACGTACATAAAAGTAATCCATGGACACGTGTTCCTGCCTATCAGCCGTCATCAGCATGGCTAACCTTGACAAGAATCGAACTCTTGATGTTATTGGCTTTGGTCTGAAGTTTTATCATGAGGCCATGACGCCTTCCCCGAAGTATGCGCGATTTGTTATCGCCTAAATATTAAGTTACGTACTTTTGTTATTGCGATACTGGCGATAGAAACAGCGTTGCTTTTAGTATTTTCCACTTCCTAAGCGGTAAAGTATACGGAAAATATTGCATTAAGTCGCCCTTAATCGGACGTGCCATTATTTTTATTATATATATATATATATTAATTAATTTTAACGTACATAAAAGTAATCCATGGACACGTGTTTCTGGCTATCAGCTGCCATCAGCATGGCTAATATATATATATATATATATATATATATATATATATATATATATATATATATATATATATATATATCGAGTAACTTTAATAACAAGCAGTGCAAATAGCTACATGCACGATCCGAACGCCGTTCGTAGATCACTCTAAGCTGCTTGGTAGATCTAGCCGCCGACTCGCTATTTACATTTAAAATTCCTCTCTATTTACTAACTAATTGGCTCTGGCCGATGGGATAAGACCCTCGACTACGAATCAGTGCCGATTTGTGATCGAGGTTCGCGCCCACCGACCGTTGAGAATTAGTTCCTACACTTTGCATGAAACATCGTTGTCTGTAGGTATTAACATAATTAATAAATATTTAGTTATATATATATATATATATATATATATATATATATATATATATATATATATATATATATCCCAGCCAGTTCATAGATAAATAAGAATGTGACTATGGTAATATATGGCATCCTTCTTCAAAACTATATTTTAAAGATCTTTTTTCAAAATGTATTTAGATTACTTTTAATGTTAAGAACAACATCACGAGATTATCAAAAAAAGTTTGTGAAAAAAATTTCGTTTCGTACCTACGATATGTATTTTCTTCGCCATGTACATAATATCTTTTGCACAATCTTGTTTAATTTATAATCTTTAGCAATAAAAAAAGCCGCAAAGAATTTGAAAAGTATTGATTTTAACAGAAAATGTTGGACAAAACTTCCAATGTATATATATATCGTATATTAATGATTATAATGGAGATCATGTGTTTGTCCGTAGCCGAAATTACGTCATCATCTACTGTTACGTAATGGTGAGTAAGTTTGAATTTGTAATACCTTAACTACCCTATCAATTAATGATTTTGTTTTTTAAACTAACTTGTAATGCATGCTAGACATATATAAAATAAGGTATATATATATATATATATATATATATATATATATATATATATATATATATATATATATATATATATATATATATATATAATTATTTAATGATAAATATTTAATTATTATCCACATATGTATAAGTTTCATCCTAATTGAATCATCAATGGAGAAGATAACTGTTTAGCCGGGCGAACGATTCGAACCCCGATCACTAATCACCTTTAACTTATTTTCAGACGCTCTAACCACACAGTCAACTTCAACAGCTACATGGCAAGCCGAGAAATAAATCGTTTTTATGTCACATAAAGCGGCTATCCAGTCAGCCGTCTCACCAGTGTTAAACAGATCACTTGGAAGGAATTTCGCATTTTTTTTTTAGATTGGATTAGAAAGCCTTTCTTATTTCTCTTAAAGATCCCATCCGAAAGGAGGTTATTAATGATTATTTAATAATAAATATTTAATTATTATGCACCTACGTATAAGTTTCATATTAAAGGAATTATCAGTGTGAAAGATAATTGTTAAACCGGTCGCACGATTCGAACACCAAGCACGAGTCACTTTCGAGCGCTCTAACCAAACGACCACCAAGCTGTACTGCAAGCCGAGAAATACACCCTATTTATGTCATGGAGCTGGCACTATAGTCGGCAATCTTAAAAGTGTTCAATAGATCACGTGGATATATATATATATATATATATATATATATATATATATATATATATAGGTCATGGAATAATGGATAAGAAAGTTAACATCCTATTAAAAGTAAAGACGCAAACACATCATTAAACTAGAACAAGATATGTCGGTCAATTTGTTCGACCATATTCATTTGGTAAAATTACTTTTTGATTTTGCCAAATGAATATGGTCGAACAAATCGACTGAAATATATTGATCCAGTACTAATGATGTGCTAGCGTACTTATTATTATGGAGTGCATATATATATATATATATATATATATATATATATATATATATATATATATATATATATAATATGAAACTACAAGTATACTTTTAGTAGATAGAACCTATAGTGAAATGGTTTAAGCTCAACATACGAAATAGAGCAATTATAAAGATAAATAAAAGAAGAGGGATGAACATGTACGAACGACAAATCTATTTCAACTTCGATTGTTCAGTGCAAGGTGTACTCGGTAAAAACATGTTTACTATTCTTTCCTTACCGAGTATATGACTTGCATTGAACAATCGAAGTTGAAATAGATTTGTCGTTCGTACATGTTTATCCCTGTCCTTTCATTTATCTCTCTCTCTCTCCTTCTCTCTCTCTCTCTCTCTCTCTCTCTCTCTATATATATATATATATATATATATATATATATATATATATAAAGTTAGGTATGTGTACCTGATTATGTACATATATATATATATATATATATATATATATATATATATATATATATAATACGTTGCACAGCAGGATAAACTCTTAAAGTAATGAACTTATCATTATGAAAATTTGAATATTCTCGACTAGATAGTTGTAGGTTATATCTCTAGCTGTTTGAATGAAATAGCTTGTCGGTGGATTATATATATATATATATATATATATATATATATATATATATATATATATATATATATATATATATATATATTCGCACCTCCCGACCGTCTGAAATTGTTACTTTCCTGCACTAATGAGAGCACTAAGCTTGAAACGCTAGCGTCTGTATGTATTAATAATTTAATATTTATTTATAAATATTATATATATATATATATATATATATATATATATATATATATATATATATATATATATATATATATTATATATATATATATGTGTGTGTGTGTGTTTCAGAGAAATTCCTTTCTAGAGGCGATCTACAAAAAACATTGTAGATATTTTCGTTTCTCATTTATCAAACTAGTAATTTTATTTTGTGATGAAGAGTGCGCAATATCCTTCTGAAACTCTGATTTCTTCCAATACTGACACCACGTCTTGTCACTATCAACAGTAAACTACTACATCCCGTCAGTGCGAGCCTTTCCTTAACTGTTTGATTTATTATTTTCTAATGCTGATGAATGAGCTGTCCGAATAAAAAAGTTTACCTCGAAGCGAACGTCGTCTAACAATATCGATTTGCACAGCCCGAAATATCATTCAGTATGTCCTAAGACAACACGCAGATAAATTCCGAAATATTTTTAGCAAGGCGAAGGACACTAGAATGACTAGATGGACGTTAGAAGACAAATGCCTCAGAATACGCGTTATCTGTCTATTTATTACGAGTTGTCACTACCCGGCATTGCCCGGGAGTCTTTTTACTTTCATTTATGGAATTGTTTGTAGAAGAGCTACGCCACTAATGAAAAATGAATTTTGCAAAACAGACCCGCAAGCAATGCGTAGTGCACGCACACGCACTTGACCTACGTTTTTGAATTTTGTATAGACATGTGATGGGTTAGAGTTAGAGTTAGAGTTAGAGTTAGGGCTAGTTTTAGGGTCTCCAGGGTAAGGATAAAATTATGGTTAAGTTAAAGTTAGGGTTCAAGTCTCAACGTTGAAATCAATGAAACCCCCATTTACTGTGTGAATCTTGTCTAGACATGCGTCGGTTTTGGGCTAAAGTCAGATTAGGGTTAGGGTTGGGGTTGGGTTAGGGTTAGGGTTGGGTTAGGGTTAGGGTTAGGGTTAGGGTTAGGGTTAGGATTAGGGTTAGGGTTAGGGTTAGGGTAAGGGTTAGGGTTAGGATTAGGGTTAGAGTTAGGGTTAGGGTTGGGTTATTATTTATTATTTCAGGTTTCCATGTTGATATTAATGAAACACCCTTATTTTGTCAGTTTTCTCTAGATATGGTTCGGGGTACGGTTAGGTTTACGGTTAGGGCTGGGGTACAGGTCTCTGCGTTGCAATCAATGACACCCCTATTTCTGGCGATAGAAAATGCAAAATAAACGTGGAATGATGGACAGCTATCTGTGTGAATATGTCGAGACAGAAATATAAGTAAAACGATCTTTTTATGCAACTACCCAATAACATGTGGGATTTTATCGTTTTTTTTTAAGTAAAAGTATGTTATTACTATAAGCCGAATGTTATCTGTTTCTTTGAGTGGCGGGAGTATTTTTTGGACGGTCTTTTTTACAAGAGTTCACATGTATGTTCCGCTGTTTTTTAAACAGTGTAGTTTGTTTTACCATAATTTTAAAACAGGATTTTAGAGTAAACTGTAATTATTACTATTGTTGAGTTCTTAAATTAATTATTGCACAAAATTGTTACAAAACTGTAACAAATGTTTATAACGGTAATGTTGTTTTGATCTCTACTTTTAATTCATGAATGTAAATAGCTCCTAAAAATTCAATCATATTCTTCATTAACACCACGTGTAAGTTCATGTGGGGCCATATATATATATATATACATATATATATATATATATATATATATATATAGATAGATAGATAGATAGATAGATAGATAGATAGATAGATAGATAGATAGATAGATATGTTTCAGTCAGGAAGGATTATCCGAAAAAAGAAAAGAAAAAATGCTTATATTTCTGACAAGGGTGTTTATCACAGAAAGTACTCAAGTTTTTAATGTAAATAAATAATTTACTTTAAAAAACATTAATAATTTGCGTTGTTGAGGTTTTGAAAATATTTAAAAAAATATTATCCTTATTATTGCCATTTCAGCAACGTTTTCAATGTGTGACTTTTCAAACTACCTTATTCACGTAACCGCGTGCTACACACAGCGGCATATCAACATTAATCGTCGATAACATCAAGAGGAATTTCACTTGACTGCGATAGATATGTCTCAGTCAGGAAGGATTATCGAAAAAGGAAGAGAAAAAGTATGTTTATACTTCTGACAAGTGTGTTTATCACCGAAAGTACTCAAGTTTTTAAAGTAAATAAATAATTTATTTTAAAAAACATAAATAATTTGCGTTGTCCAGGTTTTCAAAATATTTTTTAAAAATATTCTCCTTATTATATATATATATATATATATATATATATATATATATATATATATATATATATATATATATATATATATATATATATACAGTAATAAAGGAAGCTTGCCACTGTTTTTAGAAGCATTGTTTTCGTATAATATTTTTTATAGAAATTTGAAAGCCATAACATTGTTTTTTTAATGAATAAATTAATTTATCATTTTAAAGGCTAATGCTTTCGGAAAAGTGCTTCTTTTAAAGAAATTATTCTCTCAATTTTTATTTTTTTATTTTACTGTTAAGTAACCCTAGGAGGGATGACCGTCCCGTGGATACAGAAAAATATACGTCCGATGTTGCTGACGAAAATTTTTAAAGTGAAGTTTGGTTTGGAGTTGTCTGTCGTGGTTTACGATATTTTTAATGAAGGAAGGTGATCACGTTTTTAGAAACATTGTTTTCGTATGATATTTTTTATAGAATTTGAAAACCATAACAATGCAATATTTCTTTATTCAACGAATCGTTAACCACAAAGAAAATAATTTGTTTGTCGGGTAGAAAAAAGAAAATAAACAAAAAGAAAGGGTGTGAGAAACGGACAAACAATTGGTGACGGTGTCAGTTGTGCGAGGATTTTGTCTTTTTTTCTGCTTCATTGAGTAAATCGCATTTCAGTCACTCAAATAAACTCTGGTAAAATATTACGTTGTCTTTTTGTTTCACGGTCATATTACTTGCACGGAAGCGGCAAGATCATAGAGGTTACCACAATCTAACATTACTGCAGTAATCATAAGCGACTTGATGTTCCTGTCGCCCTTAGATGTCAAGGGTTGGGCTGTCTCATATTACAATCAAGACTCTTCTGGAGAAGGCCAATTGCCACTCGGGATTTGAATGAGTTAGCGAGCATCATGGCACACGAACTTCATGAATGTTTCAGTAACAATTGATGAATGACTCAAGACAAAAAAGCGACTTGTAACATTATACAGGGTGGGCAAAAATAAGGGTCCTATTTTAAAAAATTCATAACTTTTTTATTTATTGATTTAAAAAATTTTTTTTTTTAGAATAAGTAAAGGACCCCTTCCGAAGCAAGCATGAGCCGTATTAGCCCTAAGGAACGTAACCTCATTTAGAAAACATTATTTTTGCTTAAAAAACTCAAAACAGTGTAAAAAACAATACTTTAGTTTTTGTAAGTTTTAAGAAGTGTTTTTCGGCTAAAATTTGTTTTGTTTATTTCAAAAAATCTCGGAAGGGTCAGTCTACACACACATAAAGTTTGGTGAGTTTAACTTTTATTTTGTGGAAGTTATTCAAATTCAAGTTATTCAAATTTAAAGATAGGACCCTTATTTTGGCCCACCCTGTATTTGATCCCCACTAGATGACAATAAACTTTTCGTTAAGAGACAGTAACTGTATCTCTCTTTGACACATTGCAAGCACTTCATTTTTTAAAATAAAATCTCCTGAATAAAAGATATGAAATGTTCGTTATTCTTGTCAGACAAAAGTCTCGCTTGCTCCTCCATTACGCCCGCCACCGTGGACAGAAACTTGAGTTTTATTGATTGTATTGTTGTCGTTGGTTTTTCCTAATGCGTGGACTCCCAGATTATGTGACGATGGGCTGGTTACCCGTTAGTTGAGTTACGAACGTGGTCACTTATATAAAAGGCACGACTCAGAAGTTCACTTATTATTATTTTATTTTTTTCGCTTTCGAAGCGACGACAGAATCGTTTCTCCATTGCTCTTATTTGCCGAGGTCAGTTCTGTGACAGTTGATCAGTCGTCTCCTCACCACCACAACCAGTTCTGTCAAGGTGCTTTTGAGACAACATATAGACAGTCAGTTACCTCACCATGCAATACAGTTCTGTCGATATTCCCCTACATATCTTTGCAAGTCTGTCTCTCTCATATTAAGAAGATCGATATGTGTGTATATTTTAGTGTATTACTGTCAAACGAACATAATACTGGATAGTGAAGTCTCTCAGAAGTGGTGGCAGTAAATATGTCCCTTTATCCACTTTTTGTATTAATGGAGACAATTGAAAAGAACAACAAGCATATCCGTTACTTGCTCTGGGATTTAGTTTACATTTTTACCGCAATTTAAAGTACGTACATCCAAATAGACTTATTCTTCTTCTTCTTCTTCTTCTTATTATTATTATTATTATTATTATTATTATTATTATTATTATTATTATTATTATTATTATTATTATTATTATTATTATTATTATTATTATTATATCCTTTATCCGATTGCTTTGAGCAACTGATTTTATTTCAAAATGATCTAACTCATTGCAAACACCTTTTCAAGTTTTTTAATCTCATCTAGTCAGATATCACCGATGAAGTGAGCCAAGTGTATGATGTCGGATACGACGGGTTATCAACACATCATTTACACTGGGTTACCACGTATTCGCTCTTGGCTCACTTCATCGGTGATATCTGACTAAAATAATAATAATAATAATAATAATAATAATAATAATAATAATAATAATAATAATAATAATAATAATTTTAATAATAATAATAATTTTAATAATAATAATAATAATTAAAAAAATAAATAATAATAATAATAATAATAAAATAATAATAAAAATAATAATAAGAAGAATGATAATAATAATAATAATAATAATAATAATAATAATAACAATAATAATAATAATAATAATAATAATAATAATAATAATAACAACAATAATGATAATAATAATAATAATAACAATAATAATAATAATAATAATAATAATAATAATAATAATAATAATTATAATAATAATAATAATAATAATAATAATAATAATAATAATAATAATAATAATAATAATAATAATAATAATAATAATAATAATAATAATAATCAAGAGGAGCATATTATAGTTATTTAAGCAATGGATAAAAAAATATAGTAAAATGTAAAAAAAAATATTTTTAAAGTTTTAAATTTTTTAGATAAGGATTGATAAGTTTTATTACAGGGTATTCGAAACAAATTTGACACTTTTTTATAAACTAAAGAATAATAGTCATATCTGACGTATTCTCAAAAGTGAAAGCGCATCTCTTATAGGATCTTTTGCCGACATCTCTAATCTTAAGATTGTCTGCTTAGTTCATCCGTTTTCCTCGAACTGTCGAGAATTGCGCCAGTTACCGTCTTTGTCGTATGTCTGGGTTATATCCGACTAAATATGATTGACTTCCGTTCTCAGGAATTGTAAATTATACAAGAATGGTCAAACGTCTGAACTCTTCATGACCCGAGGAGCCCGATGTATTCATGGTGTCCAGTTTGCCCCTGGTAATCAGTTGATTATTGATGTTGCAGACGATATGGTTGGTGTCTTCTCAACTGCGATATGGTTGGTGTCTTCTCAACTGCGATATGGTTGGTGTCTTCTCAACTGCGATATGGTTGGTGTCTTCTCAACTGCGATATGGTTGGTGTCTTCTCAACTGCGATATGGTTGGTGTCTTCTCAACTGCGCTCCATACATAATAGTTAATGGGATGGCAATCAGACGAGTTAAGGGACCAGATGTTGGCACTGGTGAAGTCATAGAAGCCACTTCTGGATTTTACTCAGAAGTGTGACACGGAACTGAGTCTACAGCCACCCTCTCTACTCAGCGTTGTACAATAGTTGATAGCAACTTAATATGGCCATCTGAAGTGAGTCTGACTCCCTTTTCAGGGATACGGGACGCATGACGTTGCCTTCGCTGGAAACACACGTATAGACCTGCACAGTTTTAAAGAACTTTTGTTCATGACGCGTTGTTTTGAACGTTGTTTAACTGGGTCTGAGATGAGCCAGTGGATCATCGACTCCACTGAGAGTTTGACCCCGTTGTTCAAGTCTTACTTGGCTTTCATAAGGCGGTTCTGTTTGGCATTTGCGGTTAGTAGTCATCCTTTCCGACTCTTAAATGAGATCTTCGTTAAGCGCTTTCTTATAGTCGCCACTATTTATATATAGGATTATGACAGTATATTTATTAGAATATACTACCAGTACCTTTTAATTAGTATTCTCTTCAAAAAAGATTCAGCTCGATGATTGTAAAGTAGTAACACAGAGCATATATAAATAAGATAAGTTCATTTAATATTCCAATAATCATTGTATTTATTTTAAACTTTTATTTTTTCCCATTTTTAAAAAAACATAACATTCCTGTGAGATGAATTTTTACGACGCGTTTCCCTGGAAGGGAGCCAACAACATTATTATGTCAATATTGGCTCCGTTACACATGATGTAAAAAAAATCCACAAAGAAGAAAAGTTCTTAAATTTAAAAATCTTGAAAAAAAAAACTACACTACACTGTGAGTCATTGTGGGCAAAAACAAAGAAAAAAACCTTCACACGAGGAAAAAATCTCCGTAGGACGCTATATTGAATGTTTTCGGTACAAAGTTAGCACACAAAAAATTCGAGAATTTCTAATTCAGTGATATTCCTTAATGTAGTTATGTAATTATACTATTTACTGATATAAGTTTTAATTCACTCAGAGGTGATTTTAATTGCTTAAAATTACTTCAGTTAACTTGCAAATACCTATTTATCTCATTTGAATGCAAAACTAAGTGCAGCGCTAATCTCTTTTTAAATTTACCATTTAGGAGTCAGTTAGATATATTAAGCCATATATTCAAGCAATATAAATGATGTCAAACTATGGTGTTTTGGTGAAGGATGTTTAATATATATTTATAAACCGTTTAAGTTAACTCTAAGGTAAATTTTTAAGTTAAGTTTAACTGCCTAAAATTACATCATTTAACTTGCAAATGCCTATTTATCTCATTTGAATGCGAAACTAAGTGCAGAGCTAATCTAGTTTTAAGTTCGCTAGTTGAGGAGTCAGTTTGACAAACTTAGCAAACCATTCGAGCAGTGTTAATATTGTTATATTACAGTGTTTTGGTGAATGATGTCTTTTATTTATAAACCGTTTAAATTAACTCTAAGATAAATTTAAATGCTCAGATTACTTCACTTGAGTAATAAGTTTCAATCTGAATGCGAAACTAGAAGCAGTTTGTGTGTATAGTTTTAGGGTGTCATCTTTATAAATTTGTTTGAGTCCACTCTATTAATTAATGTACTAATGATGTCTTAAAACTAGACTAATTATCACTAGGTATTGTTATCCGGGTACCGATTATTTATTCATCAGGTGTTGTCTAGGATTTGATAGAGTGTTTTTCAATAAATAATCTTTATTTTATTGTTACCCGAAACTGGATAGGTTCTTACCATTTAGCCTCATAAGTTATCTTGGGATTCTAACTCTATTATTATGCATTTGTGGAATTTTTCCACCATTCTTTTATAACCACTCGACATATCACTTATTAAGAAAGTAAAGCTAGATAGATAGAAACTATATTGTAGATATAAGACTAAGTTGGGAAAAGACCCTCTTTCCGACTAACACTGCCACGGGGTCTACTAGCCTAGCAGAAAGGTAGCCAGCCCCGATGTAAGAATTTATAAACCACAACAGAAAGTTAAATAATACATTAACTAACTCAACGAAATCCAGAAATACATAACAATAGGGTTAGGGTTAGGGTTAGTGTTAAGGTTAGAGTTAGAAGCCCAAGATAACTTAAGATGCTAAATGGTAAATAGTAAAATTTTCCAATTTTTTTAGAAACGATCGTACACCAAATATTCGTTGTGTTTGAATTTTTAGAACTGATATAAATAATCTTCTATTTTTTTTTTTATCTCAACTTATTATATATATATATATATATATATATATATATATATATATATATATATATATATATTAATTAATTCAGTTCAAATATTAAATGAAATGAACAAAACCAATAGTTTTCAAAAGTTCTCAATATATATTAGAGCTATTTATATTAAAATTAACATATATTTATTTTAATATATATATATATTAAAATTAACATATATTTATTTTAATATATATATATATATATATATATATATATATATATATATATATATATATATATATATATATATATATACGGTTTGAGAACCTCACACAGAAGATTTACAAACGATAAAGTTCCGTGACATTTAACAACGCTTGCTTTGATATATATATATATATATATATATATATATATATATATATATATATATATATATATATATATATTATTTTTGTTGCTGTTGTTTTTTAGCGATAATTTACTAATGCTATATTTTGCTCACCTTGAGAGTTGCCTCCATTTTACATATGCCTTATTTATATATTTATATATATATTTATTTATATATATATTTATTTATGCTGTTGACAGTTTGTAGCCAGAAACACGTGTCCATGTCTTTCTTTTATGTACGTAAAAATTATTTCATAAAGAAATAATTAATAAATATATATAAAATTGATGAAATATCCAATCAAGGACGATTGACCCTGCATATTCTTAACCGATCAGGGAGCGAAAAATAATAATAAACACATCTGTGTTCTACCGCTAGTAGAACACAATAACAAACAAAGAAGCTGCGTGACATCATAGGCGATAAAAAAAAAGAAAGCGTGCGTAAATTGAGGCAGGGCGTTCTGGTCTGTGGGTAAAACACTAGACTATGACAATTTACATTGAGTGTTCAATCCCTGCCAAGGTAGTCATACTGACGACGGCGCGTATCCAGAAACACGTGTCCATGACTTTCTTTTATGTACGTACAACTTAATTTATATATCTATATAATCTTTATTTTTTTTTTACTAAAGAGTCAACACTTATCAAGGTCTAAAGGCCAATCTAGGATTAGAGTTAATGAGTGTCAGGTGAACGGTAGGCATTGCGGCGTAGTGACGCTATTGTCCCATAGCTAGGTGTCTACATATAAAACCATGTATTCCCGAATAGTCCCCCATCTAGTACTGACAAGGCTCAACGTTGATCTAGCGAGCATCGGTATGCTAACATGATTATACCATATATATATATATATATATATATATATATATATATATATATATATATATATATATATATATATATATATATATGGGAAGAGAAGGATGAAAGTAATCCGACGTGATGGGAAAATGAAAAAGGAAAACCAAAAAATGGATGTTTTTTATGTGTACATCAACGTTTCGTCTTTATTTATAAGACTTCATCAGGATGGTAAAATAGAGAAAAAATGTCATGCAAGCACAGATACATGTAGGGTAGACATATTGGGAAAAATAGAATGAAATAGTGGCCAACTACTGGGTGGACGGCCGTATTTGTTGGAGAAATAGAAATGAATGTAGAAAAGAATGAGTGGGGAAAAAATGGAAGGATGGGGTGAGCCAGGACTACTGTAGCTGGTGGTAAGAGAAAGATGTGGGGGATGAGCAGGGGTAAAGTGGATGGCAGAGAGGGAGGTGAGGAAGAGGGGGGGGGTGACCAGATGGCTGCGGTTCAAGATTGAAGGGGAAAAAGTAGGTTGGAATGTTTGTGTATGGGGGGTGTATGCAGGGAAAAGGAGGATGGGTAGAGAGGAAGGGGGGGGGGGCTGTGATTTTGGTGGATGGGCGAAAGTTATGGTCTTAGAGAGCGTTTTGAGAAAATGAGGGAATTTAAGAAGGGGTATGGGAGAAAATAGTTGAGTGGGGGAGAGGGAGAGGATTTGTTGTGATAGGGTGTGAAATATTTGAAATATTTGGAAAATGATAGCAATGAGTGAGGGATTGGGGGGGGGAGGAGGGCGGTGATTGAAAGGGTGGGTATGGAATATTTGAGATATTTGGAACATGAGAAAGTTTATTTGGACTGCAGTATTAAAAGTGTGAGGAAAAAGTAAGGAGAAAATTCCTCCTTTTCCCTGCATATATATATATATATATATATATATATATATATATATATATATATATATGTGTGTGTGTGTGTGTGTGTGTGTGCGTGTGCGAGATAAGACAGCCGTCAACCTTGGCTATAATGTAACGTTCCTTTATGTAGAACACTCTCTGACTACTGCTTATAAAATGTTCGCTTACTGACATAAATAAGTTTATTTCGAATCATTTTGTAGGACTATTCATGACTATTCATGACTATTCATGACTATTCATCCCGACTTCATCGGTTAAAGCTACCGATTTGGAGTTTTAAACAAACAACTCTCGTTCATGGTTCGAATCCTGCTACCGGCTTACATGGTTTTCACTACATTGATGATCGAACAAGGATAAAACGTATACGTATGTAGATAATATTTATTATCAACTAATGGTATATATATATATATATATATATATATATATATATATATATATATATATATATATATATATATATATTCCATGAAAAATGCCAGTATACTGAAATCATATGCTCTTAATAGAGTTAAGATGAAAATGAATATAAACTAAATGTACAAAAGCAAGGAAATTCCCAAATTTTTACACTTTTATTGTCATTAAGGGGATGACTACATATCAACCAAACCATTTCATTATCACATCACTACAGTATAAATCTCTATGCATGAGTGGATGAAGTGTGTGAGGTGCGCTAAAGAAAAAATCCTACCAGTAAAATACATAGCCCTGTTGTGCTCGCATACCCTTAATGACAATAAAAGTGTAAACATTTGGGAATTTCCTTGCTTTTGTACATTTAGTGTATATTAATTTTCATCTTAACTCTATTAAGGGCATATGATTTCAGTATACTCGCATTTTTCATGGAATGTCACTACTTTTGTAAAGGCTATGCCTCAATACAATGCCTTCTCATAACTGCTATAGTTGGTAGTTTGACTAATCAAGGTATATGGTAAACTGAAATTAAAATGCCATCAACTAGACACTAGAACCTCTATATTTGCCCAAAATCAGCTGAATCCATCAAATGGTCGATAAGATATAGAATAAAGTGTATGAATACTGGTCATTTTTAAGGTGTTTTGGAATTTTCTGGAAAATTAAGGTATATGGTAAACTGAAATTAAAATGCCATCAACTAGACCCTAGAACCTCTGTATCTGCCAAAACTCAGCTGAATCCATCAAATAGTTGATGAGATACAGGGTGGCGCATACGTACGTACGTACACACAGATAACATGATTTCATGATTGAACTTTCTGGATCTCTGGGTTGCCTTGACTAATGATGCTGAAATTCTACACACTTATAGAACCTATCAAATAAAAATTTTGTGCAAAGTTTAAACTAATTTGGTTTATTTGTTTTTGAGTTATGATTGATCAAAGAAATGAGATTTCCAGCATAGGCCATTCGTAAAGTCTATTAAGGGGTAGAGCGCTCTCGCGCCTCCCTTGATACCATTATGTGATAATAAATATATATATATATTACAACAACAAAATACTACTTGATTAAGATCAATAATGCAGTCTCATATATATATATATATATATATATATATATATATATATATATATATATATATATATATATATATATATATATATATATTACAACAATATATATATATATAAATATATATATATATACATTACGACAATATAGAGTTCAATATATATATATATATATATATATATATATATATATATATATATATATATATATATATATATATATATATATATACTACTTGTTTCCGATTGCGATCAATAAAAAAAGTCGCTATTTCTACATGGCCGCTACAAGGAAAAGGTTTATGGCCATTCTCAATTTCTTCTTAAAAAACAGAGAAAAGATCGAGATATTTTTGCATATAATTAAGGTAAAAGATAAAAGTTCAGGAACTGAAATGTATTTGCTTTTACTATTTTGTATTACCCCAGGCTTTTTTTCTCACCCTCACTTTCTACTTACCGTTGCAAAGGTTGGCAGATATACGGGCACTTAATCATTAAGAATACCGAGAATTAACCAGATTTCTTTGCAGAAGTGGCTCTCTTTTTATTCAAGAGCACACTTCTATTGAACCAGACAAGAAAGATAAGTAAACGTTGAATTTCTTTAAATCGTACGTATGTGTAAAAATAGCGTTAGGAATTGTAGTTTTCAACACGAGGCTATAGTACGTATTAAGTAGTGGAAAATTCTATTAGAATTAACAAACTAGAGTGCAGGATATGACGATATGGTAGGAAGTACGTGGTGGAGAAGCGAGATCAATTCTGCTTTTTGGGTTTACAACGTCAAAATGATAACAGGTAATTTCGAGGTCCACCATCCCTTATGGAAGTGGGTTGGGAAATTACAGATTTACATTGCTGTGAAACATAAATTAACCCTGAGAAGCAAAAAATGTATTTTTAAATCCCTCCCATTAATTACAGCTACCAGGATGGAAAGCAGCTGAGAAACGAAATATCCACAGAGCAATTTGGAACGTGTCGACAAAACAGGACTTCAGACAGGACACCACCCAGAGATGGGTTTTTTTGTGAATCTGGGATCGAAGAACGCCTCAAAATATGTTACAGTATAAACCAAACTAGAAAGACTCAAAAACGTTAAATTTCCTAAACGAATGAATAATAACAATTAAAACGAGTGTTCATTCAGTATCTTTTGTTATAAAAATAGAATGTTAATAAGCATTTTTCTAAATAAGCGTCGCAGTTCTGATGACATACTTCCTTTTACCTTGTAGGGGGATGGCACGTTGACTGAGTGATTAACGACGTGGACTGAGGACCTGAGTGTCCCGGGTTCGAATCCAGTTCGTTCCACAGAAACACTTTCATCAAAACACACACCTGAACTTGTGTCTAACCACCTGGGGCGGAGGTAAATAAAATTCTTCCCTTTTACCACCGCCAACTCCAACTATCTAACCGTCGTTGGATGAAATATGTGGAAGATTCAGCTGCTGATCGGCGTGGGTGGACTGTCTTGATCCGGGATGCGGTGAACGCATTTAGAGCCAGCTCCTTTACAAGTTACAAGTTACTCACTTGTGTTGCTCTGAACTGTGAAAAATCATCTTAGATAAGCAGGGTAGAGTGGGTGTATAGCGATTAAGAACTTCTGATATCGAAGGTAAATAAATGTTTAAAGTTCGTCAGCGGGATAACATTAATGATAACACTGAGAGTGAGGAAAACATGATAATACATCCATATGGATAGAAAGACAGGGATGCCACCTGCATAGGCGGAAGAATAACATCTGACAGCAAAACAAAACAAGGACGTCACCTGGATAAAGCAGAAGGGTTTCGGCCACCTGCATAAAACGGAAATAAATATACCAGTTTGCTAAATAAGTAATACGCAGTTGCATAGAAGCGTGCCTACATTAAATTGCGTAGGCGACATGCCGGAAAAGGCGTAGCTACATTGGGTTGCGTAAGTGACATACTGGAAGGGAGTGTCGCGGTTTGAGGATGAATGGGTGTCTAAATAAGTTGTATTAATAAGTGTAATTTTGGATCTGACAGAAAAGTGTCTGGCTAGAGAATTCAATTTCTCGATTTCCGTTTATTCCTGTTTGCGCACCCCAAAACTCTACGAGTTTCACTCTTTTTACTCATTGGTCAAATCGGACAATTCGAATATAATATTATATTTTTACAGGCAAGTGTTCGTTATCTCTCTCTTTTAGCACAACAGCAAGAACGATATTGTTATGGTGTTAGATAGCCCGGTGGTCGTTACCAACTTGATACTATAAAATTTCTACTTACGATTACACATCGAAATTAAAATCCTGACAGTACTTATAGAATAAGCTGATATATAAACTAAAGCGTGATGGTTTAGTGAATTTCCACAATTTTAGAATTAATGCGATCGTTTTCAAGTTCACTTCAAACACACAAGAGATTAAACTCGTATTCTTTTTAATTACTTTCAGCCTGTAGTTGTTAGAGTGAAGGTTCCGTGAATTGTAACCCCGAGTCTGGAGCTTGTATCTGACAACCAGGTTTTCGTTGGTATTATCTGTGACCAGTGCGACAAAGGAGGGGTCTATATTCCTGGGCAGGGGTGTGTCGGAAAGTAAAATGTTTAAGATCTTCAAAATCAAAACTCTTGCTAAATTAGCCATTATTCATTGCCGTAAAAATGGCAACTTTTGGTTTCCCATCTTGAATAGCAAACATTGAAAAGTTAATTTTAAATACAAATAATCTCTAGTATTGTCTATTCAAATATGTGTAAGTATATTGCATATCCCCGAGATCATTACTAGGCTGCATTAGTTCCAAAATGTCATTTAATACGTAACGCTTGAATCAACTGAACATCATACCTTGTCTTCTGGAGGGCATCGACGTCATACGCGTGTGTTTTCCTCCAAGGACTGAGGTCATTTCCTTAGTTGTAATAAAAAGCTATCTGGCAATATTTTAACATTAAGTATTTAATCAATTTAAAAACACGATCTCAAAATATGAATGATTTATTCGTTATGATCGTCCAGTATGCTGCAAAGTCAAAAGGGGAGGAAGGAAGAAACGATGACTTATTTTAAGCTTATTCTTTTATTAATTTGGCTTTGTTTTAGACAACATAATAAAGAACAAAGTGTTACATAGCCTGGAAGTTGTCACCGAGTTAACGTATATAATCATTTAGTTGATACTCGGTTTTGTCTATTTGACATCCCATTCCAATAATCTGAAAATGCACAAAAGTCAAATAAGAATCAATGAAATAAAAAATTAAAACATACTGTATTTTAGAGCATAAAATTAATTATTCAGATAATATAAACGATTTGCCAATTTATTTTATTTCTGTGTACATTTTTAAATACAAATAGTTCATATGTTATTCTTACAACCCAAAAAATGTTACAGAAGGAATTTACAAAATTATTCTTCTCGCTACGTTACTTATAAAATATACATTAACAAAACAAACAAACATCGATTAAAACAAAATGTGGTGTCACATCGCCCGGAGATCGACATCGAGTTTATCCCATGTATACATTGAGTTGATCCCATGCATACATTGAGTTTTATTTCATGTATACATTGAGTTTTATTTCATGTATACATTGAGTTGATCCCATGTATACATTTAGTTGATCCCATGTATATATTGAGTTTTATTTCATGTATACATTGAGTTGATCCCATGTATACATTGAGTTGATCTCATGTATACATTGAGTTGATCCCATGTATACATTGAGTTGATCCCATGTATAAATTGAGTTGATCACATGTATACATTTAGTTGATCCCATGTATACATTGAGTCGATCCCATGTATACATTGAGTTTATCCCATGTATACATTGAGTTGATCCCATGCATACATTGAGTTGATACCATGTATACATTGAGTCGATCCCATGTATACATTGAGTTGATCCCATGTATATATTGAGTTTTATTTCATGTATACATTGAGTTTTATTTCATGTATACATTGAGTTTTATTTCATGTATACATTGAGTTGATCCCATGTATACATTTAGTTGATCCCATGTATATATTGAGTTTTATTTCATGTATACATTGAGTTGATCCCATGTATACATTGAGTTGATCCCATGTATATATTGAGTTTTATTTCATGTATACATTGAGTTTTATTTCATGTATACATTGAGTTGATCCCATGTATACATTTAGTTGATCCCATGTATACATTGAGTTTTATTTCATGTATACATTGAGTTGATCCCATGTATACATTTAGTTGATCCCATGTATACATTTAGTTGATCCCATGTATACATTTAGTTGATCCCATGTATACATTGAGTTGATCTCATGTATACATTTAGTTGATCCCATGTATACATTGAGTTGATCCCATGTATACATTTAGTTGATCTCATGTATACATTGAGTTGATCTCATGTATACATTGAGTTGATCCCATGTATACATTGAGTTGATCCCATGTATAAATTGAGTTGATCACATGTATACATTTAGTTGATCCCATGTATACATTGAGTCGATCCCATGTATACATTGAGTTTATCCCATGTATACATTGAGTGTATCCCATGCATACATTGAGTTGATACCATGTATACATTGAGTCGATCCCATGTATACATTGAGTTGATCCCATGTATACATTGAGTTTATCCCATGTATACATTGAGTTGATCCCATGCATACATTGAGTTGATCCCATGTATACATTGAGTCGATCCCATGTATACATTGAGTTGATCCCATGTATACATTTAGTTCATCCCATGTATACATTGAGTTGATCCCATGTATACATTGAGTTGATCCCATGCATACATTGAGTTGATACCATGTATACATTGAGTCGATCCCATGTATACATTGAGTTGATCCTATGTATACATTGAGTTGATCCCATGTATACATTGAGTTGATCCCATGTATACATTGAGTTGATACCATGTATACATTGAGTCAATCCCATGCATACATTGAGTTGATCCTATGTATACATTGAGTTGATCCCATGCATACATTGAGTTGATCCTATGTATACATTGAGTCGATCCCATGTATACATTGAGTTGATCCCATGTATACATTGAGTTGATCCCATGTATACATTGAGTGTATCCCATGCATACATTGAGTTGATACCATGTATACATTGAGTCGATCCCATGTATACATTGAGTTGATCCTATGTATACATTTAGTTGATCCCATGTATACATTGAGTTGATCCCATGTATACATTGAGTTGATACCATGTATACATTGAGTTGATCCCATGCATACATTGAGTTGATCCTATGTATACATTGAGTTGATCCCATGCATACATTGAGTTGATACCATGTATACATTGAGTCGATACCATGTATACATTGAGTTGATCCTATGTATACATTGAGTTGATCCCATGTATACATTGAGTTGATCCCATGTATACATTGGGTTGATCCTATGTATACATTGAGTTGATCCCATGTATACATTGAGTTGATCCCATGTATACATTGAGTTGATCCCATGTATACATTGAGTTGATCCTATGTATACATTGAGTTGATCCCATGCATACATTGAGTTGATACCATGTATACATTGAGTCGATCCTATGTATACATTGAGTTGATCCCATGTATACATTGAGTTGATCCCATGTATACATTGAGTTGATCCCATGTATACATTGAGTTGATCCCATGCATACATTGAGTTGATCCCATGTATACATTGAGTCGATCCTATGTATACATTGAGTCGATCCTATGTATACATTGAGTTGATCCCATGTATACATTGAGTTGATCCCATGTATACATTGAGTTGATCCCATGTATACATTGAGTCGATCCCATGTATACATTGAATTCCAAATGTAATTGAAACTTTAATACTTGATCAACTCAAACGCGTATATCGTCTTCTCGCCGGCGTCGTCTCCTCCGATGACTCAGGTCAATTCTTTAGCTGCAATCAAAAGCCATGTTTTAACTATTTAATCAATTAATTATGAAACAAGATTAATGATTTATCCGCCAAGTAAAAGTGAGGGGGAGGGGGGGGAGAAAGAAAGAAAGATACTTATTTAAAGTTTTTTTCGTCTAACTATTAAACGTTCTGTTACACCCTTTTTAAAACGGATCTTGTCTCATTAAATCATCCACTAAGACTGTTGATCTATTGCCCACTAGCCTCTCTGTCCGTATGTCGTGTCTGATGTCAGATCCGAACACGTCAGTGGTTCCCGATTCTCGCATACCAAATAGGTTCGAGCCCTTGACCTGTTAGTGACCTGATCTGAAACGTTTCATGTTTCTAACATAACGCTGGGTTTCTTTATAGAAATCGCCCTAAAAGAACGAAAGATTGTTAAGTTGCATAATAACAAAAAGTGAGAGGAAGCTAGAATCGCTCCAAAACAAGGTAATCTTTTAACTGACACTGATAAATTCAGAGACAAAATAATAGAAACTAAAGTCGAAACATTTACATGGCAGTCGCGGACACAGTCATCCATGTCATGGGACACACATCCATGCGCAACCTGCCACTTGAGAATGTCCTAACATTTAGCGAGTGCTGATGAAGAAGCCTCTCAGGTTAACCATGAGTTCGCTCTCCGATACTATAACCCAGGAAAGTACCGACCAGAAAAGCACTATTAGCTCGTCCTCTATCAAGGATACTAAACTAACTTCATTATCCGTCAGTTATCAGACAAACTAAGTCGGAAAGAGAGTTCAACACCAGCGCGTAATCCCCTGGACTCCAAACAGGCTAGCCAAAACGTTACTTACCCTCAAGAGTTTTATAGACAAGGAAGGGGTTACAAGACTGTCTGACAAAAATGTTTACCCCTAAACATTTATCTAAATAGGTTTATACTACGAGTTGAAATTTGAATTTTTCTGGTAGCAAGAGAAGAGTGTGAAAAGAAAACTTGTTAAAAGACTGAATGATGGATGTGTGGCCACATGAGTAATGCAAGATTGTGATTCTCTTATTGATGAGCGTGTTTGGGGAGAGGAAAATGGATGGCGAAGTTATTTTGCAAAGACACGCAATACCATCGGGTATTCGCATAATTGGAGAAAGAAATTACCTGTCAACAAAACAACGATCAAAAATAATTATCTATATCATGCCAAAAAACGGAGAAACATTTATTTTTATCTTTCTCTTATTGAATTTGAGTGAAGGTAAAAGGTAAATCTTGCCAGATTCTACATAGACCTCGTATGTAATTAATTCGTATCTGCTTGAAGGTGAATTACATACATACTGACTGAAGAAGAATACGTTACAGTCCCACTTACAATGAATATACACACATATTGCCGGGGTCTGAGATAGAGAATATGCCTGGCCAATAGAAGTACATGTACTTTGTGTTGTGTGTTTCTGTCACATTTGACGGAGGGTATACACTAGTTAATAAATCAAAAGTTCGAATGCAAAACGCGATAAACACCATTTAAAAAAATGTCAAGCTATCACTACAAGATTTGCATTTCAACACTCTAACACATCCTCAAGAGCATGTGATTATTTTATTTTATTTTCAATTAAAATACGCTTTTAGTCAAAGTCAAGAATGGTATGTTCGCCCTTTTATTGTTTTAACTACCCGTCTGTAGAACTCAATTCAGTGGGGATGCTTTCCAGCTGACTACAACATTGTCATTTTTAAGTCCAATCTAAACAAATTCTTGTTGAGCCGTCTACATAAAGAATCTAATCCTGCCCAATTTCAATAATCGTTACCAACAATCACGGTGTTGTCTCATCATCCACCTGACACTCATTAACCCTTATCCTCGAGTGGCCTTTGGATCTTGATAAGTGATGACTGTTCAGTAAAAAAACAAATCCTCTTAAAGAAATAAGATTTATCGCGTTTTGCATTCAAACTCTTCAAATAAGGCATATAATTTATTTTTTAATTGTTAATAAAGATTTTGCAATCAATTATTGACCAGGATATGACTAAATTTGAATCTGTTATTTTTCTGTATCGGAACTTTTTGATGAGGATTTGTAATTTGTATTATTTATTTTATACGAACTAGGACGGATGCAATTTGATCGTCTTCAAATTTGTGCATGTTCTTAGGTCTACACGGTGATGGTCGACGAAACGAGAACAATGTACCTCAGGTTGAGTTCGAAATTCCGTAGAGATTCCCGAGTTCGGCATAAATATTCCCCAGTTTGACAAGACGCACCGATGAAGGCCAGGGTTTATATCGACCGAAACGTTGTGTCAATAACATTCAAGATGAGAATTGTAGTCCGAAACTGGCATTTTCGCGCCATATTTGTTAAATGTTTGATAAAATAACATTTTCTTTTTGGAATCTTCTTGGCGAGTTTACTTAGGAAATCCGTTCACATCAACTTTGCATTTATTTAGTTAAAATATCTTTTAAAAGTCTAAAGTTTCATCAAAAATATGAAGAGGTATGAATAATTTCGCTCATAACTGTAAATGACCCACTGAACTTTCGACATGCCATTAGTTACCTTCTTGTCCCCAAAAGCTTTCAAATTGGCTGCTTATTCTCGATCTAATAGCGTCAAACAGAACGCTCGACTGAGCTCCAACCCCTGGTTCATCCTTATAAGACATTCACGACAAGAAATCCTCCTTTTACTACAGCTGAAAAAAAAACATTTATTTCTTCCTTCGTGCGTCAGCGTCAGGCAGAACTTCCATGAACAAAGTTTATTTTTAAACTCGTGGAACATATTTCTACGTGGCTTCTTCCCTGCAGACTACAACATGGTCATCTTATAATCCAATATCAACAGATACTTACCTTATAACCTTACACGACTTTTTTTCCTTTGCCTTTTTGCTAGAAGAAAAGTGTAGTATCTGTTCTTGTACTAAATTTAATCTTTTCTGCCCTTGGTCAGTGAAGGAGAAATCCTTCTAAACTGAGGCATTGTTTTGTCAAAAATCTAGAGTGGCCTTTTTTGACGCTGGATATTCTCCACATTAAAACCGACCCCGTGTTTACCTCTGTCCTCGTGGGGAGGCAGTACTAATCAAGTATTGAATGAAATATTTAAATGTTACCAAAAATTACGTGTTCGCCAGCTCACTATCGCTTTGCAGAGTTGGCTACTTAAACTAATTGAAACATAACGTTTAAATAATAAACATTTCATCGTTGTAAACAAGAAACAAAGACTTTTGCATTTATTCATGTAAATAGATAAACATTAACATTTATTCATGTAAATAGATAAACATTAACATTTATTCATGTAAATAGATAAACATTAACATTTATTCATGTAAATAGATAAACATTAACATTTATTCATGTAAATAGATAAACATTAACATTTATTCATGTAAATAGATAAACATTAACATTTATTCATGTAAATAGATAAACATTAACATTTATTCATGTAAATAGATAAACATTAACATTTATTCATGTAAATAGATAAACATTAACATTTATTCATGTAAATAGATAAACATTAACATTTATTCATGTAAATAGATAAACATTAACATTTATTCATGTAAATAGATAAACATTAACATTTATTCATGTAAATAGATAAACATTAACATTTATTCATGTAAATAGATAAACATTAACATTTATTCATGTAAATAGATAAACATTAACATTTATTCATGTAAATAGATAAACATTAACATTTATTCATGTAAATAGATAAACATTAACATTTATTCATGTAAATAGATAAACATTAACATTTATTCATGTAAATAGATAAACATTAACATTTATTCATGTAAATAGATAAACATTAACATTTATTCATGTAAATAGATAAACATTAACATTTATTCATGTAAATAGATAAACATTAACATTTATTCATGTAAATAGATAAACATTAACATTTATTCATGTAAATAGATAAACATTAACATTTATTCATGTAAATAGATAAACATTAACATTTATTCATATTAATAAACATTAACGTTTTGGTAATTTTGACACAAATGTATTTATCTTTTAAATATGACCGTACATAAAAATACAATAGAAATTAATTTGTCTGGGCAATGGTAAGTGTGTGTGTGTGTGTGTGTGTGTGTGTGTGTGGGAGGGGCTTTGTTTTAAGTTAAAATTTAACAATGATGAAAATCAAGTGAGTTCCTCCATAGAAAAGGAATGAAAGAAGCAGACTCGTGATGCTGTCCCGCCATCATAGCCATGAAGGCAAACGCATCATCATTGGCATTTCAGAATTCAATTGACTCGTTAAACAATTGTCTACGAAATAAAACAATATTACCAAACATAATTATTTGTTGTATTAAAATTAAAATAACCGTTGAATTAAAAAAACAATAAAAAAGCATTGTTTCTTCATAAAATATATTTAAAATAAATAAATATGCAAATTAGTTACCTTTACAATGTATATCACATATAACACATCACTCAATCCGTTCCGGTCTTAACTAATAAAACAATAACTTTTAGGCAAAATTTGATTTAATTCATCAACATAGTCATTTTCTAGGGCGATGCACTGATTCAAACGCTTCTCTAACAATTCAATGCGGTTTTGTAGAAAGATTTGTGTTTGACCTCAAAATATACCTCAGTTTCCGATATGTCTTCTTCATTAGAGCTAAATCTCTTTCCCTGGAGCATTCTTTTGAGGTTTGCAAACAGCCAGTAGTTGCTGGGGGTCAGATATAGAGAAAAGGAAGTGCAATCATGTAGTTTTGACATCGTTGCGAAATACTTGTGACATGGTGCATTGTCTTGGTTGATGAAGGCATTTTTAGCGTTTTTTTTGGTTGATGAAGGCATTTTTTTCTTGATTTGTAGCGTTTTTTTTTTGGCCATTTCTTTTTTTAAACGAACAAATAATGCTATATAATGTGAGCCCTTGATGGTTCCGCCTTTCTCAAAATAATCGATAAACGAAATACATTGCGCATCCTAAATTACGGAGGCCAAAGCCTTGAATGCTGATGTTTGCGTCTTTGGTCGGTTTAGACGGCTTTCACCTACTGCTATTCACTCAGCTGACTGCCTATTTGTCTCCATAGTGAAGTGTTGAATGCATGTCTATCCATTGTCATATATTGATGCAAAAGCTTTTTCCCTTGCGTTGAAACAGTTGAAAAAAAACAGCCTTAATCGTCGACGCGTATTTGAATTACTGCGAGCAAATGCGGCACCCACTTTGAACACAGCTTTCTCAATAACAAATGTGTATGCAAAATGGTAAATAAACTGCGTTTGTGACATATTTAACTCCTTTGATATCTGACGCAACTTCAATTTACGATCGGACAAAACGAGTGTGTAGACATGTTTTATGCTTTTTCGGGACAACTGTCAAATTTGGGCGACCTGGGTGTTCAGCATTATTTGTGTCTGTACGAGCAC
Source organism: Sepiola atlantica (assembly GCA_963556195.1). Classification (NCBI taxonomy): domain Eukaryota; kingdom Metazoa; phylum Mollusca; class Cephalopoda; order Sepiida; family Sepiolidae; genus Sepiola; species Sepiola atlantica. The sequence continues at coordinate 58,283,957 of OY744544.1, read as the reverse complement.
GTTCAAAGTCAACATAGCAGCCATGTCCTATCGTTTCCGATGGATCCGAGTTCGAATGACGCTTATCAAGCCAATGCTTTGCTTGACAGTAATTTTCTCCCATCAGAAAGCAATTCATTATCAACACACGAAATTCAGATGTTTACATTGTTTCAAAAAATATAAGCAGTAAGTTCACTTAAATAAATATAACCTGTAATTAGTCTCACATTTTGACACATGCAATTTGAAGTTTAGTACTTTATAAATATCATAGTGATTTATTTTATTAGTGGCGCCATGTATATGTCAGGCCCGGGACTTATTTAGTGATGTGTTACATAGGCAGTATGGGAAAAAGGAAAAACCAGAAAGGATGTTTTTTTTTATATATTCATCAACGTTTCGTTTTTATTTGTAAGACTTCCACAGGATGATAATTTTAAGAAAAATGTCATGCAAGTACGTGAAAATATTGGGTTGACATGATGGGTTGATGAGAAAAAGTAGTAGCCACTACTGGGAGCGCAGGCCCGAGGTCCGGGTTTAATGAAGTCAGTAGCATGGAAACTTTCACTAAGCTCGGACCTCGGGCATGCGCACGCAGTAGTGGCTACTACTTTTTCTCATCAACCCATCATGTCAACCCAATATTTTCACGTACTTGCATGACATTTTTCTTAAAATTATCATCCTGTGGAAGTCTTACAAATAAAGACGAAACGTTGATGAATATATAAAAAAAACCATCCTTTTTGTTTTTTCCTTTTTCATTTCCCATTACGTCGGATCACCTTCATCCTTCCTTTCTCATAGGCAGTATATAAAACAGACAGGGTACTACTAATGCGTAAACTTGAATGAACTTGTTTTGACTAGTGTTGGGACGACTAATAGGAATCGGAATCGGGAATCAGAAAAATCGAATCTTTTGGGGGTATCGGAATCGGAAAAAAAATTGTGTCTATTTTCCGATGCCAAACACGATTAATTGTTTTTGTTGTTTTGTTTTAAACTTGATTTTTTTTATTGCTGGTACTAATGATAAATGATAAATATTTATTGATTTTATACTACTGGGAATATCAAAATCTATAGATTACCCTCCCTCCGCAAGTGTATTTTTACATTTACGAAAATATATTTAGGAGAGTAGAAAATGGACCATGGGCCAACTTTCGGCAGCCTCGTAACTCTCGCTTCTCTTATTTTGTCTTTTAGTCCTCACATTCCATGAGCGATGTTTCTGACAAAAGGGAAACAATTGCTGTTTTCTAGGTCGGAATCTATTCATATAAATATTCTTATTGTTGGTTACTTTTTTTTTTACCTTAGAGTAGTATTTTTTATTATATTCTTAGGTCTTTACATCAAGTGGTTTCATGCCTTGTCTGGGGCGATTTCCATTTTTTTATTACACATATTATATGGGTTTTTACTGTAATCTGAAATTTAAAAAAAAAACAACAACTCTATAGCTGAACATTTAGAGATTTTAAAAGAACCGGAATCGGTAATTGTATCGGAATCGGGAATTTAGAACAGAATCGGTAATTGTCTCGGAATCGGGAACAATATAGGAATCGTCATACACTAGTTTGGTAGTTTGGTAGTTCTGTTTTACGGCATATCAACCCTTTTTGGGTTATTTAATGCCGAATCTGGTCATTATAGTGAAAGTTTTTATGCTTCAAGTTCTTAATATCTTCAAATGTTTAATCATGGTTTTTGGTTTGGTAGTTCTGTTTTACGGCATATCAACCCTTTTTGGGTTATTTAATGCCGAATCTGGTCATTATAGTGAAAGTTTTTATGCTTCAAGTTCTTTATATCTTCAAATGTTTAATCAGGGTTTTTGGTTTGGTAGTTTTGTTTTACGGCATATCAACCCTTTTTGGGTTATTTAATGCCGAATCTGGTCTTGTTTTCTTCTCTTTTTTGTTTCTTTCCCCTTTTAATATCTGTTTCTATTTAACCCATAGTTGGGACCCTAACAGGTACTACAACTCCGGGTCAGGGTGGACCTGGGAGCAATGGTAATTAAGAGGAGGCTCCACATTCCCCAAAGTCCGTAAGCCGGATCTCACCATCGGATGTAGTTTAAGGTCATATCCAGGACCGGGAGTAGGGTAGGAAAAATAAAAAAAGGGGAGGGAGAAAGGGAGAGGGGCTGTTGTTTTTGTTTTTGGTTTTGTAGAACATAATTAAGTTTTACAAACAAAAAAACAAAAAACGTCAATGTAGGTGAATTTCGTCTCAGGGAGCCACAGGGCAGCCTGATCTGGTATCACCAGCATATCACTAGTAGATATACAGGTGTATGAATAATTTAAAAAGTAATGTGCGTGTGCTTGTGTGTGTGTGTGAGAGAGAGAGAAAGATAATATTTTCTCCAGCACAAAATAAAATACCATCTGCTTATCTGTGTGCAATTTGAAGCGAATGAATCGATCAACGCAAAAGTTGGGACCATTTTTCGTCGCTTAAACGGTTCAGTGAAAACGCCTCATTTTCAGCTAACACACCAACTAACCCACCATCTTTTTTATATACTGCTTATGTATATGAGATATCAGTTGCAAAAGTTAACTAATTTGCATATTGGTTTTGAAAAGGACATTTATTAATTAACTATTATTAGCTATTGTTTTTATTTATTCAATAATTGTTTTAATTTTAATATAATAAATTAATATGTTCCGCAATGTTGTTTTATTCTTTCCACACATATTTAGCATTTGTGTTCAAATGTTCTTTTATTTAGAGCGACCGACTTAAATTTCAACGAGTTGCGATCTATTTCTAAATCGCAAGTGAAACATTTATTAATTAACTATTATTTGCTATTGTTTTATTTATTCAATAATTGTTTTAATTTTAATATAATAAATTAATATGTTCCGCAATGTTGTTTTATTCTCTCCACACATATTTAGCATTTGTGTTCAAATGTTCTTTTATTTAGAGCGACCGACTTAAATTTCAACGAGTTGCGATCTATTTCTAAATCGCAAGTGAAACATTTATTAATTAACTATTATTTGCTATTGTTTTATTTATTCAATAATTGTTTTAATTTTAATATAATAAATTAATATGTTCCGCAATGTTGTTTTATTCTCTCCACAAATATTTAGCATTTGTGTTCAAATGTTCTTTTATTTAGAGCGACCGACTTAAATTTCAACGAGTTGCGATCTATTTCTAAATCGCAAGTGAAACATTTATTAATTAACTATTATTTGCTATTGTTTTATTTATTCAATAATTGTTTTAATTTTAATATAATAAATTAATATGTTCCGCAATGTTGTTTTATTCTCTCCACAAATATTTAGCATTTGTGTTCAAATGTTCTTTTATTTAGAGCGACCGACTTAAATTTCAACGAGTTGCGATCTATTTCTAAATCGCAAGTGAAACATTTATTAATTAACTATTATTTGCTATTGTTTTTATTTATTCAATAATTGTTTTAATTTTAATATAATAAATTAATATGTTCCGCAATGTTGTTTTATTCTCTCCACAAATATTTAGCATTTGTGTTCAAATGTTCTTTTATTTAGAGCGACCGACTTAAATTTCAACGAGTTGCGATCTATTTCTAAATCGCAAGTGAAACATTTATTAATTAACTATTATTTGCTATTGTTTTTATTTATTCAATAATTGTTTTAATTTTAATATAATAAATTAATATGTTCCGCAATATTGTTTTATTCTGTCCACAAATATTTAGCATTTGTGTTCAAATGTTCTTTTATTTAGAGCGACCGACTTAAATTTCAACGAGTTGCGATCTATTTCTAAATCGCAAGTGAAACATTTATTAATTAACTATTATTTGCTATTGTTTTTATTTATTCAATAATTGTTTTAATTTTAATATAATAAATTAATATGTTCCGCAATATTGTTTTATTCTCTCCACAAATATTTAGCATTTGTGTTCAAATGTTCTTTTATTTAGAGCGACCGACTTAAATTTCAACGAGTTGCGATCTATTTCTAAATCGCAAGTGAAACATTTATTAATTAACTATTATTTGCTATTGTTTTTATTTATTCAATAATTGTTTTAATTTTAATATAATAAATTAATATGTTCCGCAATATTGTTTTATTCTCTCCACAAATATTTAGCATTTGTGTTCAAATGTTCTTTTATTTAGAGCGACCGACTTAAATTTCAACGAGTTGCGATCTATTTCTAAATCGCAAGTGAAACATTTATTAATTAACTATTATTTGCTATTGTTTTTATTTATTCAATAATTGTTTTAATTTTAATATAATAAATTAATATGTTCCGCAATGTTGTTTTATTCTCTCCACAAATATTTAGCATTTGTGTTCAAATGTTCTTTTATTTAGAGCGACCGACTTAAATTTCAACGAGTTGCGATCTATTTCTAAATCGCAAGTGAAACATTTATTAATTAACTATTATTTGCTATTGTTTTTATTTATTCAATAATTGTTTTAATTTTAATATAATAAATTAATATGTTCCGCAATATTGTTTTATTCTCTCCACAAATATTTAGCATTTGTGTTCAAATGTTCTTTTATTTAGAGCGACCGACTTAAATTTCAACGAGTTGCGATCTATTTCTAAATCGCAAGTGAAACATTTATTAATTAACTATTATTTGCTATTGTTTTTATTTATTCAATAATTGTTTTAATTTTAATATAATAAATTAATATGTTCCGCAATGTTGTTTTATTCTCTCCACAAATATTTAGCATTTGTGTTCAAATGTTCTTTTATTTAGAGCGACCGACTTAAATTTCAACGAGTTGCGATCTATTTCTAAATCGCAAGTGAAACATTTATTAATTAACTATTATTTGCTATTGTTTTTATTTATTCAATAATTGTTTTAATTTTAATATAATAAATTAATATGTTCCGCAATGTTGTTTTATTCTCTCCACAAATATTTAGCATTTGTGTTCAAATGTTCTTTTATTTAGAGCGACCGACTTAAATTTCAACGAGTTGCGATCTATTTCTAAATCGCAAGTGAAACATTTATTAATTAACTATTATTTGCTATTGTTTTTATTTATTCAATAATTGTTTTAATTTTAATATAATAAATTAATATGTTCCGCAATGTTGTTTTATTCTCTCCACAAATATTTAGCATTTGTGTTCAAATGTTCTTTTATTTAGAGCGACCGACTTAAATTTCAACGAGTTGCGATCTATTTCTAAATCGCAAGTGAAACATTTATTAATTAACTATTATTTGCTATTGTTTTTATTTATTCAATAATTGTTTTAATTTTAATATAATAAATTGATATGTTCCGCAATATTGTTTTATTCTCTCCACACATATTTAGCATTTGTGTTCAAATGTTCTTTTATTTAGAGCGACCGACTTAAATTTCAACGAGTTGCGATCTATTTCTAAATCGCAAGTGAAACATTTATTAATTAACTATTATTTGCTATTGTTTTTATTTATTCAATAATTGTTTTAATTTTAATATAATAAATTGATATGTTCCGCAATATTGTTTTATTCTCTCCACACATATTTAGCATTTGTGTTCAAATGTTCTTTTATTTAGAGCGACCGACTTAAATTTCAACGAGTTGCGATCTATTTCTAAATCGCAAGTGAAAAGAAAATTTCATTTCTTCTTTTCTTCTTTTCTTTCCGTTAAAAGATGAATAACTGCGTATAAAAATTACGAAAATGTTAATATTTATCTATCATATATGTGAATATATGTGAATAAATGTGAATATATGTGAATATATGTGAATATATGTGAATAAATGTGAATATATGTGAATATATGTGAATATATGTTAATAAATGTGAATATATGTGAATAAATGTAAATATATGTGAATATATGCGAATATATGTGAATATATGTGAATATATGTGAATAAATGTGAATATATGTGAATATATATGAATATATGTGAATATATGTGAATATATGTGAATATATGTGAATAAATGTAAATATATGTGAATATATGTGAATATATGTGAATATATGTGAATATATGTGAATAAATGTGAATATATGTGAATATATGTGAATATATGTGAATAAATGTGAATATATGTGAATATATGTGAATATATGTGAATAAATGTGAATAAATGTGAATATATGTGAATATATGTGAATAAATGTGAATATATGTGAATATATGTGAATATATGTGAATATATGTGAATAAATGTGAATATATGTGAATATATGTGAATAAATGTGAATAAATGTGAATAAATGTGAATATATGTGAATAAATGTGAATATATGTGAATATATGTGAATATATGTGAATAAATGTGAATAAATGAGTTATGAATAAAATGTTTATTATTTTAAGTTAGTATTTCAGGTGTAACGAACTGTGCGAAGTGATAGCGCGCCAGAAAAATAGCGATTGTAGATTTACAAGGGTATAAATAATTTCAAACCGGATTTTCCATTATCTTAAAACCGCCGGTATGAGTAATCGAATTTTCACTGGCCTACATCTCTGTAAATAAAAGTTTAGGCCCCGTCGTTAATTTCTGCTAATTTTGTAATAGACGGCTAATTTTATAGTCTTTTAAAATGTTCGAAATTTAAAACGAATCAAATCAAAAAATAATTAAAATGATTTAATTAATGCCAATAACAGAAAAAAACGATGGTTCATCCATTCACTTCTATTTTATTGTAAATGTTACTGAGTTCAACAAAAGAAAATAGATAATGCAATTACAGTTTTGTTTTATTGCTTTCTTTTAAGATTTATAAACAGAATTACTTAGTAATGAAATAAAAACAGAGTTGTGACGTAGTGTTGTATAGCCCGCTAGTGTAGATATACATGGCATAAATAATTCCAAGCGTACGTGTATGTGCGTAAAAAGAGAGAGAAAAGGTAATATTTTCCATACAATAAAAAATTACTATCTACTTATCTGCTTGCGGGTCGAATCTAACAATTTGAAGCGAACGTTTATCGAAAGAAAAAGAAAATCGCCATTCTTGGCGCGTACGATGTCATGCTCTGGAATAAAAAGAAAAAAGTAAAGGAAGAAAATAAACAAAATGAACTTTCAACAATCCATTAAACGATCGTATGTCGGGGTTTTGAATTCGGCGAATCGCAAACCGACAAAGGTAGATCATGAAGTGCTGGGTGGGGGGGGGGGGGGGGTCGTATGTGCGAAACTTCACACCTGACTTTTTTTAGTGATATTAAATCCTCATATGAATGAACGCCTTTGACAGTCTTGACGATATAAAACAGTTTTGCAACAATTCAGCCATTTTGTATGAACTAGGCAAACGTACTCTTTTGTTTTATTACTTTGCTTAAAACGGGGGAAAAAACGTGTTTTTTTTTACGATTATATGCATCCAAGTGTCTAAAATAGAAGCTTTGTCCATCGGCCCTCTGTTACAATTGCATTTTATAGCTGAACGAGAAAATTGAATGGGCGCATTTCATTCAAAATGCATCGCAGCATGTCTATATAAATCTCAGTCCATCGTTTGGAATGTCACAGCATTTTCGTTTGTCTGTCATGCTTAAGTTTTAAATAGCATTTTCGTTTGTCTGTCATGCTTAAGTTTTAAATAGCATTTTCGTTTATTGGTCACTCTTATATTTTAAATAGCACTTTCCTTTATCGGTCAGTTTTATATTTTAAATAGCATTTTCGTTTGGCTGTCATGCAGAAGTTTTAAATAACATTTTCGTTTGTCTGTCATGCTTAAGTTTTAAATAGCATTTTCGTTGGTCTGTCATGCTTAAGTTTGAAATAGCATTTTAGTTTGTCTGTCATGCTTAAGTTTTAAATAGCATTTTCGTTTGTCTGTCATGCTTAAATTTTAAATAGCATCTTCGTTTGTCTGTCATGCTTAAGTTTTAAATAGCATTTTAGTTTGTCTGTCATGCTTAAGTTTTAAATAGCATTTTCGTTTGTCTGTCATGCTTAAGTTTTAAATAGCATTTTAGTTTGTCTGTCATGCTTAAGTTTTAAATAGCATTTTAGTTTGTCTGTCATTCTTAAGTTTTAAATAGCATTTTAGTTTGTCTGTCATGCTTAAGTTTTAAATAGCATTTTAGTTTGTCATTCTAAAGTTTTAAATAGCATTTTCATTTATTGGTCAGTCTTATATTTTAAATAGCACTTTCCTTTATCGGTCAGTTTTATATTTTAAATAGCATTTTCGTTTGTCTGTCATGCAGAAGTTTTAAATAACATTTTCGTTTGTCTGTCATGCTTAAGTTTTAAATAGCATTTTAGTTTGTCATTCTAAAGTTTTAAATAGCATTTTCGTTTATTGGTCAGTCTTATATTTTAAATAGCACTTTCCTTTATCGGTCAGTTTTATATTTTAAATAGCATTTTCGTTTGTCTGTCATGCAGAAGTTTTAAATAACATTTTCATTTGTCTGTCATGCTTAAGTTGTATATAGCATTTTCGTTTATTGGTCAGGCTTAAGTTTTATATGGCATTTTCGTTTATTGGTCAGGCTTAAGTTTTATATAGCATTTTCGTTTGTCTGTCATTCTTAAGTTTTAAATAACATTTTCATTTGTCTGTAAGTCTTAAGTTTTAAATAGCATTTTTATTTGTCTGTCATTCTTAAATTTTAAATAGTATTTTCATTTGTCTGTCATTCTTAAGTTCTAAATAGCATTTTCGTTTGTCCGTTATGCTGAAGTTTTAAATAGCATTTTCATTTGTCTGTCATGCTGAAGTTTTAAATAGTATTTTCGTTTGTCTGTGATTCTTAAGTTTTAAATAGAATTTTCGTTTCTCTGTCATTCTTGAGTTTTAAATAGCATTTTCATTTGTCTGTTATGCTGTAGTTTTAAATAGCATTTTCATTTGTCTGTCATTCTTTAAGTTTTAAATAGCATTTTCGTTTGTCTGTTATGCTGTAGTTTTAAATAGCATTTTCGTATGTCTGTCCTTCTTAAGTTTTAAATAGAATTTTCGTTTGTCCGTTATGCTTAAGTTTTAAATAGCATTTTCATTTGCCTGTCATGCTTAAGTTTTAAATAGTATTTTCGTTTGTCTGTCATTCTTAAGTTTTAAATAGCATTTTCGTCTGTCTGTTATGCTGTAGTTTTAAATAGCATTTTAATTTGTCTGTCATTCTTGAGTTTTAAATAGCATTTTCGTTTGTCTGTTATGCTCTAGTTTTAAATAGCATGTTCATTTGTCTTTCATTCTTAAGTTTTTAATAGCATTTTCGTTTGTCTTTCATGCTGTAGTTTTAAATAGCATTTTCGTTTGTCTTTTATGCTGAAGTTTTAAAATACATTTTCATTTATCTGTCATGCTTAAGTTTTAAATAGTATTTTCGTTTGTCTGTCATTCTTATGTTTTAAATGGCATTTTTATTTGTCTGTCATGCTGAAGTTTTAAATAGCATTTTCGTTTGTGTCATGCTGAAGTTTCAAATAGCATTTTCGTTTGTCTGTCACGCTGAAGTTTTAAATAGCGTTTTCATTTGTCTCTCATTATAAGTTTTAAATAGCATTTTCATTTGTCTCTCATTATAAGTTTTAAATGGCATTTTCGTTTGTCTTTCATGCTGAAGTTTTAAATAGAATTTTCGTTTGTTTCGGTGATCTGTCACACTCACGTTTTAAATAAAAGTGTCGTTGGTCTGTTACGCTTAAGTATTGAAATAATATTGTCGTTGATCTCTCACGCTTAAGTTTTAAAAACATTATTATTGGTCTGTCAGGCTTAAGTTACCCATGTTTTTTTCTTGGATTTTTTTAATATACATTTAGAAGAGCATTTTTGTAGATCTGTCACAACTATGTTTCAAATTTAAATATAATGTGAACAAATATCTTGCTGAAAGCTTCCAACTTAGTATGCCTCCTATAAATCTGGCATTAAATCACAGTAGCCCCTTTTACGTCAAAGTTGCAATATAATTTGTTTAGAGTTAACAAAAGTAAAAAAAAATAGCATTTTAATCGGTATCTCAAGCTTTATATTTAAATAGGATTTTCGTTAAGCTTAAGATTGAAATAGAATTTTCGCCAGTCTCTTACACTCTTTTTAAATATTATTTTGCTTGGTCTGTCACGTTTAAGTTAAAAAAAAAACGAAGATCAATTGGACACATCTAAAGTTTCCCCGTTCTCGTATCAATTTCAGTTGTTTTCGCGCGACTTTTCGCTCTCATTTGCATTTGTAAAAGGGTTTCCCGCCTTTCTGCGTCTGAAATGATTTCACAGATGACGTTGATAATGTTATCACACCTTGTAATCAAAGTATGCACATAGAAGCCGAAGTACACGCCTACGCTGGGCGAGAGGTGGGACGGTTGTTGGATTTTAAATGTCAAGGCTTCTTGTGCATGCATAGTTTGTATACGAATACTTTCTAGATTAATTTGTTTTGTACGCGTAAATTTTATAAATAAACTAGAGGAATACACGTGTTAGGACGGGTAAAATAAAACAGAATAGTTTTGCACCACTTTTATGTCCACGTATGAAGCTTAAAATCAAGATATAATGATAGTATAGCTTGTCTCGAATCCTTATTTCAATTTGGATCAAAATCCTACATGATTCAAACCATAGAAAATGTCTTAAAATTAAGGTTTACGCCTTAAGGAGTCTTAAGAATGTTAGATAGCGAACGGGAGTGTTATGATGAGAGTGTTTGAATGACACCCTAAGGGTTAGAGGTGAGCTCAAAGCGGAAGTTAATGAAACCACGTGACTTCCAGCCTGGGTGGAGTCTCGATCTTTTTTTTTTTAGCGTCGCTGGTCGTGAAGAGCCTCAGCGGGTGGTGAGACAGTCGCGTACAATGCAGCCCGGTGTGTTACGTCTTTCCTTATTAAAAACACGTTCTCTAAATTAAAGTGACTTACTTCAAATGTATGGAATAAGGGTTTCAACTGCCGACAATACACAATGTGGCGTTGCAATAGTTGAGGTCACTTAAGAAGAAAAGAGGAAAAAAATAAAAATAAAAGTTAAAATTAAAAAAACAAGAAAGAACAAAGATAAAAAGAAAAGCCTTGAAAATGTCTTAGAAAAGTAGCTCGTGCATTATTTCTGGCACCAAGCTAACAAGCAAATAATCGGTCCCAAATGCATAAAAAAAACCCAAAAAACGGAACAATGTGTGATAATACACTTTCACGTCAGGCGGCACAATGATGAACCCCGCCAACAAAAAACTAAAACATTCAAGATATATATATATATATATATATATATAATTATTCTTGGTGATATATATACTTGCATTCCTTTTAGTGAGTTACGCAGTTTTTTTTGCTAATTGAACTTTAACATCGAATATGGACCCCTATATTTTCTGAACGGAAATTTTTCATGATTCGAATTTCTGGAAGAGTTTCTGATATATTTGCTGAACATTGCTGAACATTCATAATGTTCGAATTTCTGGAAGAGTTTCTGATATATTTGTTGAACATTGCTGAACGTTCATAATGTTCGAATTTCTGGAAGAGTTTCTGATATATTTGCTGAACATTGCTGAACATTCATAATATTCGAATTTCTGGAAGAGTTTCTGATATATGTGCTGAACATTGCTGAACATTCATAATGTTCGAATTTCTGGAAGAGTTTCTGATATATTTGCTGAACATTGCTGAACATTGCTGAACATTCATAATGTTCGAATTTCTGAAAGAGTTTCTGATATATTTGCTGAACATTGCTGAACATTCATAATGTTCGAATTTCTGGAAGAGTTTCTGATATATTTGCTGAACATTGCTGAACATTCATAATGTTCGAAGAGTTTCTGCATTATATCTGTATGTGCCTTTTTTTTAATACATGTTACGTTTTTCCATCGATGTTAATTCTCTTTGCTCAAACATAATTGTGGATATTGATTCACTTTGCTCTAGAATTTTTTATTTCATTATTTTTGTACTTTTATATATGTTCGTATATTTTCAAATCTGGCAATAATATTTTTACTGATTTATCCCTATAATCTTCTCTGAAAATTAAAACTTGCATTTTTGAAAACCGACGGGTTAAGCTAAAAAAAAGTTTATTAATATTTATCTATTTATTGTTCAAACTACTTTATGATTCAATAAATATTGTTCTTTTTTCAATTTATTCTCATCACTCATTTCATTATATATACATATATAATTTAATTAAATTGAATAACATAACGATAGGAATTTATATTAGATCCTATCGTGATAGGTAATAGCTTAATTCTAGAGATATAGCATAGATATCGGAAATAATGGAATAAACAAAGTAAAGTTACATATTTTACAAGTTTATTATCAGGTTTTTAAACAAGGAATATCATAAAATTACCCTTAATCCATGGATTCTTAAAGAATTACTCTTATCCTCAGAAAGAGAAAAACAATATGTTACTAATCATTGCTAAGTATTAATTTGAAAATTACATACAAAGTTTTTAGAAATGCTTCAAACAAAAATAGCCTTAAGAGAAAACTTCAATAATGAGATGACAGTCAATTGTAGTTGTTGAAAAATCTAATTGGAATATGGCAATTATATAAAGGCGAATATTCCAATTACATCTAGTTCGGGAAAAATGCAAGAGCCAGAAGTCTGTGAAAAATAAATATATATGTAGAAACATCATGCCATGAGTTGAGCTTCACTCATGGCATGATGTTTCTTACAGAACAATACGCCTTATACATAACCTGATAGATACTACCGCACCGGTTCACAGTGAGACAAGGGGTAATGGCAAGTAAGTGTTCATTTCATACTCTATTTGCCCAAAAATATTAGACTCACTACCGGATGTAGAATAATACAATAGACAGAACCGCGTATAGCTGACCCATAGATCGAAGCCCGACGGGTACTACAGGGCTGGGTCAGAATGCCACAGGGAGTAATTGCAACTAAGGTATGATTTTATAGCAATCTTAAACATTGACAATTGTTTTCTCTCTCAAAGAGCAGTCCCTGTCAGGTGATTTGACTCAACGGGGACCAATCAGCTTCCAGAGTGTATTAATTTCATTCGTCTCCTGAAGGACTACTTTATCCCCTTCGCAAATCGCGAACAGCAGTCAGAGCGTTTCCCGAAAACAATCAAGAATAATGCCCCCTCAATACTCTTCTCTTTCCTTTGTCAACTGGACACCCGAGCACCGGCTATCTCCCCACGAAGATAAACTTATTGTAGACTTTCGAGAGCCGAAAAACTTTCTTAGTCTTTCACTTAATTCCTTTCTTCATTTTGACTCTGACTACACATTCTCCAACCTACACCCAACGGTGTAGGTAATTGAAATAAATACTTATCGTTGTTGTTCATAAAAAGGATTTGTTGGTCCCCCGATTTATAAAATCGGGGGACTTATGTTTTGAGGCATGTCCGTCCGTCCGTCCGGATTTTTCTCCGCAACCATCCATTGAATTTCTCTGAAATGTTGCATGAAGTTGTAACTTTGGTCAGGTTTGAAAGTGACATTCTCCGATTAAAAAAAATAAATCTGATTAGCCCCCCCCCCCAGGAGGTCAAAGGGCCTCGAAATGGCAAAACATGTAATTTTTTTGCCCCATAACTTTTCATCCATCCATTCAATTTCTCTGAAACTTGGCCAAAATGTGGAGGCAATTGTTTCTAATAGAAAATAAGTATCGCTGACCTTGAAAAAAATCTGGTTCGTGCCCCCAGGGGGTCAAAAGCCCCTAAAATTGTAAAAAATTACCCTTTTCTCCCATAACGTTTGATCCATCCATTGAATTTTTCTGAAACTTGGCCAAAATGTAGAGGCAATTGTTCTGGATATAAAATGAGCATCTAGACATCAGAAAAATTCTGGTTCGCGCCCCAGGGGGTCAAATGGGGGGCAAAAATTGCATTTTACACTCGCCACATCGAGTCACATACAGAGGGGGACCACGCACGCGCGGCTTGTTTTCCTTTCGTGTGACGACCGTTTTAGTTAGTACAAACATATTATAGGCCTTGGTCTTAACAGTCTATGCTAAGATTAGCTGCGATAATTCAAAACTGTTTATGTCTTTAAATTGAGGACTCACTACCAGTGAATGCAGTAAACACGCAGGACAATAGTTTGTTTGTTTACACCAAAACCTTTTTTCGTAAATACCAAAATGATATTTTGACCTTTGGGTCGGCTTCATTAAAAGCAACTTATAACAACTTTACATTAAACGGAATGGATAACTAGATAAACCCATTGTTAGATGTTTACGGCGTCGAGTTGATATTTGCAGTCGACGATTCGTAAGCGGCCATTTTTTTTTTTTTACTTATTTTGATGAATCAATTCGCGTTCGCTCTTCCCGCTTTATTGCTAAAATGCCAAATCATCAAACAGCTCAACAACAATATACACGCGTGTCTAGTTTCATCACTTAACGGTTTCAAAGGAAAACATTAAACATTTATCATTCGACTTGAGATATACACACATAAACCAACAAAAGGAACAACATGTGTCAATTGTAAAACATAGGTTAGAATCTCTGAGGGCAACTAATTCAATTGACTTATGTGCAAACTACAGAGAGCTTCGCCACATACTTGAAAACAAAATCCCGCCACTTAACATTTTAACATAATCAGACAAATATTTTGGTATTGTCAGTTATTGTCAGTTATTGTTTCCCGAATCTCTCTCTCTCGCTCTCTCTCTCTTTCTCCCTCTCGCTCTCTCTTCCTCTCTATGTATGTATATATGAGGATAAAATACACGATATGTCATTAAATGAAATGCCGTGATGACAGGATGTATGTAAAAGAGAAAAAGGAAAAACAATTAAACACAGGAATAATATAATCAAACGAGAGTTTTACCAGTATGGTTCGGATCAACAAACGTCTTACACACATATATATATATATATATATATATATATATATTAATAGTTCGGCAGCAAGTCATTTCTTATGCAAGCGTCATTAAAGACCACGGAGTTTTCTCTCTTCACGATCTTTTTAATCAATTTATCGACGCGACGATCGATTCTTCGGTTTTCGGGCGTTAACTAGTGGAGTATGGCACCTAACGTTGTGTCGTTGGCCATTCCTCTAGCGCTTTCGGTCTCTCGATCGTCTTCAGGAAGCTTAGTCTTATTGTTACTAAGAGCCGTATTGTTTTATTATTAGTTATAAATCTATCAATTTACATACGTATATATATATATATATATATATATATCTTTATTTATTTATTTTATTATTATTTACTAACTAGGAGTTCTCACACAGGTCATAAGTGATTGCTCACCGACAACCGGTGGAATTCCCTGGAGTCTGAGTGATAACAAGGCTCCCCAGATTTACAGTATTCTCTACCTCTTTTCGATAGCCACCGCAAATAAATTTGCAGTATCACAACAGTCGTTCACCATTGATTTCTCGCCGGCAAGGACCATTGGTCTTCTCTGGGATTTGGGTGGTAATAAGCCTCCCCAAGGTCCCAGCAGTCTCCGCACTCCGAGTGGAGGTCTGGTTTGTGCTGTCCCTCCTCGGTCTTTACATCCTCCTTGACCCTATGCAAATATTTTGTGTGGTGTTAGCCTAGGCTGGTACTATTTTTTATTAATTTATTTATTAATTAATTCTTTTTTCTATTAATTAATTTTTTTTTGGGGGGGGGGAGCTGATTATTTTTATTTATTTTTTTGGAAGGGGAGCTGATGGTGTTTCTTGCTATTACTGTTCATTGGTTCATTTTTGTGTCGTGTCAGTTGAGGCTGCTGTAATTTATTGGGGGGGGGGGGAACTTATACAGCGATGTTTCTTGCATTTTCTGTTTCTTTGTGATGTGTTCTTCAGTGGTTTTGTTTTTTTCCTGTAGTAGATTCCGTGTGACCCTTCGTAGCTTATGCGGCTTATTATTATTATTATTATTATTATTATTATTATTATTATTATTATTATTATTATTATTATTATTATTATTGTGTATTAATTGTTAAAGACTGGTAGGGCGTTAGTACCAGTGGTGAATGCTATTTTATTAATTATGGGTTGTAATTTTTTATCTGTAGGGCTTCGAAGATTTTTAGTCTGTTGGTGCAGTTGTGTTTATGTATAATCTTAGTGTTAGTTGTTAATATTTGTCTTAGTTCGGCTAGTTTTATGCTTTGTGTGTGTGTGTGTGTGTGTGTGTGTGTGTGTGTGTGTGTGTGTGTGCTAACGTGTCATTGGATGGCACTAGTATCATTTAAGTGATGCGTAAGGCGTCAGGAGAGGGTTGTAGTTATATATATATATATATATATATATATATATATATATATATATATATATATATATATATATATGCTAGAATGTATATATATATATGCTAGAATGTACAACATGTAATAAAGCTTATATAGGTGCGACCAAAACATTTAATAATAGAGTATCTTTACATAAAAGCAACATTAAAATCAAAGAAAACCGTAAATTATTCGTCTCCCAACATGTGCACTCATGCAGCGGAGGAAAATTCAAAATAATGCCAATTTTCCAAAGCCAAGACTACACTTACTTACTAACACAAGAAAAAAACTTCATATTTAAATTTAATCCAGCATTAAACAGATCATAACTCTAACAACAAACACTCTGATCACACTTTATCCACCTCTAGTTAAGTACAAACATAAATAACTATTTATAGTTATCTATAGACTGGAAAATTCTTATTCAAGGAAGATAATCTTAGTACATAACTTCTTATTACGCACTTCTACACAGCTATGAGTCAAATAGCAACTTGTGTTAAATGAATCATTTACAATAGACATTAAATTTGCACATTAAATACCGGACTATGAAATCTAGTTGGACCGTTTGCATTAACTTATCTTTTACAAATATGTGTGTATATGTGTGTATGTATGTGTTTGTGTAAGTCCAAACATTTGAACGAAATGCTTCTGTAACTGTTATGTCACTGTTACAAAAGGTCAAGTTATGCAGCAGACACTATTGACCACAATATACAAACCCTTGATGGATATGGTTGCCATATTAACACCAGGTAAATTTGTCACGCATGTGATTTCCCAGTATGAAGTAACGACTAATGAGATCCTTAGGTCTGGACAAGTAACAATTGATTACCATTATCACAAAGATAATCTATATCATTTTGGTGAACTTACCCATCTTAAGCCTTGTGATCCTTTTCCTTATCCCCGTATTTACTTGATATTTTGTGGGCAGTTTCCCCGTTTCGGCAATGGTCATGCCTGGGGTTGTCAGAATTCATGCAAATGTTATACAAAGAAAACCACCCGGGAAGAGCAACGGTTGTGATTTTGCCTTTCATTGACTTTGATCCATCAAATATGTCATGTATCTATTCTACATTGATATTCCTGGTTGAACAAGTAAAATTATAACACAACTCGTGTTACCACATTTGACCATCCACTGTATCGGAAGGCTCAAACTATTATAGTTAATAAGCCATCTAGTAGCTGTTTGAAATCTATAGTGCTGAGAATTAGAGGATTACACATAGAGATGGGGTTTCCTGGGTGTATAGGCAATCTAATGGAAAAAGCAGGATTGTCAGAAGTTCTGGAAGAGATATATAGCCACAACTCAGTATCAAATATGCTTAGCGGAAATGCCCTTGCAAATTATGAAGAGGTCATTTTTTAATAGATGGAGCGCTCAATATATTACTTCTTGCAGACACATTTCAACTCACTATGCCACATACTTTTATATCTGACACTGAAACTCAAAGTGAAGAAAATACTCACACATCTATAGAAACATCTAATATAATTCAAGTGATAGGTACTAAGTTAGCAGAAAGTCGAATAATGTCAGCTAAAAATATTTGCAAAAATCATTGCAGATAAGAGTGTAGCTGAAGAATATATGATAGCAGCTATGACTATCCATGAAGAGTTGAATGAGAAAAAAGCAAAAGTTGACTAATCGTACTTGCTGCTTGTAGTTGCAATATATGAAAATGCTAGACATTCTGAAGCATTTTGATCTGGGCTGAAAGAACAGGAAATTAGAGTCTCCATCTTGCTTCATTGTATGACATGCTACCATTCTTTGTTACTGCAGGCCACAATTTGTATACTAAGACAATATTTTCTATATCTTCAACAAATGGCTACGTTATCAAGAGACCACCCTGATTTGTATTCTGTTTTAAAAATAGTTTACATGTTGTTTGCCATAGTAATACTGGGAAGGATTTCCCACTTATCTTATTGTTTATGCGAAGTATCAAATCCACCGGCAGACTAAAAAATGGTAGAAAAGCATCGAATCATGTGGATTAAATCTGTCCGGTTTGTTCTGAACTAACTCAAGTTATGCATCAGTTTACTGGTGTCAATTATAAAATTAGTAAATAGCACAAAGAAGTAATTGACACCCGAAAAAAGAGAGACTGCACGGATACTAGAAATTCCCTCAGTAAATCTGATGTCACTGCACATAATTATCTTACATATTGTTGTATAGGATTCAATAAATTTAGATCAAACATAAAATGTTGGCTATGAGATTCTAACAATTCATTCAAGTGAAAAGAAAACAGGCAGTTACGCTCGAATCAAAAACAGATGTAATTATAGACAAAAGAAGTAGTGCATATTCATCCACAAGTACTATTTCAACACCAAACATTAGTTGCAACAAAAGAAAACTTTAATATGAACTGTGTCGTTAAACAACAAATGTGTTTGATTCCGTTGGTTCTCCCAGATCTGCAAGCAAATTCTGGGAAGTTCCGTATGGAACCAGTTTCGATGCCGAGAATGCAAACTTTCCACTGGTAGACACTTTGTTTTGGATAGAGGGGCATTACTACACCCGATCATTTCGCATCATCGTCTTGCATTTAGATGAATATATTATGTATATATTAAATACGTACTGTACAAATATGACAAATGCGTTATTATATTAGCTGGTTACAGTGAACAACCTTCAGTAAAAGACAATTTATTTGGGAAGAGGAGTAAATACTGTAGATGTACACTGTAAATTAACTATAGTTCCAGCAAGAACAGGACATTTTCTTGGCTAATAAATCTTATAAACATAGACTTACCCAGATGTTTCCTGAATGTTTGGAACGAGCAGAATGTCGGTGTATCCACGCCAATAGTGATGCTGTCTTATTATTGAAACTGCTGTTAAAATATACACTGTTCGAAATATGACCGTGGCCTCAGCATATGCTTACATTTACCATTTCTTCATGCCTTACTTGGATGTAACACAACTTCATGATTATCCAATGCAGGCAAAGCAGTTGCTATTAAAATAAAAATAAAAAGACTTACAGCATTGTGCTGAGGTATTCTGTCTGTGTGAGGCATCAAATGAAAGCATTATTGCATCTGAAAAACGCCAGAAAGAAACGTCAACAAATCATCGATTTATTCCAAAAGATACATAAAAACATAATCACAGTGGATTAAATATCTTGCCTCCAACAACAGCTGCTGCAAAATTCTATTCCATGCATTATACTATTAAGTACAGATATGGTTAGTAACTAGTTTTCTAAATCCCATCAATTCGTGATGACAGGTGATCAATGGTGTCATCAACCAGAAATGACTGATATGCTACCAGCACCAAAAAGTCTTCTTAATTTGATCCGATGCAACTGCAAAAATATTGCAATACAGCATGGTGTACATGTATAAAGTATCGACTTAATTGTTCAGCACACAGTAGGAGAGTGTTGTGGTACAGCTTGTGCTAATCTGTCAGTGCCTTAAGATAACATTGAGTTAGATGATTGCAAAATAGTTGAATAACAAAAGTACTCAGAGAACACAACCTTCCGCCAAGGTTTATTGTGTTATCCTACTATGCAGGTGAAACTGGGTAATGTTTTTGAAAATGAGACACTATGTAAAGATAGGAACGTTTACACAGATTGATTGAGAAATGCCAGATTGACGAAGATTCACGTGAATTTGTTAAATGAGATGTTCTATTTTAAAATAAAAATGCTGCCGAATCTTGAATTTGTTTTATATCTAAGTGAAATTTGATCTGGTAATATTTAATACTATCTGGTAGCCATGTTTTGAATTTCAAAAGAATAGACAAGAAATTGACTGAGATGTGATTTTTTAAAAACTTTGACAATCATGTCAAATAGGGATTTTCCGAATTTAAAAAAATCCTGCATTCAGATACTGAACTAGATCAAATTCAGAATTTATTATGGGACTTTCCTGGGACTTTCCTGGGACTTTCCTGGGCCAAGATACAACTTTGGACTTTCCTACAACTTTGGTAAAAAGGCATTGAAATCTGGTGATTGTTATGTTGCATAAAGTTGATAACCGTTGTAGACCCGTGTTAGGGATCACAAAGATAACAACCACAAATTGTGACAGGTTAAAATATACAATGTATTTATTCATAGGAATACAGTAACGCCACTAAATGTGGTAGGGGATGACCGGATTCCTACCATGCGGTAAAACATGAATAGGAATGTCCTCGATATTTAACACCTACCCACTATAGGAGTATGTGACACAAGGTCGGAAAGTGGGATTTGAAAAGCCAGCGCCCGAGAACGTGAGCGCTTTAGCCATTAAAAATTGCCTGGACAGCCCCGTCGGCATTCCCCGGTAGGGGCGCCTCAGGCAGTAAGCTATCAACTTACTCCTCCCCAAAGAGGAGAGGCAAAGCCTGGGAGGGTGGACCTCCTAGAACTGCACAGGACAGACCCATAGACCGGCGGAATCATGCCCCGAAGGCCAAGACAACACCGGTCTATAGGGTGTAGTATCCATCGGAACAGATACCACACGTGGACACTCACATAATAGGCATGTCCTCGATATTTAACACCTACCCACAATAGGAGTATGTGACACAAGGTCGGAAAGTGGGATTTGAAAAGCCAGCGCCCGAGAACGTGAGCGCTTTAGCCATTAAAAATTGCCTGGACAGCCCCGTCGGCATTCCCCGGTAGGGGCGCCTCAGGCAGTAAGCTATCAACTTACTGCTCCCCAAAGAGGAGAGGCAAAGCCTGGGAGGGTGGACCTCCTAGAACTGCACAGGACAGACCCATAGACCGGCGGAATCATGCCCCGAAGGCCAAGACAACACCAATCTATAGGGTGTAGTATCCATCGGAACAGATACCACACGTGGACACTCACATGATAGGAGTGTCCTCGATATTTAACACCTACCCACTATAGGAGTATGTGACACAAGGTCGGAAAGTGGGATTTGAAAAGCCAGCGCCCGAGAACGTGAGCGCTTTAGCCATTAAAAATTGCCTGGACAGCCCCGTCAGCATTCCCCGGTAGGGGCGCCTCAGGCAGTAAGCTATCAACTTACTCCTCCCCAAAGGAGAGGCAAAGCCTGGGAGGGTGGACCTCCTAGAACTGCACAGGACAGACCCATAGACCGGCGGAATCATGCCCCGAAGGCCGAGACAACACCGGTCTATAGGGTGTAGTATCCATCGGAACAGATACCACACGTGGACTCTCACATAATAGGAGTGTCCACGATATTTAACACCTACCCACGTTAGGAGTATGTGACACAAGGTCGGAAAGTGGGATTTGAAAAGCCAGCGCCCGAGAACGTGAGCGCTTTAGCCATTAAAAATTGCCTGGACAGCCCCGTCGGCATTCTCCGGTAGGGGCGCCTCAGGCAGTAAGCTATCAACTTACTCCTCCCCAAAGAGGAGAGGCAAAGCCTGGGAGGGTGGACCTCCTAGAACTGCACAGGACAGACCCATAGACCGGCGGAATCATGCCCCGAAGGCCAAGACAACACCGGTCTATAGGGTGTAGTATCCATCGGAACAGATACCACACGTGGACACTCACATAATACGAATGTCCTCGATATTTAACACCTACCCACATTAGGAGTATGTGACACAAGGTCGGAAAGTGGGATTTGAAAAGCCAGCGCCCGAGAACGTGAGCGCTTTAGCCATTAAAAATTGCCTGGACAGCCCCGTCGGCATTCTCCGGTAGGGGCGCCTCAGGCAGTAAGCTATCAACTTACTCCTCCCCAAAGAGGAGAGGCAAAGCCTGGGAGGGTGGACCTCCTAGAACTGCACAGGACAGACCCATAGACCGGCGGAATCATGCCCCGAAGGCCAAGACAACACCGGTCTATAGGGTGTAGTATCCATCGGAACAGATACCACACGTGGACACTCACATGATACGAAGGTCCTCGATATTTAACACCTACCCACATTAGGAGTATGTGACACAAGGTCGGAAAGTGGGATTTGAAAAGCCAGCGCCCGAGAACGTGAGCGCTTTAGCCATTAAAAATTGCCTGGACAGCCCCGTCGGCATTCCCCGGTAGGGGCGCCTCAGGCAGTAAGCTATCAACTTACTCCTCCCCAAAGAGGAGAGGCAAAGCCTGGGAGGGTGGACCTCCTAGAACTGCACAGGACAGACCCATAGACCGGCGGAATCATGCCCCGAAGGCCAAGACAACACCGGTCTACAGGGTGTAGTATCCATCGGAACATATACCACATGTGGACACTCACATGATAGGAATGTCCTCGATATTTAACACCTACCCACTATAGGAGTATGTGACACAAGGTCAGAAAGTGGGATTTGAAAAGCCAGCGCCCAAGGACGTGAGCGCTTTAGCCATTAAAAATTGCCTGGGCAGCCCCGTCGGCATTCCCCGGTAGGGGCGCCTCAGGCAGTAAGCTATCAACTTACTCCTCCCCAAAGAGGAGAGGCAAAGCCTGGGAGGGTGGACCTCCTAGAACTGCACAGGACAGACCCATAGACCGGCGGAATCATGCCCCGAAGGCCAAGACAACACCGGTCTATAGGGTGTAGTATCCATCGGAACAGATACCACACGTGGACACTCACATGATAGGAATGTCCTCGATATTTAACACCTACCCACTATAGGAGTATGTGACACAAGGTCGGAAAGTGGGATTTGAAAAGCCAGCGCCCGAGAACGTGAGCGCTTTAGCCATTAAAAATTGCCTGGACAGCCCCGTCGGCATTCCCCGGTAGGGGCGCCTCAGGCAGTAAGCTATCAACTTACTCCTCCTCAAAGAGGAGAGGCAAAGCCTGGTAGGGTGGACCTCCTAGAACTGCACAGGACAGACCACAAGACCCGCGGAATCATGCCCCGAAGGCCAAGACAACACCGGTCTATAGGGTTTAGTATCCATCAGAACAGATACCACACGTGGACACTCACATAATAGGAATGTCCTCGATATTTAACACCTACCCACTATAGGAGTATGTGACACAAGGTCGGAAAGTGGGATTTGAAAAGCCAGCGCCCGAGAACGTGAGCGCTTTAGCCATTAAAAATTGCCTGGACAGCCCCGTCGGCATTCCCCGGTAGGGGCGCCTCAGGCAGCAAGCTATCAACTTACTCCTCCCCAAAGAGGAGAGGCAAAGCCTGGGAGGGTGGACCTCCTAGAACTGCACAGGACAGACCCATAGACCGGCGGAATCATGCCCCGAAGGCCAAGACAACACCGGTCTATAGGGTGTAGTATCCATCGGAACAGATACCACACGTGGACACTCACAAGATAGGAATGTCCTCGATATTTAACACCTACCTACTATAGGAGTATGTGACACAAGGTCGGAAAGTGGGATTTGAAAAGCCAGCGCCCGAGAACGTGAGCGCTTTAGCCATTAAAAATTGCCTGGACAGCCCTGTCGGCATTCCCCGGTAGGGGCGCCTCAGGCAGTAAGCTATCAACTTACTCCTCCCCAAAGAGGAGAGGCAAAGCCTGGGATGGTGGACCTCCTAGAACTGCACAGGACAGACCCATAGACCGGCGGAATCATGCCCCTAAGGCCAAGACAACACCGGTCTATAGGGTGTAGTATCCATCGGAACAGATACCACACGTGGACACTCACAAAATAGGAATGTCCTCGATATTTAACACCTACCCACAATAGGAGTATGTGACACAAGGTCGGAAAGTGGGATTTGAAAAGCCAGCGCCCGAGAACGTGAGCGCTTTAGCCATTAAAAATTGCCTGGACAGCCCCGTCGGCATTCCCCGGTAGGGGCGCCTCAGGCAGAAAGCTATCAACTTACTCCTCCCCAAAGAGGAGAGGCAAAGCCTGGGAGGGTGGACCTCCTAGAACTGCACAGGACAGACCCATAGACCGGCGGAATCATGCCCCGAAGGCCAAGACAACACCGGTCTATAGGGTGTAGTATCCATCGGAACAGATACCACACGTGGACACTCACAGAATAGGAATGTCCTCGATATTTAACACCTACCCACTATAGGAGTATGTGACACAAGGTCGGAAAGTGGGATTTGAAAAGCCAGCGCCCGAGAACGTGAGCGCTTTAGCCATTAAAAATTGCCTGGACAGCCCCCTCGGCATTCCCCGGTAGGGGCGCCTCAGGCAGAAAGCTATCAACTTACTCCTCCCCAAAGAGGAGAGGCAAAGCCTGGGAGGGTGGACCTCCTAGAACTGCACAGGACAGACCCATAGACCGGCGGAATCATGCCCCGAAGGCCAAGACAACACCGGTCTATAGGGTGTAGTATCCATCGGAACAGATACCACACGTGGACACTCACATGATAGGAATGTCCTCGATATTTAACACCTACCCACATTAGGAGTATTTGACACAAGGTCGGAAAGTGGGATTTGAAAAGCCAGCGCCCGAGAACGTGAGCGCTTTAGCCATTAAAAATTGCCTGGACAGCCCCGTCGGCATTCCCCGGTAGGGGCGCCTCAGGCAGCAAGCTATCAACTTACTCCTCCCCAAAGAGGAGAGGCAAAGCCTGGGAGGGTGGACCTCCTAGAACTGCACAGGACAGACCAATAGACCGGCGGAATCATGCCCCGAAGGCCAAGACAACACCGGTCTATAGGGTGTAGTATCCATCGGAACAGATACCACACGTGGACACTCACATAATAGGAATGTCCTCGATATTTAACACCTACCCACTATAGAAGTATGTGACACAAGGTCGGAAAGTGGGATTTGAAAAGCCAGCGCCCGAGAACGTGAGCGCTTTAGCCATAAAAAATTGCCTGGACAGCCCCGTCGGCATTCCCCGGTAGGGGCGCCTCAGGCAGCAAGCTATCAACTTACTCCTCCCCAAAGAGGAGAGGCAAAGCCTAGGAGGGTGGACCTCCTAGAACTGCACAGGACAGACCCATAGACCGGCGGAATCATGCCCTGAAGGCCAAGACAACACCGGTCTATAGGGTGTAGTATCCATCGGAACAGATACCACACGTGGACACTCACATGATAGGAATGTCCTCGATATTTAACACCTACCCACTATAGGAGTATGTGACACAAGGTCGGAAAGTGGGATTTGAAAAGCCAGCGCCCGAGAACGTGAGCGCTTTAGCCATTAAAAATTGCCTGGACAGCCCCGTCGGCATTCCCCGGTAGGGGCGCCTCAGGCAGCAAGCTATCAACTTACTCCTCCCCAAAGAGGAGAGGCAAAGCCTGGGAGGGTGGACCTCCTAGAACTGCACAGGACAGACCCATAGACCGGCGGAATCATGCCCCGAAGGCCAAGACAACACCGGTCTATAGGGTGTAGTATCCATCGGAACAGATACCACACGTGGACACTCACAAGATAGGAATGTCCTCGATATTTAACACCTACCCACTATAGGAGTATGTGACACAAGGTCGGAAAGTGGGATTTGAAAAGCCAGCGCCCGAGAACGTGAGCGCTTTAGCCATTAAAAATTGCCTGGACAGCCCCGTCGGCATTCCCCGGTAGGGGCGCCTCAGGCAGTAAGCTATCAACTTACTCCTCCCCAAAGAGGAGAGGCAAAGCCTGGGAGGGTGGACCTCCTAGAACTGCACAGGACAGACCCATAGACCGGCGGAATCATGCCCCGAAGGCCAAGACAACACCGGTCTATAGGGTGTAGTATCCATCGGAACAGATACCACACGTGGACACTCACATGATAGGAATGTCCTCGATATTTAACACCTACCCACATTAGGAGTATGTGACACAAGGTCGGAAAGTGGGATTTGAAAAGCCAGCGCCCGAGAACGTGAGCGCTTTAGCCATTAAAAATTTCCTAGACAGCCCCGTCGGCATTCCCCGGTAGGGGCGCCTCAGGCAGTAAGCTATCAACTTACTCCTCCCCAAAGAGGAGAGGCAAAGCCTGGGAGGGTGGACCTCCTAGAACTGCACAGGACAGACCCATAGACCGGCGGAATCATGCCCCGAAGGCCAAGACAACACCGGTCTATAGGGTGTAGTATCCATCGGAACAGATACCACACGTGGACACTCACATGATAGGAATGTCCTCGATATTTAACACCTACCCACATTAGGAGTATGTGACACAAGGTCGGAAAGTGGGATTTGAAAAGCCAGCGCCCGAGAACGTGAGCGCTTTAGCCATTAAAAATTGCCTAGACAGCCCCGTCGGCATTCCCCGGTAGGGGCGCCTCAGGCAGTAAGCTATCAACTTACTCCTCCCCAAAGAGGAGAGGCAAAGCCTGGGAGGGTGGACCTCCTAGAACTGCACAGGACAGACCCATAGACCGGCGGAATCATGCCCCGAAGGCCAAGACAACACCGGTCTATAGGGTGTAGTATCCATCGGAACAGATACCACACGTGGACACTCACATAATAGGAATGTCCTCGATATTTAACACCTACCCACTATAGAAGTATGTGACACAAGGTCGGAAAGTGGGATTTGAAAAGCCAGCGTCCGAGAACGTGAGCGCTTTAGCCATTAAAAATTGCCTGGACAGCCCCGTCGGCATTCCCCGGTAGGGGCGCCTCAGGCAGCAAGCTATCAACTTACTCCTCCCCAAAGAGGAGAGGCAAAGCCTGGGAGGGTGGACCTCCTAGAACTGCACAGGACAGACCCATAGACCGGCGGAATCATGCCCCGAAGGCCAAGACAACACCGGTCTATAGGGTGTAGTATCCATCGGAACAGATACCACACGTGGACACTCACAAGATAGGAATGTCCTCGATATTTAACACCTACCCACTATAGGAGTATGTGACACAAGGTCGGAAAGTGGGATTTGAAAAGCCAGCGCCCGAGAACGTGAGCGCTTTAGCCATTAAAAATTGCCTGGACAGCCCCGTCGGCATTCCCCGGTAGGGGCGCCTCAGGCAGTAAGCTATCAACTTACTCCTCCCCAAAGAGGAGAGGCAAAGCCTGGGAGGGTGGACCTCCTAGAACTGCACAGGACAGACCCATAGACCGGCGGAATCATGCCCCGAAGGCCAAGACAACACCTGTCTATAGGGTGTAGTATCCATCGGAACAGATACCACACGTGGACACTCACATGATAGGAATGTCCTCGATATTTAACACCTACCCACATTAGGAGTATGTGACACAAGGTCGGAAAGTGGGATTTGAAAAGCCAGCGCCCGAGAACGTGAGCGCTTTAGCCATTAAAAATTGCCTGGACAGCCCCGTCGGCATTCCCCGGTAGGGGCGCCTCAGGCAGTAAGCTATCAACTTACTCCTCCCCAAAGAGGAGAGGCAAAGCCTGGGAGGGTGGACCTCCTAGAACTGCACAGGACAGACCCATAGACCGGCGGAATCATGCCCCGAAGGCCAAGACAACACCTGTCTATAGGGTGTAGTATCCATCGGAACAGATACCACACGTGGACACTCACATGATAGGAATGTCCTCGATATTTAACACCTACCCACATTAGGAGTATGTGACACAAGGTCGGAAAGTGGGATTTGAAAAGCCAGCGCCCGAGAACGTGAGCGCTTTAGCCATTAAAAATTGCCTGGACAGCCCCGTCGGCATTCCCCGGTAGGGGCGCCTCAGGCAGTAAGCTATCAACTTACTCCTCCCCAAAGAGGAGAGGCAAAGCCTGGGAGGGTGGACCTCCTAGAACTGCACAGGACAGACCCATAGACCGGCGGAATCATGCCCCGAAGGCCAAGACAACACCGGTCTATAGGGTGTAGTATCCATCGGAACAGATACCACACGTGGACACTCACATGATAGGAGTGTGCTCGATATTTAACACCTACCCACGTTAGGAGTATGTGACACAAGGTCGGAAAGTGGGATTTGAAAAGCCAGCGCCCGAGAACGTGAGCGCTTTAGCCATTAAAAATTGCCTGGACAG
>OY744544.1:58193324-58253324 GCA_963556195.1 Sepiola atlantica | reverse complement strand
TGGGAGCCAGAATCGGACGTGACGTCACACGTCTGATAGAGAAATGGGGTAAGAGGAGTAGGCAGTCGTTTAGAAGTTTTCGAAGCGAACACCACGAATAAAGATGTCTTAACATCAGCAATAAATTAGGGGGCCAACAGCCCATACGATCCGTGAACAGAAACGCAGCCCCGTCGCTGACACAAAAGAAAACAATGACGACAACAATAAAATGTTTTTTCTTCGAACTTTTCTTTCTGTTGTTGTGTCCAACTTTAATTCCAACGAGAATCCACCACTCAAGACACAGAGGGTTGCTGTAGTTGAACGTGGGCGATGTGATACTATCGTGACCCGGGGAGTCACTCAGTGTTGTATTCTGAGTGACTCAGCAGTAAATGTAATTCGAGGTCACGAGGATCGCATGCGTTCCGACTAGCTGCTCCATCAATCGCTCCACGCCCACGCTGTGTTGAAGATCCGCCGACATTTCCTGTTGATTCAGCTGCGTCAGGAAGTTAGGTTGGAGGTCGGTTTTGTTGGCAACCCAAAAACAAGAAAAACTCGCCGAGAACAATAACAAATATTTATTGGAACACAGGTGTGTAACAATAATAACAAAAAGAAAAGTTATGTCGTTCTTGTAGGGTAGAAAACACCCGTTGAAGAATCTGACTGGTTCTAAGTCTTGGTAAGGGGACTTTTAAAGTTTTCTTTGAGATTTTGTCCCTTAGTTGAATTTAGAACAGAGTTCCCCCTTTTGGTCGGTCGCCAACACAGTGCTTCTCTCAGTCTATCTGTCTCACTGAGCTGACCGACGGTCCTCTGTCGAATTCTCCCAGAGCCAGTTCTTTTATTGAGAATTTCTACTCGTCACAAGGTTTGTGATTCACTCACCAATCAAAATTCGTCTTGCATTTTTCTGCTCTTTTATGATTAGTTGAGCAATGAAAAACCTTTATTTTAACAACAAGATGGGCCTTAATTATGGGCCCCCAATATAGGGGCTGGGTCTTAATCAAGAATTAGCACGCCTTAATATCAGTTGGCAGGTGATTATATTTGTCAGATATGGAAAGTGTACTCTCGCGACCTTTCCAATCTTTCGACACAAAATTGTTTGTCATAAAATAATTTATTCATTGTTCTGAATTAGATTTCACTTATAATTTTGAAAGGTCATCATGAAAATCAAATCGTTAACACCTGTCGAAATCAAGTATGATTCTCTTCCCATTCTGACTTTGATATAAGAAATATAAACAATTCAATTTGAGTTATTTCTTTCAATTGTCATTGTTAATCAGGAAAAACAAGGTTCTAGCGTGACCTTTCAATGATCGAAAATAAAGTTCTAGCTTTCACGATCACCCCAGTGCAAAAGATGACCTTTCAAATTAGATCGTTCACAAAAACAATATTCTGCGTGCCAATTCTTAATTCATTTCAACCAGATTTATTACATAATCTAATTAAATTCACATAATTAATTAAAAACCTTTAATCAATTAAAATTCCACCAGACAGTTCCTCACCGTGCCACAGGCGACACGGGCTATGTTTTTGAACGCCTTCTATTTTATTTTGTTGTTACTTGTGAGACATTAGACCCCTCTTGAGAAGGGAAGTTAATTAATACAGGTCTACCCTGATCCAAAATGGTAGTACCTGCTAGTCTCCTATCGTTTGGGCAAATATAATATGACTTTGCTATAGCATCAAGCGAGTTAGTTTAATGAAATCTGTTCTGGCTATGATACAAACTAAATTCGATGATTAAACAATATCCTTGGGTGTTTTCAGTCTCTCTGTACAAGGAGTTTCTCAGCACCCCCTGAAATTTGGATATTTCCCCTCTGAAGTAAACTTTGACCAATTTTTCCAAATAAAAAATGGTGTATTATCTCCTTGGGCCACCCACCACGTCCCTTGGGTTGCAGACGGAGGCAATAATAGAGGACATCTTCGAAGACGCCGTTGACAATGAGGAAATTATGAAGAAAGTAAACAAAATGAAGACATAATACTGACAGGTCGAATCTTTTAAAATAAAAGTATTAGCTGCTTAAGTATGTACAGGGTGTTTCAAAAGTCTTGGGAACATAACGATTTTTAATAACTCAAAAACTATTAGGAGTTGAAAAATGAAATTGGTACCGTTGGAAAGGTTAAAGTTTCAAGTTTTGTGGGGAATCTTCAAAGTTGCTCAATATGAGCACCATTCGTCACACGGCAGACATCTAGTCGATAGTCCATTTCCTGCCAAACGCGTTCCAGCATCTTGACGTCAATGGTTCCCACAACTGCCGTTACTCGAGCCTTTAGTTCGTCAATATCTCTTGGAAGGGGCGGCACATAGACTTGTTGCTTGACAAAGCCCCAAAGGAAAAAGTCACACGGGGTAAGATCTGGAGACCTAGGAGGCCAGGGCATGAGAACGTCATCACCTCGACCAGATCTCCCAATCCATCTACCAGGCAGCCTTGTGTTAAGAAACTGCCTTACTCTAAGACTCCAGTGTGGTGGTGCACCATCTTGTTGAAAAATGAAGTCATCAAATTCTGCTTGTTCCAACTGAGCCATTAACCAGTCTTCCAGCATGTTGAGATAGGATTCACCAGTGATAGTTGCCTCTTCAAAGAAGAACGGTCCATAGACACCTTTCTTGGAAATTGCACAAAACACGTTCACTTTTGGTGAATCTCGCTCGTGCTCAAGAAGTTCATGAGGATTCTCAGTACCCCATATGCGAGTGTTATGCTTGTTAACTTTGCCATTCAGATGGAAGGTCGCCTCATCGCTAAAAACAAGCCGGTCATCAAAGCCGTTATCTTCCAACTTCTCTTGCATTGCAATGCAAAAGTCACGGCGAAGTGGCTTATCAGTGTCCTTCAACTTTTGGACAAACTTGAGCTTGTAAGGTACCATTTACAGTCGTTTCCTTAAGACACGCCAGACAGTTGCTGGAGCAAGCTGAAGTTCCCTGCTGGCTCTTCTCACTGATTTACGGGGGCTCCGCTGAAAGGCTGTCCGAACTTGCTCAACTGCATCTTCTGAAGTTGAAGGGCGACCTGTTCGCTTACTTGGGCACAAACACCCATCTTTCACAAATTTAGCATGCCATCTGACAATGGATTTCCTTTCAGGGGCTTCTTTTTTAAATTTCCTGCGAAATGCACGCTGAACACATGTCCACGATTCAGTCTTTGCAAATTGGAGGACGCAAAATGCCTTGTCTTGTTTAGAGAACGCCATTGCTGCACCTGGAAAGATAACACGAAAATCATTAGTATGACCAAAAACTTGATTAAGCAAGCTTTAAAATGGCACCAGTTTCATTTTTCTACCTGGAATAGTTCATGAGATATACGCATTTGTAATGTTCCCAAGACTTTTGAAACACCCTGTATATTTTTCAATTTTGCAAATTTGCAAATTATATATATATATATATATATATATATGAACATATATTTAAAATGATATATATATATACATCATGTGCATCACGAACGTTTTTGATTTTCGTCGAATAAATTTCTAGTGACAAACTCAAATAAACCGTGCGAGTTACTTCTTTTGGTATCAAACTGACTTCTCAGCTGCCTTTTAAAATTCTCTACGGCGGGAAGAGGTAAACACTTGTGTAAACGTTACTGTCTCTGGAAGTGCCACTCAAGTCATGACATAGGTCTACCAGGACTTTTATCCCACCAAGTGCAGTGATAACAACAAGAAACAGAGGAGGTCTAAAAATTCAGCCATGGTTAGTTGCACAGAAAATAGTTCTTATTATATTGCAACTACTGTTCTAAGTCTGACAAGTAGAGCGAAACCTTAAATTAAATACTTAAGTGTGTTCTTCATAATTGTCATACCTATTCCCTGCCTCCTTTGTTCCAGCTCGTTTGACCCATTGGTCTAGTGGTCTTCACCAATTTGCTGTTTTTATACTTCGTTATAATACAGCTTCCTATTCCAGTAGCTTCTTTCCAAGAACTGCGAGCTTGTGGAACTTTCTTCCTGCTGACTGTTTTCCTAATATCTGTAGCCTTGATCTTTTCAAGACTAATGTCAATATGCATCTCTTGTGTTTGCGATAATCATCTTTGGTTCTTTTTAGCTCCTTACATCAAGTGGCTTCATGCCTTGTATGGAGTGATTTCCATTTAAAAAAAAAAAATCACTGCATCCCGGACACAAAAATCTGAGGTTGTCACATGAACAAAATGAAGAAGAAAATGATATCAAACAAATATAATAGCCGTGAGGCTCAGAAGTAAGATATGAGTGTAATAATCGGTAGAAGATTCTTTAATCGTTAACAAGACGAAGCAGGTGTATATTCTGCGAATAACCTTTCTTCTTTCCGATACCGTTTCCGTCACAAACTTATACTTGAGGGTTCTTTATAAGTTGCAGGAACGTATCTGTAATTTGATTAGCCCTACCTTTCATTCTTTTATGCACAGTCGTAGTTTTTTCCTCTAAATACTATTATTGTTTGTGTTCTTCATAATTGTCATACCTATTCCCTGCTTCTTTTGTTCCAGCTCATTTGACTAGTTGGTCTAGTGGTCTTCACCAATTCGCTGTTTTTATACCTCGTTATAATACAGCTTCCAATTCCAGTAGCTTCTTTCCAAAACGTGCAGGCTTGTGGAACTCTATTCCTGCTGACTGTTTTCCTCCTACCTATAACCTTAGTGTTTTCAAGACTAAGCTCAATAGGCATCTCCTGTGTTTGCGATAATGTACTTCCGTTCTTTTAAGCTTCTTACATCAAGTGGCTTCATGCCTTGTCTGGAACGATTTCCATAAAATAAGGTCAATGAATTCGCCCTCCCTGAAGACAAAAAAATAATTTCTTGTTGTTTTGTGCAAAATTAAAAATTTGTCACTTATTTCATCATTAACTTTATGAGCACCCATTTTTGAGTGGCTTTTTCTTCATCAGTGCTGATAAATTAGTAAAAGAAACAAGAACTAAATAAATACAGTTACCTTAATTATGTTACATACTTCTATGTTTAATCATCTCTACTTATATAAAGTTAGGTATGTGTATATGTTTATATATTTGTATGTACAGGATTTATTCCTAAACCAATTAACCGATCATTATATATATAATTTAGTTTCATGCAAAGGCGGTAGAAAGGGTGGGAGTTACCTCCGATTTTTGTAAAACTTTAACAATGGGTATATTATTAATATCTATGGTAAACATTTATCAAATTTCAGTTTCTTTGGCGTATTTTAAAGTGTTCTAATAGGCATAATATGAGCACAACCTGGAAATATTTTAAAATGAAAGAGAAAAACACGTGTCAATCAGAAAGAAAAGAAAGGAAAAAGGTGCATTATGGAAATAGAGTCGATTTTTGACTGCTAGGATTGACCGACATGCTGTTTCTATTCTCCCTTCACCTAAACACTTGAAATTGTTTTGTCCTGCATTTTTTCGATTGCTAAATTTTGCGTGACGGGATGTATATATATATATATATATATATATATATATATATATATATATATACATACAAAGAAGTAAAGATCAGGAAAATAAAGATATAATGTATACCTTTAAATTAGAACCTCTCATGAAAGAATTGATACTCGGTATTCGAGATAGAGCAAGTAAAGGATTCGAGTAAAGATTGTAAAAATACAAAATCTATTATGTCCTCAGTTGCTCCTCAGTTGAAACGCCTTGTTTTGAGCAACTAACGACGTAATAGATATCTCTCTCTCTCTCTCTCTCTCTCTATATATATATATATATATATATATATATATATATATATATAGATAAAGTGGTGTACTAAAAGCGAACTTTTAGGAAAAGTAAAACCTATTGTGAAAAGTATACAGCTCAATATCCAGGATAGAGCAGGTAGAATGTTGTTTCTTCCCCTACAACTTTTATTTTATTTTTTCAAATTTTAAATCTTGGCCTTTGCCAACTTATCTATCCCAGCGACTTCCTCTGATGATAAGATTTTGATCTTTGAAAAGCCTGGCTTAAGGAAAATTTAACTTGAATAAATTGCTTTTTTTGCGGAATATACCTTGCTCTGAGCAATTGAATTGAATTATGATTTGGCTTTTGCTTCTCTAATTCCTTTCCATTCTTCTTCATTATATATATATATATATATATATATATATATATATATATATATATATATATATATATATATATATATATATATATATATATAAAGAAAACATGCATATACATATTGTAGCTGTCGGCACTATCATTTATTTCGACCTCCTGACCGCTTTAGAATTCTAACGGGCAACGACATAGTGGAAATGACGACAATAGAAATATTCACCAGTCAACAAAGAAATAGTATAAGCAGATAGAGGGGGACGAACAACTTAAGTTAAAATCATCAAAAGGAAGGGGAGAGAAATATAAAGAGGTTAGATAATATGTATCTCAAGTTGGGACGATAAAGTAAAATTAAAACCTTTTTTATTAAAATACGTCGATTTGATCTAGTTAAAAAGATTAAATTGAAAAATCATACGAAAATGTTTCAATCTCAACTGGTGAAGGACATTAAAGATACAAACAAATTCAAACAAAGTTTTGGTCACGGCCGATAAGTCTGCAAACATATATAAAATGTGCTCATTCAGTATAAAAAACTATTTTAGATAAAATTTCTACTACTTACAGAAAGGACATTCATGAAACGGAATCTACGATTAATGAAGACACCATGGAATTCACATCTAAATTGAAGATTAAAGATAGAATAGGTAAAATAGATTTAAAAATGCACATATTTTATTTATTAAGGATCATAAAAAAGAATTCCCAGAATAACAAACAATCGAGATTAATTAACTTTACCAAATCTGAACTTGGCCACGTCTCTATGGAGATTCTCCAGAATGTAATAAGTGTGACTTTGAGATCTACATATTTTAATCTTTGGAAGAATTCGTCGGATACTATCAAGTGGTTTAACGAAATTAAGAATAAGGGAAGTGCCTCATTTATACAGATTAACATCATGTATTTTTACCCTTCAATTTCTAAGGAGTGGGTAATCAACAGCATCAACTATGCCAGAGATTTCATTGATATATCCGATGAACAGGTGAGACTGATTATGGCTAGAATGTGAGTAATCGGAAGACTTGGATTAAGCAAAAACAATAGTGACTTTAATGTCCCGATGCGGACTTTTACCTCAACACAGATTGCAGATCTGGTGGGCATTTACATAATTTACACTATTAGTAGAATTGTATATCTTAATTTAGTAGGGTTATATAGGTACGATGGTTTAATTACGGTTCCCAATAGTAACGGCCCTTGGGTATCTAACATTTAAAAAAATTAAATATAGCATTTAAATATTTAGGACTAAAAATAGAGATAACCACTAACTGTAATGAAGTAAACTATTTAGATATTACACTGAACTTAAAATAGAGGATATATAAACGTTTAGATAAAGACAACCACACTCCAATATACATTAACACTGGATCTAACCACCCGAAATGTATATAAAACAAATACCAACAAATATTCATTCTAGGATTAATAAATTCTCAGCAAATAAAGACATTTTTAAGGCAAATAAACATATATATAATAGAGCATTAGAGAGCAGTGGTTACACGAAGAAAGTAGAATATATTGAGAATAAAAATAAAAATAAATCCAAGAATAGAAGCCGCAAAATAATATGGTTAGAGCGCCATACTTCCAACTATCTAGCATTAATATCGGTAAATCCTTCTTAAATTTAATAGATAAACACTTCAACACGAATAATCCTTTAAGTAATATATTTAATAGAAAAACAGTTTAAATGAGTTATTCCTGTTCCAATAATATGGATAGTATAATAAGTACACATAATCAAAAAATATTAAATAACATGATAATCCTAATGTAAAAGAAAATAAATGTAATTGTTAAGTGAAAAGTGAATGCCCACTAGATGATAATTGTAAAGTAGAGTGAATAGTTTATAAGGCCACAATTTTTCCGGAAGTAAACACCAGGGACAAGAAAATTTACAACGGTATATCTGCGGAGAACTTGAAACAACGTTTTTACAACCATACACACTCTTTTGTGAACCTAGAACGGAGTTGGCTAAACAGTAGTGGTCACTAAAGAACGAAAATCTTACACCAGTGGTTTCTTGGTTAA
The DNA here is from genome assembly GCA_963556195.1 of Sepiola atlantica. Lineage (NCBI taxonomy): Eukaryota > Metazoa > Mollusca > Cephalopoda > Sepiida > Sepiolidae > Sepiola > Sepiola atlantica. The sequence continues at coordinate 58,245,154 of OY744544.1, read as the reverse complement.
TTTTGTGTAAATATCCTGAGAGGATTTAGACAAAGATGCAATTTCTGCTTGGAAGAAACAATACAGATTCTGAGATACGAACACAGTAATCTTTTAAACAGAAGAGATGAACTGATGGCCACGTGTAGACATAAATTTAAATTTAAAATTACAAGCAACTCTTAATTATAGATTTACAGTAATCCTGAATTGTGGATCTACCTAAATTTAGTCCGTTCGTATGTCTCTTAATTTGGGATTAATTTATTTCTACTAATATTCTTGTTGGTTATAATGGTTATTCTTAACTATTTTGGGATTACGATATCATTTCCCTAAAAAAACCTACTTCTGCTTTCTCTATCTCCTCTTTTTATTTTTTATTTTTTATTGTTATTATTATTTTTATTTATTCGACTTCTATTTTTTCCTTTGATTTTCCCTACATATTTTATTCTATTTTGTTTTATATTATTAATTTTAATATTTAGTATTATCATTATTATTAACCTAATTATTACTATCATCATCATTATTATTATTATCATTATCTATTATCTATTATCAAGGGAGATGATGGTAGTTAAGTGGATATCGACGCGGACTGACCACCTGGGTGTTCGAAGTTCAAATCCAGTCGGTTCCACAGTACCACTTTCACTTAGGGGTGTTGGCAACCTTCTCGTGGTCCTTCCCGTAAGTACCCGATGTCTTTCCAGAAGGATTTCTAACTGAAGAAACATCGGTGAAACTAATGCCAACACCAGAATCATCTGATTCACACGAAAGAAGATCTATTATTATTATTTTTACACATTGTTATTATTATTACGATTATCATTATCATTATCATTATCATTTTCATTATTATTATTATTATTATTATTATTATTATTATTATTATTATTATTATTATTATTATTAATTTTATTATTATTATTACCTACCATTACCTCCATTACTACTGTTTTATTGCTTCATTTCTTCACTAAATTAACTCATGTTATCTCAAATTGATACAAATACATTAAACGCTTTAGTTAGGTCTTTCTTTTTTTCAGGTTTCATTTTATGTTATTTTATTTTCGTGTATATTTCTTCTTTCTCACATTGTTTTCTTTTTCCTTTTCAACTTGTTAATTTCCTTATTTTATTTTTTCTTCTCTTTTATTTATTTTATTTAATTTTAATTTTATTTATTTTTATTATTTTTATTATTTCATTTTTTAATTTTTTATTCTTTATTTGTATTCTTGTTTGTATTGTTATTCGGACCCCCCCCCCACCTTCGCTTTATTCTTTTCGACTTTTTTCGCTCCTCTCCCCCTCCGACACCACCGAGTCTGGCGATCTGATTCGGAAGGCCTCGCAGACCGAAGGGGCGGTAAAGTTTAGCTTCGTGTCATCATATCATGACATGATTTTCGAGGTAATCATCGACGTATTTTCATAAAAAAGGTATTAATTTTACTTTATTGTCCCAAATTGAAATACATATTATCTGACCTCTTTATATTTCGCTCCCCTTCTTTTATGATTTTAACTTACGTATGTTGTGCTTACTCCTTTTTCTTTATCTGCCTATGCTATTTATTTTTTGACTCATTCCCTCGCCGACTTATTTTAGGCAAAGAATTTTGGGGGTTTCAACGAACTTTTGGTCCCATTTCAGATTAGTGTAGGTTACCTGTTTTGGTTAATATTTAGTTAATAAAATAGCTAGTTAGGGTTAGCTAGCGTATGAATGATTTCATTAGGCCCCGTTTATTTTTACCGTTGCCCCATTCGTTTTTTTAACCCCAATTTAAGCTTGATATGTCTACGTATCTGCCACTGTTTAGAAAAAAATGAGAGGGGGGATCTTTTATATGTTCCTCCTCTTCTTTTTTGATGATTTTAACTAAAGTGTGTTGCTCTTCCCCTTGTTTATCCCCCCCTCTCTCTCGGCCTATGCTATTTCTTCTTGGCTGGTGAATATTTCTAATATGTAGCTGTCCCGTTAGCATTACGAAGAGGCCAGGAGGTCGAAATAAATTATAGTGCTGACAACTACAATGTGTATGTGAATTCTTTCTTTCTATATTTTATTCTTGCTCTGTTTTCTACATTGAGCTCTCTTACTGCGATTTCCTACCAAAATTATTGACTTTAACACACTATATATATAAATATATATATATATATATATATAATTATAATATAAAATGAAGTAATAAAATAAGGTGTCAATCAAATTTTATTAGAATTCAAAGTTTATGCAAAGCATCCTTAAGTCCTTAGCTCATGTTTGTATCTTGGAGTAATGTCCTTCCTGATTATGCTTCTCAACTTGTATGACCTGGATGGACTGTATGGATTCAACAAAAGTATGTTTTTGGATTGATATGTTTGATGTTATGTATTTTTATGTATTTGTGTATATAATTTTATATATTTTCAAAGCGTAATTTTATTGCCTGTAGTAGTATAACTGCGGTAATGGTCCTCTGAAGAGAAGAATTATCTTTGAAAACTCATGAGCTAAGGACTTAAGGATGCTTTGCATGAACTTTGAATTCTAATAAAATTTGATCGACACCTTATTTTATTACTTCATTTTATATTATAATATTAATGCTCTATCCAGTATATTGAGCTTCAGTTTTTTATCCGGATGTTTCACTAATTATAAGATATTAGTTGACGCTTATATCTTTTGTTGGATTGCTTCATATATATATATATATATATATATATATATATATATATATATATATAATTAAATACATTGCTCTTTATTATAGAATCGTGGATTATTTGTAAAATTACTTCCACTGATAACTATCCAGTCAAGGTGTAGTTTAAAGGTCATTTGACAGAAGTATGTTAACTTCGCATGGAAGAAAACATCATAACATGATTGATTGTTAAAACTAGATATCTTCAGTTAATTATCGATTTGAGCACGTAAAAAAAAACACCCGTCGAATTCCTGTGCGTGCGTCTTCCTTCTTCACTAACCCTCACTCTTTCACCGCCACCGACAATAAAGATATATCATCAGATTTTCATATATCAGTGTGTCGTCATTCTTTTGAGTACAACAGAAATAGTACCACATATATTATACAGGGTGGGCCAAAATAAGGGTCCTATCTTTAAATTTGAATAACTTGAATTTGAATAACTTCCACAAAATAAAAGTTAAACTCACCAAACTTTATGTGTGTGTAGACTGACCCTTCCGAGATTTTTTGAAATAAACAAAACAAATTTTAGCCGAAAAACACTTCTTAAAACTTACAAAAACTAAAGTATTGTTTTTTACACTGTTTTGAGTTTTTTAAGCAAAAATAATGTTTTCTAAATGAGGGTACGTTCCTTAGGGCTAATACGGCTCATGCTTGCTTCGGAAGGGGTCCTTTACTTATTCTAAAAAAAAAAATTTTTTTAAATCAATAAATAAAAAAGTTATGAATTTTTAAAAATAGGACCCTTATTTTTGCCCACCCTGTAGATGTGCTCTGGAAACTTGTTTTAATAGTTAATTGTTTCGGTAGACATATCTACAGGCTTATTGTTTTGTTCGAAATATTTAAAGGACAATCGTACATAATTGTTATGGCTTTTTTACATACGACAGACTGCCATTTACAGAAACGGCCCAAATGCATCGATCAGCCAAAATCCGCCAATTTTGTAGATCGAAAATAAAAAAGATAACATTAAAAAAAAAATAATCAAAAACAAAACAGATACATTTGCAATGGATTCATGGTATGTATATATTAATTATCGTGCTATTAAATGTTTTTTTTACAAAATCGCTAAGTAATGAGCCTTGACAGGGTTCAATATTGTTTTTAGCCGATTTATGAGTTAACATTTCGTAAACAAAGCGGGAAGATCAAACGCGGATGGATTCATCAAAGCAATACAAAATGGATACTTTGTATCGTTGATTCATACAATAATTTTGTCTGTCTGTCTGTCTGTCTGTCTATTTCTCTCTCTCTCTCTCTCTCTCTATCTCTCTCTCTCTCTCTCTCTCTCTTATATATATATTATATAAATACTAGTTGGATCAGTCGCCCGGCGTTGCCCGTGAAAAATATAAAAGAATGAATCAAAATTTGTCAACAACCGGACAGTTGTAATGTTCGATTTGGAATTGTGGAATCGGAATAGGAAGAAGAAAGTAATAAAGAAGGAATGAAGGAAGTAATGAAAGAAGGAATAAAGGGATGAATGGATGAAGGAATGAAGCAATGAAGGGAGGAATGAAGGGAGGAATGAATGAAGTAAGGAGACGGTATTTCCCCAGACTTTTTTTTTGATTGACACCTGCTCTGACTATGATAATGGACACTTTTAAAGTAAAATATACCTAAAGAGACCTATTAAAACCAATCCCGCCGTTATCTTAGTATAGAAATTCCCTTTTTTGTGAGAAAAGAAAGTAGAAAAAAGAGAAATGAGCACTACTAAAACACAAATATAATTAAGAGCTCAAATGTGTGTTCAAATAGAAATGATGATATTCACAATAATTAAAGTACTATGTATTACATTGATTTAAAAAAATTTTTTTTATTTATTACATAATAAGGTTGATTTTAAAAAAAACGGTACATATATATATATATATAGAGAATTATAAAAAGAAAAACTATACACACATTAAGGTTGTACACATAATAACTTATTTCGACCCCTTTAATTAGGTCTCCTCAGATGTATAGACAACCACGTCAAAAAACCCAAATAATGAGAGAAATTGATCGTCTTAAAAAGATAAATTCACTTTTTTGATTGGTCTATGTAAAAAGGAGGTAAATGTTAAAATAATCGAGGAGGGGTGACAGAAGTAAGATTAGTTTTTTAATATATGCAGAAATATAAAAATATAAAAATATATATAAAAGAATTCTTTTTTGCTATTTAAACAAATAAATCATCTCATTTAAAATTTCGAATGTGAGCTTTATGGGTAAAAATATATGATGAAATATTCGAGCGTTCACGATTAAAAACTACGTTTAATTATTTACGATTAAAAATTAAAAGACGAAAATGTAGGACGAAGATTTCGGTTTAGATTAGAACATATTAAAAATTTAAGTTGTATAGCATCAAGATTCGAGATGATTTACACTATGGAATTAAAGTTTAGCGACAATTTAAAAACGGTTTATTTACAAAATTGGTAAAGATTCGGGCGTTCACGATTAATTATTTACGATTAGAAATAAAAAGACGAAAATTCAGGACGAAGATTTCGATTTATATAGGAAATTATAAGAAAACTTAATTGGTTATAACGTCAATACGGAATTAAAGTTTGGCGACATTTAAGCACGATTAATTTACAAACTAGAGTTTTACTAAATTTAAAAAAAAAAAAAAAAAAAATTACTAATCTGTTAACATTTACCTTTACAGTTATAACTCTTATTGTAACTATACTTTAAAAGAATTGTTATTTTCAAAGAACTTTAAAACGTGCTGTTGATTTTAAACCTGTGCCTGTGTCTACATTTAGCCATCAGTTCGTCTCGTCTATTTAAAATGTTCTTGTCTTCATATTTTAGTATTCTAATTTTTTCCTCCAGGCACAAATTGCATCTATGTCTAAATCCTTTAGGAGTGTTCGAATGACATAGTATGGACCACGAAATAGTTGGTGTTAAGTTGTTATTTTTTAAAAACCACCAGTGTTTGGCTAATTCCGTCTTATTAGTGACGTTCGGGTTTAAAAATGAGTGTTTGTGTACGTAGAATCGTTGTTTCCACTTCCCGGCGGATATTCCTATGTATACTTTCTTATTGCTAGTATTTTCTTTAGGATAAATCGTAGCCTTATATACAACGCTTTCGACGTTACAGTTACCTTTAAGTGGGCAGTTATTTTTAATTTGACAATTACATTTTTTTTCTCCCTTTTTAGTTTTCTTACTCGGTGTGCTCAATATTTTTTTGTTATGTGTATTAATAATGTGCTCCATATTTTTGGTGCAAGAATAACTAATTTTCACCGTTTTCCTATTGAAAATTTTACTTAAAGGATTAGTCGTTTTAAAATGTTTATCTATTAGGTTTAAAAATATTCTCCCGATATTAAGACTAGAAAGCTGGCAATATGGTGGGTTGAACCAAATAATTTTGCGTCCCCTGTTTTTGGGTTTATTTTTCTTTATATTTTCCGTATATATTAGTTTTTCGTTGTACCCACTATTACTTAATGCGTTATCGTATATGTGTTTGGTAGTCTTAAAGATATTTTTATTTGATGATAGTTTGTTAATTCTGGTGTTAATAGTTGTAGGAATTTGTTTTATAATACATTTGGGGTGATTGGATTTAGTGTTAATGTATAATGGGGTATGATTATCTTTATGGAAAGGTTGAAAAGTTCCCTCGTTTAAGTTTAGCGTAATGTCTAGAAAATTTACCTCGTTGCAATTGGGGGTCACTTCAATCCTCAAACCTAAATATTTAAAAGCCTTATTTAGTTTTTTATGCATCCTAGATATTAGAGGACCGTTGCTATTAGGTACGATGATCAGTCCGTCATCTCTATATAGGCCAATTTGGTTGGGGGTTACAATTCGACTGATTATATATATTATATATATTCCCACCAAATCTGCTATTTGAGCTGAATCAAAGGCCCCCATCGGGACATCAAAGTCTGTACTATCTTTTTTAATCCAATTATCCCCATCGTTTGCCAAAATGGACCTCCGACAGGCCAAAATAATGTTGATTTGTTCGTCTGAAATGTCAACGAAATTTTTGGCATAGTTTATGCTATTAATTAGCAATTCCTTCGAAATGGAAGGGTAAAACTCCATTATATCGAATTGGATAAAAGAGGCTCTTTTTATGTTCTATTTCCCTAAACCATTTAATTGTGTCAGCAGAATCTTTCCATAGATTGAACTGTGTCGCTGTTAGAGTCTCGTTGATTATGTTCTGTAGTATCTTTTTGGATACATGTCCCAATTCTGTTTTCGTTGTATTGATAAGTCTGGATTGCTTATTATTTTGGAAGTTCTTTTTATGGTCCTTTATAAGGATGTAAGCATTTTTCATATCTAATCTTCCTACTCTGTCTTCAATTCTCAATTTTGAGGTAAATTCTCTAGTTTCCTTGTTAATTGTAGCCTCTGTGTCTAAAATGTCTTTTTTATAATATATATATATATATATATATATATATATATATATATACATACATATATATGCATATATATGCATATATATATAAGTATATTTAAAATTTATAGTCAAAATACTATTCTTTAAGTAGAGTTGAAATGTACAATTAAACAACTGAGTTATAGCAAATATAGGTAAAGTCAATATACAGGCATTTAATTACTCTAAATAATACAGTTATCAACATCAGCTCAATGGTTGATTATTATGATCAAACAGAGCTACTTAAAATAGGTTGAAATAAATAAATTTAGCAAATTATTCATATCAGCTCTAAAAAATAAAGCACAACAAAATTTGGCCTACGATTGTTTCTATTTTATTTTGTATCATAATTTAGATGATAACACCACAAACAGAAGTCAAGTAGGAAAAAATCACAATTGAGTATTATTTAAATATATATATATATATATATATATATATATATATATATATATATATATCCAGATATAATATTAAAATAACACCTATTATTATATAATTTTATACCAAATTATTAATAATATTAATAATGATAATAATAATATATAGCATACAGTTGTTTTAATATAAAATAAGTAAAGTAGAATAAATAATAATAAAATAATAAAATAAATAAAAATTGTATAACACTAAATAAAATATTCCAAACTGTTTGAGAAACGATCGTACGCCAATTTGTGTTGCGTTTGAATTCTTGGAACGAATATAAATAATGTGTTAATAATGTGTTAATTAATCTCAACATACTTTATATATATATATATATATATATATATATATATATATATATATATATATATATATATATATATAAAGTTAGGACGATTTTTCCCCTGTATCTTTTTGAAGAATAGGAAAATAACCATATGCATCACAAGCTACTAAACTGATTACTATATTACGCTTATTCACTCAAACGTGTTTTAGTAAATTTGTTATTATTTTTCTCGAGCTAACACTAAATATTATATTTTTACCACCATCTTCGACTCCCCTCAAAACATATTCCATATAGGTGGTTGCATAAACTTCCCCTAACACTTCAGTATTGACACTTCCACCTTCGAAAAATACGTTAAATTCGAAACGGGTGGAGAAAGAACAAGATAAAAAGGTAACGATAAATATAAATATAAATTATATATATATATATATATATATATATATATATATATATATATATATATATATATAGGTGGAAAGACAAACGTGAGAAAAACGAATTTAGATACAGGAGAAATATCATCCAGAAACGAGAGATTTTACCAGTTTCGTTCGAATCAACAAACGTCTTCAGAAAAAATGAAGATTTTAAATGTATTTGATAACGATAAAAACGTAGGAAAAAAGAAGTACGTACAAGATGTTATTGGTTTAAGTATTTGAACAAGAAAGAGAATAATAAAATGCCTCCGAAAAGGCGTTAAAATGGGAAAAGGGTGAGGAGAAAGACATTTGTTATTTGTTTTTACCGTTATGAAATAAATTTAAAACTCATCATCACTTTTTATGAAGACGTTTGTTGATCCGAACGAAACCGATTAAATCTCTCATTTCTTGCTGATTTTTTCCTGTATTTGTCTATTTTTCACCGAAAACGAGGCTGTGAGTCAGTAAAACATACGAGACTACATAATACAAAGATAAAAACGAAAAGATGACATGCGAGACGAAAATACTAAACACAGGTGGAAAAGATGGCCGCTGACATTTGATTTGAATCTGTGCATGTTATAATGTCCAAGTAAATCATAAGATGGTCAGTCTGAGCGGAAAAATGCTAACACACGTGAATATTCTTTATTGACAACATGGGACATTGGCATTACAAATATACGACTCTGTAGATATTCGAGAACAACGTAAATGTATTTCGTACGAATCAGCATGTCATGACCTTTTGACCGACTTGATTCTATTGCTAACATTGATTTACCTGATTTCTTTTTAAAACTAAGTATACACGTAAGATGATCACGTGGTTGCCAACGTCGATATGGAACCGACTTGATACGAACACGGCACGCCTAGTCTACAGATTGCTACTATAGCCACTTCATCACGATTACCGCATACAACACCTAAGCAACCTGTATTTCCTTGTTAGAAATTCATGTACAGATGTGCGACGGGAAGTTGCCAGCCGAATAGTGATCACAAAGTCTAGCAGTGATGAACGTTATCTCTTTCAAGCCAATGAGAAGCATCCTCAGCCATGTCCAGCATCTCGCGAAGAAACCAGTTTCTAGCTTTAGACTAGGAAGCTAGAGAATGACCCTCTACTATTAACATGGGAATCCCCTCTTATGAACCCTTCCGTTCTGGCCGAGAAGCACGATGGCTACAGTGGAATATACCCAACCGCTCGAGAACAGGAATGGGGCGATCAAAAGCTGCTGAACAAAAAAGGTAGATTGTGATATAACTACAAACTTCTGAGACGCGAGAAGAAAAACTTATTTGTATCACCACTCTTTATAGGATAATTATTTTGAAGTATATATATTTTATAATCTGTATCTTCCTCTACGGACAGGTTGCCATAACAGATGATACCTAAACTCTAATTGTTCACATTCAAATTTACAAAATATTACAGAAAACGCCATTATTTCTATTTGCACCGCAGGTAACAAACGGTCCATGCTTTTTCCAATATTCGGTTTCAGATCTTTTAAAATAGACGAACTAAAATTGTTTATCTTTCTTGACCAGACAAGCAAGCCAGCTTCAATAACTTCACATGTCTTTATATTCAAACTAATATACAAAGTGACGCCCCAAAAATGCAATTGTTATTAAAATTCATAATCCTTTCTGTAACCATATTTGCTACAATCACTCTGTTTGACTTGTTCACCAAGTTTCAGTCGTGAATCACCAACAGACTTAGTTTTATTGCTGTTAAATGATAAACACACCTGCATATTACGTCAATAACTCTGACTCACTCCTTTCTTGGAATTGTACTGATCTTGGTCATGATGACCCTTTTCTGTTCAGGAATAATTTGGGAATTATTTTAATAGATATTATCTTTGAGATTAACCTACAAATAAAGATTTGGGTTTATAGTCCGGTAAGTGTGAATCCCATTCTTGATCCCATTTCCTACTGATGAGAGGATCACAAAAGTCAATCACTTACTATCCAGGTTTCTCATCTATGTTCCCTTTGACAGGAGGTTCGAATAAGTGTCCCCGCATTAAATGGTGATCAAACAAATAATGTTGGTCATGATTGAAACTCGAGCTTTGACTGAAGTGAAATTCTATCAAATATGGTTGGACTGCAGAAATGATTATGAATTTTATAAATGATTTTATGGATGACATATTTAGGGGCCAGTCTGTAATATATTAGGTTTTGAGTTGATAACTTTTACGACTCCCAAACAAGAATAAAAAGGGTGAATGTTGATGCATTAATAACAAATACGAGACATTTGAGAACAGTTCTTAAGATTGATGAAAAAAACCTGAGGAATTAGTTATAAGAACCAGAAAATATATGCATATAAGAACTACAAAAGATGCTATGGCCAGATGGGGTTACAAAACCGATCCGACCATCTGCAAATGTAGATAGAAGGATCATACAATGAAGCCCAGCCTTAGATGCCATCTACTATTTAACCAGTGCAGAATTTTTCTGAGGTCAAGGATGCTCCTTTTATATCCAGAACAATTGCCTCTACATTTTGGCCAAGTTTCAGAAAAGTTCAATGGATGGATCAAACGTTATGGGAGAAAAGGGTCATTTTTGCCATTTTGGGGGCTTTTGACCCCCTGAGGGCGCGAACCAGATTTTTTCCAAGATCAGTGATACTTATTTTCTATTAGCAACAATTGCCTCCACATTTTGGCCAAGTTTCAGAGAAATTGAATGGATGGATGAAAAGTTATGGGGTAAAAAATGTCATTTTTTTCCATTTCGGGAGCTAACCAGATTTTCTTCAAAAATCGGAGAATGTCACTTTCTAACCTGACCAAAGTTACAACTTCATGCAAAATTTCAGAGAAATTCAATGAATAGTTGCAGAGAAAAATCCGGACGGACGGACGGACATGCCTCAAAACATAAGTCCCGCGATGTATAAAATCGGGGGATCAATAATTATATTAACGAATCAATTCGTGGCCATTTTCGGGGTTCATCCTGTAATATATTACGCTCAGAGAGGAACAATTTTACGACACCAAAACAAGAATGAAAATGATGGATTTGGACGTATTGCTAACCAGTAGAAGACAACATATAATATTAATTATAATTAATTTTAAAACTTGAAGCATTAATTATATGAATCAGCAAATATATAAATATACTAACTAGCAAATATATAAATATACTAACTAGCAAACATATAAATATACTAACTAGCAAATATATAAATATACTAACTAGCAAATATATAAATATACTAACTAGCTAATATAGAAATATACTAACTAGCAAATTAATAAATATACTAACTAGCAAATATATAAATATACTAACTAGCAAATATATAAATATACTAACTAGCAAATAAATAAATATACTTACTAGCAAATAAATAAATATACTAACTAGCAAATATATAAATATACTAACTAGCAAATATAGAAATATACTAACTAGCAAATATAGAAATATACTAACTAGCAAATATAGAAATATACTAACTAGCAAATATATAAATATACTAACTAGCAAATATATCAATATACTAACTAGCAAATATATAAATATACTAACTAGCAAATATATAAATATACTAACTAGCAAATATATAAATATACTAACTAGCAAATATATAAATATACTAACTAGCAAATATATAAATATACTAACTAGCAAATATATAAATATACTAACTAGCAAATATATAAATATACTAACTAGCAAATATATCAATATACTAACTAGCAAATATATAAATATACTAACTAGCAAATATATAAATATACTAACTAGCAAATATATAAATATACTAACTAGCAAATATATAAATATACTAACTAGCAAATATATAAATATACTAACTAGCAAATATATAAATATACGAACTAGCAAATAAATAAATATACTAACTAGCAAATATATAAATATACTAACTAGCAAATATAGAAATATACTAACTAGCAAATATAGAAATATACTAACTAGCAAATATATACTTCTGAAACTACATGCAGGGATTCCCCTAATGCATAAATCTTGCTACAAAAGCTTCCATGGTCAGATAGCGATATAAAACCTACCCAACCATCTTCAAATGCAGAGAAGAGGAAAATACGATGTAGCACTGCTTTGTCTGCCCTCTACTATCCAACAAGTGCAGCTTGAATGATATCGCAAAGTTAAATGCAAATGCAAAGGATTGTGTAAAAAATGGGAAACAACAGTATAACCACGTGTCGAAGACACAATAGAAGAACATCTCAGAAATGCGCGCCGGCGGACAATGTACCTGAGACTACTTATAGAAACAGTATAATGATATTAAATTGCGATGAGGATGGTGCAGAGGTCTGAGTTTATGAGGTGACAGGGGAGAAGCAACGAGGTTATGTTATTTAAAGGTTGTGTATTCTATCTAAGAGCAAAGGGCAACTGATAGAAGCACCCGACCAAAGATGATGAAAATAATCCACGCATGGGTAAATACTAGGCATAAAAAATACTATCAAGATTCATGCGATTTATTTCTTTTTTAGAAACATTGGATTGCGTAAAATATACTTTATATATATATACTATAAATATTTTTATTAAATATTAAAGTGTTAATATGTATGTATACGAATCAGTGGCGATTTGTGATCGGGTTCGCGCCCACCGACCGTTGAGAATTAGTTCCTACACTGAAGATTGCGTTAGCATGAAACATCGATGTCTGTAGGTATTAAAATATTTTAATAAATATTTATTTATATATATATATATATATATATATATATAGTTTTAAAGTCGCGTTTAAGTTATATTAAATAAATAAATAATATACTGTCATATATTTATGATAATATGAAAAAAACAATTATTTTATATAGTCCGGATCGATTCTTATGTGAATCAATTTCCAAACCAAAACGAAGCTCAATATTCAAAAGTTCAGCATTTAAAGAGTAAAACCATTAAATTTTAAAACCATTAAATTTTAAAACCATGAAATTTTAAAACCATTAAATTTAAAAAGCTTATGTGAGAGATTTTCGGCTTTACAGACTGCATGTAAATGTTTCTTTTGGTGATTTCTTAATTATTGTGACTGAGTTTGCATTCATTTTTTTTAAAAGCTTATCGGGGCCACGTTTTGATAAGCATTTCGTTTTCTTTCTGGACATTTGTATTTTAGATTTTTTTATTTTTTTGTTTTATCCCTTTTATATCGCCATTGACGTTTCTGATATTTATTGGAAGGCGATTTTTTATGGATGCTGTGCGGGTTTCATCAAGCGAACGGTCTCTGAGGACAGGGGATGTTCATATAAAAACTTCGATTTGTTAAAGTATACTCTGAAATTTTCTCCAAGATTTATTTTCCTTTGGAATTGACATTAAATCACAGTATGATATAACTCCGATTTGTCAATATATATATATATATATATATATATATATATATATATAATTATAAAAAGAAAAACTATACACACATTAAGGTTGTACACATAATAACTTATTTCGACCCCTTTAATTAGGTCTCCTCAGATGTATAGACAACCACGTCAAAAAAACGTTTTGACGTGGTTGTCTATACATCTGAGGAGACCTAATTAAAGGGGTCGAAATAAGTTATTATGTGTACAACCTTAATGTGTGTATAGTTTTTCTTTTTATAATTCTATTTTGCTCTGTTTAAATTACATTGAGCTCTGTTATTCAGATTCTCTACACAAAATTGAAATCTACACACTATATATATATATATATATATATATATATATATATATATATATATATATATATATATATATCAAGGAAGGCGCGATAGCGCTCTATCCCTTAATAGACTTTAAAAAAAAACTACCTATGCTAGAAATCTCATTTCTTTGATCAGTCATAACTCAAAAAACAATAAACCAACTTATTTAAAACTTTGCACAAAATTTTCATTTGATAGGTTCTATAAGTGTGTCGAATTTCAGCAAGGCAACCCAAAGATCCAGAAAGGTCAGGAGTGATTTTGTGTTATCCGTGTGTACGTACGTACGTGTATGCCAACCTGTATCTCATCAACTATTTGATGGATTCAGCTGATTTGGGGCAGAGATAGAGGTTCTAGGGTCTAGTTGATGGCATTTTAATTTCAGTTTACTATATACCTTAGTTTTCCAGAAAATTAAAATAAAACTTAAAAATTACCATTGTCTTGTGGCATAGCCTTTACAAAAGTAGTGACATTCCATGATAAATGCCAGTATACTGAAATCATATGCCCTTAATAGGGTTAAGATGAAAATTCATATACACTAAATGTACAAAAGCAAGGAAATTCCCAAATTTTTACACTTTTATTGTCATTAAGGGTATGACTACATATCAACCAAACCATTTCATTATCACATCACTACAGTATAAATCTCTATTCATGAGTGGATGAAGTGTGTGAGGTGCTCTAAAGAAAAATTCCGACCAGTAAAATACATAGCCCTGTTGTGCTCGCATACCCTTAATGACAATAAAAGTGTAAACATTTGGGAATTTCCTTGCTTTTGTACATTTAGTATATATGAATGTTCACTTTAACCCTATTAAGGGCATATGATTTCAGTATACTGGCATTTATCATGGAATATATATATATGTATATATATATATATATATATATATATATATATATATATATATATATATATATATATATATATATATATATAGTTTGAAATGTTACACATGGAAACGTTGCTGAAATGGCAATAATAAGGAGAATATTTAAAAAAAAATATTTTGAAAACCTGAACAACGCAAATTATTTGTTTTTTAAAATAAATTATCTATCTACTTTAAAAACTTAAGTACTTTCGGTGATATACACCCTTGTCAGAATTATAAGCATATTTTTTCCTCTTTTGTTTTTGTTTTTAATCCTCTTACATATTTATCGCAGTCAAGCTGAAATTCGTCTTGATGTTATCGACGATTTATGTTTATATGCCGCTGTGTGTAGCACGCGGTTACGTGAATAAGGTTGTTTGAAAAGTCACACATGGAAACGTTGCTGAAATGTCAATAATCAGGAGAATATTAAAAAAAAATATTTTGAAAACCTGGACAACGCAATTTATTTATGTTTTTAAAAAAAAATAATTTATTTACTTTAAAAAACATAAGTACTTTCGGTGATATTCATCCTTGTCAGACGTATAAGCTTATTTTTGTCTCTTCTTTTTTCGTTTAATCCTTCTTGATTGAGACATATTTATCGCAGTCAAGTTGAAATTCGTCTTGATGTGTATCCATACACGGATATACGCATATATACATATATATATATATATACATTTTCAAGCATAAATATATATATATATATATATATATATATTATATATATATTTTAAACATATATCTATATATATATATATATATATATATTGTTATACATCAGATGAAAACAACATTTTTATTTATCCTCAGATGTCGATTTACTTCCTAATGCTGTCCTGTACAACCTTGTTAACATCGTTCCATTTAAACATTTTATGATACACAGGTCGGTCTTGTCACTTAACTGCACTAATTATCAGCCTCTTATCCCAATTCATCTGCAATTTTACATTATTAAATTTAAGGCCGGTTTACGGTGCATTAACAAATCATCTTCTCGAAATCCTTCAACAACTACAATATATATCGCCTTAATTCGTTCAAAACAATCAATACACATATGTATATATGTATGTGCATATATATATATATATATATATATATATATATATATATATATATATATATATAAGAGATATAGTTTGCTTGAAGCATTGCGTGTAATATGTATATAGATGAATATGAGAAGACTATTACAATGCAAGAAATGGAAGTATGTCGGTGTGTGAACGAAAACAAAAACAAGTGATTTTTTTATATAGTAAATATTACTTGATTACTCCAGACTTCTACACAGTGATCTGATGTGTGTGACAATGTTCCATAATATATTTCGAGGAAAAACATCTTTATCAAATGGTTGGTGTTTCAAATCTCTTGAAATCTGTATAAACTGGTAATGTTGTTTTATGGTTATACCGCAGTAAATATCAATGCCGCCTGCAGCAAATAGAATAGCATTATTCATTTTAATTTTATTTTATTTAAGTGATGAAATGGTTCTTGTTAGATTTATTTAAATTAAATTATTTATTTATATTTATTGCGTAGTCTATGTACGGATTTTTTTTACATTATCTATTTAATATTTATTTATTCATTTATTTATTTATTTTTATTAAAAGGGGTAGTTTATAATTGAAAGTTATATACTAAGTCTGTTATTCTATTAATATTACGATCATTATTTTATTTAATTTAAAAATATTTATTTAATTTAAATTTTGTTTCTAATTTACCAGTAATTTTGTTTAATGCAACGAACTTCATAAAGAATAGGAAGTATATTGTAAACCATATATTTTCATACACGTACATATATATACACTATGTGAATAAATAGTTATTAATTACTTTTTTACCTACAGACACTAGTGTTTCATGCTTATGCAATCATCAGTATAGGAGATGATAATTACTGCTGGTCGAAGGATTCGAACCCTGTCAAAAAGTCACCTTTGACTTTGCAACCCGGCATTCACATCCTCGGCCTGAAAGAATTACCACATAAAGCAAAAGAGAATTAAGTTCTATATTATGTCGAGGCAGCGGACAAATGCAAGAACCTAGTCAAATAGTGTTTGACTACAGACACAGAAACATTGCAGTACACTAAGGTTGGCAGCTTGTTATAACTCTCTATTTGAAGAGAATTTATAACAATAACTAATAAATAAATATTATATATATATATATATATATATATATATATATATATATATATATATATATATATATATGTGCACATACATATAAACATATATACGTACAAATAATACAAAGGCTCCCGTTCAGTACCGAGAGAAAATGGTCAGCCCCAACTCCTGAACTTGCATTACATAAGTTCAGTGGCAAGGAAGTGTTCGGCACGACTGGAAACAGTGCCGGATTCAGCAGAGAATACTGGTGTTATTTCGCAATTTTCCTTCCCCTAGATTAGTTACGCAACAATGGATTGGGAGTCTAGTCTACACTAATATATAACCCATAGCTGGAGAGATGATATATGAATTTATAACATTCTTAAGGATATTAGGGAAAGTTATGCATGACCGCGATATAACAGGTTCTTAAAAATGTAAATATAACATTTTAATTTTACAGCCTAAACTGCCACACTCATTTCGGCATGTCCCCTTGTGCACTCAGTATAGTATAGCCTCTCATACGTCGCCTTTGTGGCTCCCAGGTGTGTATTGTTTATTTAGCGAACCGATATATACAGGGTGGGCAAAAATAAGGGTCCTATTTTTTAAAATTCATAACTTTTTTATTTATTGATTTTTTTGATTTTTTTTTTTAGAATAAGTAAAGGACCCCTTCCGAAGCAAGCATGAGCCGTATTAGCCCTAAGGAACGTACCCTCATTATTTTTGCTTAAAAAACTCAAAACAGTGTAAAAAACAATACTTTAGTTTTTGTAAGTTTTAAGAAGTGTTTTTCGGCTAAAATTTGTTTTGTTTATTTCAAAAAATCTCGGAAGGGTCAGTCTACACACACATAAAGTTTGGTGAGTTTAACTTTTATTTTGTGGAAGTTATTCAAATTCAAGTTATTCAAATTTAAAGATAGGACCCTTATTTTGGCCCACCCTGTATTTTATCGTTTTAATGCAGGTGGTCTCTGCGTCAGTAGTCGGATGTTACTCTTCCGGCAAAACAGATGTTATCTCGGTCTTACCCATCTTAATGCAATACCATGTTTACTTCACCTTCAAGGTGGTTATAAAATTCACCCCAGAGACAGATATTCAATACTAACGTTTGTTATTTACTTGAATTGACTGATTTGTAACAGTTAATATTTTAGTTGACACCTGACTATTTTGAATTCGAATGCACACTATCAAATACAGTTGTTGTTTGTTAATTTTGCAATCGCCCCGGCAATTTTCAGCTCGTATTTTTATATTAGAACACACAATTAACAACCAAAAAACTGCACATATTAAAAGCGTTGCACATCAAAACAAAAAGGCCATCGATCTACAAAATTAATTTCCATAATAGCGAAAACATACCAAAATGCATATAATACTAATACCTTAATTATACCATGAACATCATACGTTTCCCGCCAAAACTACTAATAAATATATAAGAATACACGTTCTTTACTTAATAACCACCTGAAAATGAATACCTATGTACTGGAACGGCAGATAATAGCGGTCAGTTCAAGCTCTAAACCCAAAAGTTTAATCGGAATTAAAACAGGTCAAAGCAAAAATATGCAGACCTAATTTAATAATTCAATATTTATTTATAAATATTATATATATATATATATATATATATATATATATATATATATATAAAGTTAATCCAACAAAAGATATAAGAGGAAACTAATATCTTTAATTAGTGAAACATCCGGATTAAACTGAAGCTTAATATACTGGATAGAGCATTAATAGCATAATATAAAATGAAATAATAAAATAAGGTGCGAATCAAATTTTATTAGAATTCAATGTTCAGGCAAAGTGCCTTAAAGTCCTAAACTCATGAGTTTTCAAAGATAATTCTTCTCCTTAGAGGACCATTACCGCAGTGACATTACTGCAAGTAATAAAATTAAACTTTGAAAATATATAACTCGCTAGTTAAATTAAATCTCCGCTAAATCCAATTCGAATAAAATTAAATTGACCTTATGTATTCGGCCATTTTTTCTTCCGGGTCCGATAAAAATTATTCCAATAAATAAAGTTACATTCGAAGGTAATCACTCTTCCGCAAGTCAAGTAAACAGAACCTCTTCCCCCCCCCCCCGATAAGAAGGCCACACTAAAGTCGTTGAATACCTACTTATTCAAACGACGTTATCAGAGTGGAACGTAGACATTCAACATCCGCTAGGTATTTAACTAGCGAGTTATGGTTTGCACTACTCCGATCAATTTATAAGAACTCTGAATTTTTAACATTATAATATTCAACACCAAGTGAGTTTTTATATGAGTTGGTTTCTTTATCGTTTTATTAATTAGCATAAACCTTGGATACATTTTTCACTGTCATTTACTGCATCGATTGCGGACAGGTTTCTAGCCTGGATAATTTTTTCGTTTTTGGACTAACACACACCACCTGGATCAATTTTCAATCAACCTCTTGGATATCTTTCCTGAATATGTTTTAAATTGTATGACTTGGATGAACTGTATAGCTTTAACAAAAAAGTATGTTTTGGGCTGATATATTTGATGTTTTATATACTTTTATGTATTTTTATATATATTTTTATATATTTTAAAAGTTTAATTTTATTACTTCAGTAATGTCACCGCGGTAATAGTCCTCTGAGTTAAGGACTTTAAGACACTTTGCTTGAACATTGAATTCTAATAAAATTTGGTTCGCCCCTTATCTTATTATTTCATTTTATATTATGCTATATATATATATATATATATATATATATATATATATATATATTATTTGTAGTCAGAATTTTAAAATTTAAGCTCAATAGACAATAACTTTTAACTTAATTTGTATCTAATGACTATGGATAAAATTTAATGTCCCCCTGACACCGTTTAAAATGCACAAAAGAAACTGAAATTTGGGGAATACTTATAGAATGATGTCTAATACTGATTACTAAATTTTCACAAACAATGGCGGTTTCTAAATTTTCATGCCAATAATACAATCATTGTCAACACTCTAAATAAACTAGGAATTCCAACAATACAAACTACATCAGAAACTATAAAATAAAGATTAAAAACAACAATATGAACAGAGAGAGAGAGAGAGGGGGGGAAGAGAGCGATATAGAGTCAGAGACGTGATAGATACTGTATAAAATTAGAGCGAGAGCCAAACATCATACAGTGAGAGAGGGTGAAAGTGATAGACAGAAACTTAGTAAGAGATAGGTCACTAGGTAAGTTAATTGCAACTTCTTGCTTATTAGAACAACTAAAATAGACTTGTTTTCAAACATAACTCGAATCCTGAAACTGGGGAATATCTTAGCATGTATTTTCTATGAGAAGAGAAAAGCCTTAGAGAAACAAACGTCGATTAATTCGGATTTAGTCTGAAAATAGATTACTTTGAAGTTAAAAACTGAAAATATTACGGTTCAGGGCTGGGAGCAGCAATAAACAAAGGACTTCATTTATTCTTGGAGAACACCGGGATGCTTTCTCGTAAGGTAATAAATATAATGGCTTTTCTCCTAATATGTTTTATAAATAGTAAAGCCAACCAATTATTGCCATCAGCAAATTGTCAATTTACCACGACTTCGTTGCCTCGGGTCTGTCAATCACAACCTATCACTGCGCATTACTAATCTCTATTGCAAGGTTGTCAGCCATCTCCAGGTAATCGGTTTCATTTCCCTCGAAGGTGTCGATTAACCTTACCCCATTGTCCTCGAAAGATATTCGCCTATATCTGATGCGTGGGCCAATGATGATAGCTTTTTGCTGATGAAGATACAGTAAACACGTGCTGAGAGACCTAGTTGTACGAAACGGACAAATGGGCGTGGCCTAAGGAAACGTATAATAAGCTCTCACAGCTGCAACAGGTAATATATATTTTTTATTAAATTTCCGTTATATGCGAAAATATCACAATATTACTATCTATCTATCTATCTTTCTATCTCTCTCTCTCCCTCTCTCTCTCTCTACACACACACACACACACACACACATATACATATATATATATATATATATATATATATATATATATATATATATATATATATATATATATATTTGTTTTAGTCCTAATCTTAATATATTCCGTAAGTAGCAATTTCCTGCATCTATCTATCTATCTATCTATCTATCTATCTTTCTCTCTCTCTTTCTCTCTCTCTCCCTCTCTCTCTACACACACACATATATATATATATATATATATATATATATATATATATATATATTTGTTTTAGTCCTAATCTTAATATATTCCGTAAGTAGCAATTTCCTGCATCTATCTATCTATCTATCTATCTATCTATCTATCTATCTATCTATCTATCTATCTATCTATCTATCTCTCTCTCTCTCTCTCTCTCTCTATTTGTTTTAGTCCTAATCTTAATATATTCTGTAAGTAGCAATTTTACCTTTAATAGATTTTTCCAATTTTATTTTTCCACAACTTCTAATCTATAGAACTAGTTTTTGATAAAGCTTCTTACTAAAGCTATAATATTCAATTGCTGTTCCACTAGTAATAAGCAATTTGCACAATTAATAACCTTTTTTCCCAGTGTATGTTTTATATATGTGCAGTCTTCTTATAGCTTTTATGTTATATATAAGAAAAGTTAACTGTTTTTTTATCTTCATTGTAGTGTGTTTCTCCTTGCATGTAATGTTACATCCATTCTTTCCACTTTGTACATCCCTAAATACAGTTTTGTTACCCGGTCTGTAATGATTTTATGTATCCAAACATCTTACCCTTCATTATTTATAATTTGCTGTATCAATGAGAGTATTAAACTCCATACTCCTGATGCTGTTTTTTAGTATTTAAATTGGTGTCTAAACCTTGTCCTGGTTAAGAGAACCAATATTAATAATCTACAAAGTTTTCACTAGACCTATGTCATATATATATATATATATATATATATATATATATATATATATATATATATATATATATATATATATATATATATATATCCTACTTGTGAGTCATCGGCCTGGGTTCATAGTAGTTGGATGACTACACCCCTTGTTGAAAAGAGTAGGTAAATTCCACAGTCGGTCATCGCCGCGGTTCGCTTAATCTGTGTAAATTAATAGACATTCTTGTATGTGGCGAGTCTAGGGCTTCCGGTTTGTTTCTTTTCATAGTTGTCTGATTGTGGAAATAATTATATATATCATCTCACATTCAAGAAATCTAATATATATATATATCCTGAAGGCAAGACCGAAAGCGCTCGAGAAATGGCCCACGATACAACGCTAGGTGCCATACTCCACCAATTAACACCGGAAAACCGACGAATCGCTCGCCGCGCCGAGAAATTAACCGGAAGGATAGCAAAGAAAGAAAACTCCGTGGTCTTCTGCGACACATGTATAATAAATGACTTGCTACCAAAATACACACACACACACACACACAGACAGACACACAGACACACACACACACACACACACACATATATATATATATATATATATATATATATATATATATATATATATAAGTAGGACGTATACTTTTAGAAACTTGAACCTATCGTGAAATGATTAAAACTAAATATACGGGATAGAACAATTATATAAATACGTAAAAAGAGAAAGAAAAAATGTAAGAATGACAAATCTATTTAATCTTCAGTTGTTCAATGCAAGGTATATTCAATAAAAGCATGTTTATTTTTTCTTTCCTTACGCCATGCTTTTCAAAGAATGTTATCTTATCATAAGAGGAATTACATAGATAGATAAGTTGGCAGGGAAGTAGCATAATTTAGAATTTTGTCTACTTCCC
This sequence comes from Sepiola atlantica, assembly GCA_963556195.1. NCBI lineage: Eukaryota > Metazoa > Mollusca > Cephalopoda > Sepiida > Sepiolidae > Sepiola > Sepiola atlantica. The sequence continues at coordinate 58,222,181 of OY744544.1, read as the reverse complement.
TGCCAATTTATCTATCTATGTAAGCGATCAAAATTTGGGTTGCAATTTGCAATGTTGTGTATTTATAATACACGAGAATTACCGGTGTATGTCTTGATCTGTATTTTACCGAGGAAAATTCCGGGCCGGATATAGTATATAATAATGAAATTGGCATAAATGTCAATTTACAATATAAAAAAGTAGGTAAATCAGAAGACTACCCGGCTGAAATCAGATTTAGTTCTTGATATTATACTTAATCCGTAATATAACTTTCGACGAGTTTTAGTTTCCCAAATGTATTAATTTATGCATTAAATTGTTAGGTGAAAGTACAGAATAGTTAACAAAGCCCCCTCTCATGTTAAGAATGACTTTTTAAATAATAACATTATTATTTCAGTAGTATCGATAAACTGCATAATATTATTTAGAAAATCATTCATAAGATGTTAACTATTCTGTACTTTCACCTAACAATTTAATGCATACATCAATACATTACTACCTCGCAATTTAATGAATAAAAATTAGTACAAAACTTGGCAAACACGAAGAGTAAGCGCCCTAAAACAGGAAGTCTTTAATATCAAGAACAAAATTTGACCGACCACCGTTTGCTGCTGACTTTGAGTCGGGTACTCTTCTGGTTTGCCAAAAGACAAGTTACAGACGAAAATGCAGATATATGGATGGTAGGAGAGAAGAGTCGGAATGGTGAAGGCTATTTTGGTGCCGTGTTTAACACTCAGTCTAATGCCTTTACAGTTGGACTCAAAAACACCGGGTGGCCATTCTTGTCTCAGCTTTGTTATCATCTCTGTTTCTTCTTTCTCTTTTATCGTATAAATAATTGCATGGAAGAGGAAAGGCGTTGCTTTTTAAAGCATGCGATGATGAGTAGGTGAAGCGGTGAATGTAATTGTTCGCCACCTTCAGTCGAATGATGAACGGCGTTCCGTTTGTATCGAAAGTCGATGCTATCGATTGTTGCTTCTTTCATGCTGAAAATACTAACAGGTTCTTAGATAGGTCCACCTCCTTCCCTCTTCTTTCCAGTAAGCCGACCATAAACGCGGGGAAAGCGTCGGTTTTCGCGACCATCACGTAATCGTCGAAACAAATGATGAATCACTTGAACATTTGTATTGCCGGCTTGCTCGGATTTACAACAGATTAATGGCGGAGGGTGAAATGTTAATGAAGACTTAAGGATGTCAGTTTAGCGCTTCTTTTACTTTTCTTACTGTTTGCGTCGACTTTCTGTTTAACATATTTTTCTAATGTGCTCATGAACGCGCTAGCACTTTTTTGAAAGGCATGAAACTGCAGTTTTATTTCCTCTCTTCTTTTTCTCTTTCTACTTCCTCTTCTTCTATTCTACTCTCATTTCTTATTCTTTTCTTCTCTTTCCACGTTCTCTTCTTCTATTTCTACATCTTCTTTTTCTTCCTCTTTTTTTCACCTTTTACTTCATCTTTTCTTTTTCTTCTCCTTCTTCTTATTCTTCTTCTTCTTCTTCTTCTTCTTCTTGCTCTGCTTCTTTCCTTTTTCTTCTTCGACTTAATATTTTTCTTTCTTTTTTTTCGTCTTCTTTTTCTGTATATTTTATTCTTTTTTATTTACGTCTTTTAATCTTTCTCAGTTTTCGTTTTCTTTTTTCTTGTCTTCTTTTCATGTCTACATTTACGGCTTCTTTTCCTTTATATTTTCTTCTTTTTTATTTTATTCATTTTCTTCTTCTTCTTCTTTTTCTGATTCGCCTTTTTTATTTTATCTTTTTTCTATTTTTTCATTATTTATCTTCTTTTTCTCCTTCTTCCTCTTGTTTTCGTACTCTTTTTCTGTATCTTTCTTTTCATTTTATTTTTTCTACACGTCTGTTTGCCCTTCTTCTTCTTCTTCTTCTTCTTCTTCTTCTTCTTCTTCCTCTTCTTCTTCTTCTTCTTCTTCTTTCTTCCCTAGTTTATCTGCCTCCACCTTCATTTTCTTTTTCTTGTTGTTGTTGTTCTTCTTCTTCTGCTTCTTCTTCTTCTTCTTCTTCTTCTTCTTCTTCTTCTTCTTCTTCCTCTTCTTCTTCTTCTTGGGTGCGTAAACTATAGCAATGGTTTTGCTGAGTTACAATTCCTAACATATTTTTGTTTCTGGTTCTTTATACACTCCGTTTAAGCTTTTTACAATAAGTATTGGGTTCGGGATTAAATAACTCCCAAATAGGTTGATTTATCGTTAAGCAGATAAACCTAATCGACTTTATAAAACCAGCGTTGCTACGCCATTATCGCACGTAACGTAAAAGACTTTTCAAAATGGTAATATATATATATAAGAAAATCTAAAAATGGCCTGCTTTCCTCTACACAGCCTCTTTTAAGTACATCTGGACTTATCTACTTTTGAGCACCTTTTCCAACCTGCTCCCATGCAAAGTGTTTTTATTCACTTTCTACAATTCCACCGAACCTTTTCAACTGAAACTCACCACCCGGACAATTGTATTTCTTTTTCACGAAATTTTCTTTTCATTCAGTACGTTTTTTGACAAAAATTATTTTAATAATTTTTAAAAATAATTCTCATATTTTTCAAATATTTGAACTTTGGTTTTTTCGAAAGCCAACTTATCCATCTGTATTTCTCCTCTGATGATAAGATTTCGATCTTTGAAAAGCCTTGGCTTAAGGAATGGAAAATAAACACTAGTTTATTACTGACAACCTTGCATTGAACAATTGAAATTTGAAATAAATTTGGACAATCGTCGCATATTTATCACTCTTTTTTCTTCTATCTCTATATATATATATATATATATATATATATATATATATATATTGTGACCTAGAAGGGCCGATGATAAATAAGACAACACAGTGGTATATTTACAAGAGTGTGTATTTACAGAAGTACAGAATAGTATATTACGTTCTTCGTCGTAGGCTTCTCTTTACATATAGTCTAGAAGAGTCCATGTAATCACAAAATAGGGTAGATCACCACCACGCCATAACACTCCTCCGTATGGAATTAATACTTTTCCTTTTATTGTTAATTACAATCAAGTCCGTAATCTTATGTTTTCTGTTTGATCTTCGCTGTTCAGAACCTGTTTGCAAGATTGGTATCTACAATGTGTCGAACACGACATTCATTAGTTCGTCCTGTGGAGTATTATTATCGACAGCATCTGAATATCGTTTCCTCATCTGGTTCATGTGTCTTTTTGTGGATAAACTTGGGTCCCTTTACCATGTAAATCATGTTCCCAATCCGTTTATCCACTATCACTCTTTCCTAGTAAGATTTATTGTTTTTGAACATCTAAAATAAATTTCTAAATGTTCTGGTTTCGTATAGATTGGCAATAACCTATCAAACACTATTTTAATCTGCCTTTCAAATATTGCTTCTATTGATCTCATAGGAGATGGAACATTGTTATTAGGGGTCATCCTATATACCTGCGATAATTCTTGAATTGCCTTTTCGATAGGTGTACCCTCGCTTTCTAGAGCGGCCTTTTGCACATGAACGCGAACCTATCTGCCTGACTATTGATTCTTGGATGGTACGGCACTATTGTTATATGCCCCACTACATAATAGTTTAAATTCATCAGACAGGAATTGCGTTCCGTTTTCTGATACAATACAGTCAGCGGCCGAACAATGGTTACTTCCACGGTTGCATTTTTACATTTTAATATTTCCAGCAATTACGAGAAACTATTCACCACTGTAATGGAATATAAACCCTCCAGTGGGATAGCAAAACCTATGTGGACCCTATACTAGGGTCTGAAATTTATAGGTGACTTTGCCGCCAAAACACAATCTTTGCATAATTTCAGTAGATTTTCAATGTCTCTATCCATACTTGTCTAATATATATGCAAAAATACTCGTAATCCGGGGTTTCGAATCTCATGATCGGTAGTGAATAGTCATATCTCTATGCTGATGAGTTCCGATTATAAAGGAAGAAACATATACGTGCATAGATAATAAACAATAAAAAATATTTATTATTTGTAGCTCCTAGAAAACCCGTCTAGAAGAGCACTGTAAGTGTAGCATTAACACAGCATGACGTCGTTAACTTTAAATGGATCGTTACTTTCATTAAGTCGAACGCTCTTATGACGTCAAGCCGCCGCATAAAGTGTTAAAATTATCACGGTTTATTCGCTGTTCAACGTGGCCGACTGGTTCAGGCGTCGGGATTTGAGTTGCAAAAATACTCATAATACAGGGTTTCGAATCGGATGACCGGTAGTAAATAGTCATATCTCTATGCTGATGAGTCCCGAATATAAAGGACGAAACGTATGAGTACATAGATAATAAACAACAACAAATATTATATATATATATATATATATATATATATATATATATATATATATATATATATATATATGAGAGTATTTTTTAAATAACTCCTGGCATTCTGTCGTCCAGACTAAAACTTTTCTTTTTTAAAAGCTCATTTGGAGGGGCTCAGAAATTTTGCATGTTTAGAATAAACACATTATATTAATTTTCTGAACCAAGGAAACCTTTTAGTGACGATAGGTTTTCTGGGGCCGACATATTTTTTATCGCACTATCTTGCTCTAGGTCTTGTCTTCTACCACCTGTATCTATAATTTGACCAAGATATTTTATTTTTTCCATGTAAACAAATCGCACTTTCTCTCCTTCACTTGAAATCCATACTTATGGATTCTCTTAAATACTTTGTACGCATGTAATTTCTGTTGCTCGGGGCATTTACTGGCCCTACGCTGTCACAAATTACAGTCCGCTAAGTAATGTGTCCATTACTTTTTGAGAACTGTCTGGTCTAACTTTAAACCCAAATGATAATCGTTCGAATGTGTACAAACCCTATAAGTATTTATACAAAGTATCTTTGAGTATTCCTCTTCCACAGGTATTTGCAGATAAGCATCACTTAAACAAACCGTTGAAAGTTGTTTGACTTTGTTACGTTTAGCGAAAACCTCTTGTGAACAAGGCAGAAAGTAGAGGTAATCGTTTAGTGTATTGTTCAATCCTGTGGAGAAGTCTACACAAACACAGGTCTCTTTACTTTTTTACGTCAATTGTAGACGAAGCCCACTTGCTGTACTCTACTTTCGTGAATTCTCACATTTCTTCGAGTCTATAAAATTCCTCGTCAATCTGATAAAATTACGCGAATGGAACACTTTTTCTTAAAGAAATGGTCGAATATTTTGTTTTAATTCAAACTTGGCAGTCATTATTTTACATCTTCCCAGTGCATCAGAGAAAACTTCCGCACATTTTTCTTTTAATTCTTTCTTTAGTTTCTCTGCTTCGGCATTTAAAGTTTCAATATTTTAACAGAAAGAGTTGATGGACATATTCCATACTTTAACTTTTTTCATCCAGTCTGTATCCAAGAAGTTGTTTGAGTTATTCATTACGAACGTTCTTAATTTTCAAGTAATTCTTTTTAATGTAACGTTAGATATTAGCTCGCTTTAAAATTGTATTTGTTCATTAGTAACGTTTTAGCTATTTTGCTTGTTCTGAACAAAGTTGGTCTTGTAATTCTTTTCCACGTTTGAAGATTTATTATCGACAGATCTGAGCAGGAATCAAGTTGTAGATTTATATTCTTATTCAATATTTTTACCTGCACAAATTTTCTGATAATTTTAGCTTCGTCACTTTTAGCAATTTTATCAAAGCTTTCCTTAATTGTATTTTTAACTCTGCAGTGTGTACTTTTGTGTCCCATACGACTGCAATTTAAACACTTTTTCATTTCATATGGACAATCTTTGTACCAATGCAATTGCCCGCAACCAATCCATAGTTTAGGCGGCAAATAATGTTTGTTGTTGATCAAATTTAATTGGTAAATTACATTTTTTTGTTACGTATTTTCTAAAATGTGAGATTTCACGATGCTCAATGTCTCTTGATTCTTAGACAACACTAATAACATGCTGGCAGTCTTCTGCAATATGTTGAAACGTCAAATAAGGCCCATTCCACTGTTTATTACGAACCCTTCTTCTGATGTCTGCATCCGTATTTGATACTATACCCTGTTCGAAGATTAGACATTTAACATTGTTAGCGCTCAACTCCTACAATTTGAAATCATCGTAGTGCAATCTTCGTCTTCTTTCCTTTTGAGATTCATACATTTACATCTTTTGTGTAAACGACACGTTCTAAGACAAAACAATTTCGTCAATAATTGTACCGCTTCAAAAATGTATGGTTGCTGTTTTTTGTGGCAATATAAAATTTACGAATTTGGTATGTTCAACGTTCAAACTTTTGGCCTAACATTCATAGGCAACATGAATTGGAATAAATACATAGAATATACTGCCAAGTCTGTTGCAACGAAAGTGAGCTTCCTCTACCGGGCTAGTAAATTTCTAAAACCTGCCAGTATCCTATATCTCTATACAGCCACCATTTGTACATGCATGTCGTACTGTTGCCACATCCGGGCTAGTGCACAAACGACTAGTCCTCTGAGACAATGGATAAAAAAGTCGCAAACCTAAAAGATCCCGTACTGTCTACCAAGCTCCAACGCATGTCCCATCGCCGCAATGTTGCATCTCTGTGCTTGTTTTACAATTACGTCCACGGAATGTGCTCTGGCAAAGTAACTGCAATTGTACCCTATAACGTAACAAAACCGGACTAGCAGCAAATTTACATCCCTGTAGAGGTGTTGGATAATGGCTCTGTGGGAACGGACGCATCTTGAGGTGGGCGTATCTGTTGGAAATCGTATTGGTTTGACGCGTGATTTCGTGCGGGTGGACCCGTACACTCGAGTGCAGAATAGGGCTGTTCTCACAGTCGGAGCTCACAGACGTGACAGGGTCACCGCGTGACGAGACCTCAGATCAAGGGTCAATGTGCACCTGCGCATAGAGGCTCTGTGACGTCACGGGCTTTCGCGTAGGAAGCAGAGTTTTTTGCCAGTCTTCGCTTTGGAAGCGAGCCTATCGGACGTGTTTCACGATGTAGTCTGCAACATGACTAGGGGAATTAATTACCTAAGAAAAAACAGGCGTGAGATCTCTTTTCACCGTTTCACGAATGGCTAAGGACTTAATTGATAAGTAATTACGAAAGCAGTAATTGGGTCTCTCTCTCTCTTTCTCTCGACGTTAGTGGATATCTCGAAGCCGACAGATAACTAACGCCAGATAAAACAGAACTTAAAAGTTTAAAACGATTGTTGTTTAGTGAGTTGGTCATGAAGCTTTTTGTGGCAGCGGCGTGGTTCACGGCAGAAAGAAAGAAGAAAGAATTCAACAACTGGACAACGCACCCCTCCACGCGAGAGGACAGATTGAAGGTGCGAGAAATTTAAAGGTATGCAACTCATATGATTTATGTTTTAAAAATGATGAGTCGTTTAAACGAGAACTGTCACGACCCGTTCCGGGACGAGTATACAAAACGAGAACTGCCGCGGCCCATTCCCGGGACGGTATGCAACAGAGGTCCGCAGATAACAAAAACTTATTTCCTTGGTCCACTTGCCTTGGAAGTTCCATCCCTGCTCTCCGTTTATACGACTGTACCAATATGCAAGAATTTAAATGTAATATGAACAAACAGTTTGCTACTCAATTCCCCGACTTACGATGCCCCCTTGTTTGTGGTGCACACAAGTAATTAAAAAAGTTGCATTCTTATGGTGATAGTTACATTCCATTAAAAGTCATATTAATGCTATGTAATGTGTAACGTTTCTTTTTTTGCTATGTTTAAATAAAAATACGAAAGACCAGAAGCGATACTTTTGTGCATCTAATTTTGTTTGTTTTCAAAGCCGATTCCATCGATTGTTGCTTCTTTGGTGTGAAAAAAACTAACAGATTCTCAGATAGGCCCATCTCTTCTTCTTTCTCCTCCCACTAAGCCGACCATCTACGACGTTGAACGCGAGAAAAGCGTCGGTTTTCGCGACCACCACGTCATAGTCTAAACAAATGATGAATTACTCGAACATTTGTATTGCCGGCTTGCTCAGATTTACAGCAGATTAATGGTGGAGGGTGAAATGTTAATGAAGACTTAAAGATGTCAGTTTAGCTTCTCCGCCATTTTTCTTACTGTTTGCGTCGACTTTCTGTTTGACACATTTCAGCTTTAATTTCTATTTGAGTTATTTTCTATTGTGGTCATGTACGTACTAGAACTGTTTGCAAAGGCATGAAACTGCAGTTTCCCATCCCCTTTTCTTTTACTTCTTCTTCTTCTTCTTCTTCTCTTTTTACTACTTCTTCTACTTGTACTTTCTCTTTTTCTTTCTCTCTTTCTTTTTCTCCTCTTTTACTCACTCTTCTTCTTCTTCTTCTTCTTCTTCTTCTTCTTCTTCTTCTACTTATTTTTCTTCTTCTACTACTATTTCTTCTTCTTCTACTATTTCTTCTTCTTCTTCTTCTTCTTCTTCTTCTTCTTCTTCTTTACTCTTTCTGCTTCTTCTTCATCTTTTTTTCTCCTGAGTTATCGATTTAAGGATGTCATTTTCTTCAGCGATAACGTCTGTTTCCCTTTTAACACATTTCAGCTTATTTTTAGTTTATCCTTACGAAATATTTCCGATTAAGTCACGGAATTTCTTTTGAACTCCTCGGAAATCTATCGATTAAACATCCAGCAAATATTTGCAGTTATAAAAAAATGATCAAAAGACTTCAAATGAAAACGCGATAAACGCCATTTTAAAAACTTCTAAATTACCGCCACGAAAAGTGTTGCCTTTCATCAATCCTATCAGACTCCACATTATTTTGTTAAAATAATTTTGTGATATTTGTTTTATTTGGATTTGAGTTGGAACTACTGTTCTCATTTTAGGTGTTATTTTTACAACGTTTCAGCCGATGTAACGTCCCACCTTCTTCAGGGGTGTCTTGACAATAGTTCTTATTGGTGAATGGTGGAAATAATGTTTTTGTTCTTTTTCTCCAACAAACCAATGTGCCTAGACTTCTAAATGTGTGATTTGTTTGTGAAACGGAAAAAGCGTAAGTCGTTTCCATTTTCGTTTTAACTCGGGTCCCTACCGATTTCATATAATGTTTCTGAATTTTTTAGATAAGGATTGATAACGATGTTGTGAAAAAATGACAACCAAGATGAGAACAGTAGTCCGAACAATGCAAATAATACATATTATCAATCCTCATCTAAAAAATTCAGAAACATTATAATGTGATATTTGCCTAATATCCTTGTATAACATAATGAGGGCCGTGTTCGAAGGTCAGAGATCAACCCAGCGGAAGTCGATGAAACCACTTGATTTCCGGCCGGGGCTTTTCTATGTCTTTTGGCTGACGAGACTCGAGCAGAAAAGACGTCTTTGGGTGCTGTCTTCAATGAGAGGGGGCAGCGCACACACTGTGGCTGGGTGTAGCAGGACGAGTTACCCACCTATATACCTCTCTCTCTCGCTGTCTGTCTGTCTGTCTGTCTGTCTGTCTGTCTGTCTGTCTGTCTCTCTCTCTCTCTCTCTGTCTCTCTCTCTCTCTCTCTCTCTCTCTACGCGTATACTTACTGTCTTTCTGGTGTTTTTCTATAGTTGTCTTTTTATATAAACCTTTTATATAAACATCGGTGTCCGAGTGAGTTTATCAGCAGAAAACCAACAACCTGAGGTCACGACTATGACACATATGTATAACGGTTTATACACGCATGGCTAAGAAAAAATATTGTTATATAACCCTTTATTTAGGAGAGTAGAAAGTGGACCTTGGGTTTACTTTCGGCAGCCTCGTAACTTTCTCTTCCCTTATTTTGTCCTTTAGTCCTCACATTCTATGAGCGATGTTTCTGAAAAAGTGGGGAATATTGCTGTTTTCTGAGTAGAAATCTATCCATCTAACACTTATTGTTGGCTAGTTTTTGACCGTGAAGTAGTATTTTTAGCTCCTTACATCAAGTGGCTTCATGCCTTGTCTGGAGCGATTTCCATCCCAAAAGAATCCACGGGGTAGCATGCTCTCGTTTCTTCAGCCATTGCCGGATAGAAGTTTAAGGTTATTCGCAATTGTATTCTCAGTATCGCCCTCATTGATGGTTGAACCTTCGACCTCCAGACAATTGTATTCTTAATATCACCCACACTGAGGATTGAACCTTCGACCTCCAGACGAGTGTCACTTAGAACTGAATGTTACTTAGTATTTTATCCGTTACGCCACGGGTAAAAAAAAATCAGAAACATCAAAGAGTTTAGTTCGAAATTTCGTGTAGGTTGTTGAGTTCGACAGAAAGATTTACAAGTTCGAAAAGATGGACCTGGAGAAGGTCGGAGGTTACATCGGCCGAATCGTTGTGAAAATAACAACTAAGATGAGAACACCAGTATCAATAATCCAAACTGACATTTTAAATTACTAATTCACTTCGAAACAAATCTGTATGACAGATATCAGATTTTCAAAAAAGTGTAAAGGGATTTAATTACTTTTTTTAGAAATAGACACAGGGGCCGGATATCAAGGCTGAGATTATGAGCTCTCATTTTTTAATTATTTTATTTAATTATTTAAGAGTTATCTTTTTACTAATTAACTTTTGATGATCGTCTTTCGAATACAATCACCATTTTAGTTTTAAAAATGCAAAGTAATTACATTGTTTTAATTCGTTTAAAGATTGAATTTCATAAAATTTCATAAAGTTCGTGCACATCCCTAATATGTTCCATTTTCTACCTTTTTATTTCCTTTGTTTATTTATTGTTTCGTTACCTTTTCCCTTTTCCATATCTTAACCGTCTTTCTTTGCTTTCTTTCCCCTTCATTCATTTTATATTCATCTTTTTCTTCATTCTCCTATGAATAGAGAAAGAAAGAAGCCTAAGAAATGTCTTAGGCTTCTTTCTTTGCTTTGTTTCCCCTTCATTCAATTTATATTCATCTTTTTCTTCATTCTCCTATGAATAGAAAAAGAAAGAAGCCTAAGAAATGTCTTAGGCTTCTTTCTTTGCTTTGTTTCCCCTTTATTCAATTTATATTCATCTTTTTCTTCATTCTCCTATGAATAGAGAAAGAAAGAAGCCTAAGAAATGTCTTAGGCTTCTTTGTTTCCCCTTCATTCATTTTATATTCATCTTTTTCTTCATTCTCCTATGAATAGAGAAAGAAAGAAGCCTAAGAAATTTCTTAGGCTTCTTTCTTTCTCTATTTTCATATCCATGTTTATTTGTTATTCTTTTACACCCTTCTTAATATTCTGTCTTTTTTTAGTTTTCATATATGTATTCTCTTTTTCCTTTTTTAACCTTATTTCTTCATTTTATTTTTCATATTCATATTTTGTTCTTTATTCTTCTCCTACTTTTTCAGCCTTCTTCGTTTCTTTCTTTCTTCATATATACATTTTTTCTTTATTTTTTATATTTCTTTCTTAGCATTCTTTCTTTCTTTTTACATATTCATATTTTTTCTTTATTCTCAAACTCATTTTTAGCCTTATTTCTTTCTTTATATTTACATTTACTTTTTTAGCCTTCTTTTTTTTCTTCACATTCGTATTTTTCTTTATTCTCTTACTTCTGTCTTAGTCTTCTTTCTGACTTTTATTTTATATATTCATATTATTTCTTTATTCTTCTACTTTTTTTAGCCTTTCTTTCCTTTCATTCTATATATTCATATTATTTCTTTATTCTCTTACTTTTTTAGCTTTTCTTTCCTTTCATTCTATATATTCATATTATTTCTTTATTCTCCTACTTTTTAGCCTTTCTTTCCTTTCATTCTATATATTCATATTATTTCTTTATTCTCCTACATTTTTTAGCCTTTCTTTCCTTTCATTCTATATATTCATATTATTTCTTTATTCTCCTACTTTTTTTAGCCTTTCTTTCCTTTCATTCTATATATTCATATTATTTCTTTATCTCCTAGTTTTTGTTAGCCTTTCTTTCCTTTCATTCTATATATTCATATTATTTCTTTATTCTGCTACTTTTTGTTAGCCTTTCTTTCCTTTCATTCTATATATTCATATTATTTCTTTATTCTCCTACTTTTTTTAGCCTTTCTTTCTTTCATTCTATATATTCATATTATTTCTTTATTCTCTTACTTTTTTAGCCTTTCCTTCCTTTCATTTTATATATTCATATTATTTCTTTATACTCCTACTTTTTTTAGCCTTTCTTTCCTTTCATTCTATATATTCATATTATTTCTTTATTCTCCTACTTTTTTCAGCCTTTCTTTTCTTTTCATTCTATATATTTTTATTATTTCTATATATTCATACTTTTATTTATTCTCCCACTTCTTTCTTAGCCTTCTTTTTTCTCTTTAATTCTATATATTCATATTTTCTTTTTATTCTCCCACTTTTCTCTTAGGCTTCTTTCTTTCTTTCATTCTATATATTCATACTTTTATTTATTCTCCCACTTCTTTCTTAGCCTTCTTTCTTCCTTTAATTCTATATATTCATATTTTCATTTTATTCTCCCACTTTTCTCTTAGGCTTCTTTCTTTCTTTCATTCTATATATTTATACTTTTATTTATTCTCCCACTTCTTTCTTAGCCTTCTTTCTTCCTTTAATTCTATATATTCATATTTTCTTTTTATTCTCCCACTTTTTTCTTAGGCTTCTTTCTTTCTTTCATTCTGTATATTCATATTTTTTCTTTATTCTCCCACTTCTTTCTTAGCTATCTTTCTTCCTTTAATTCTACATATTCATATTTACTTTTTATTCTCCCACTTTTCTCTTAGGCTTCTTTCTTTCTTTCATTCTATATATTCATATTTTTTCCTTTATTCTCCCACTTCTTTCTTAGCTATCTTTCTTCCTTTAATTCTACATATTCATATTTACTTTTTATTCTCCCACTTTTCTCTTAGGCTTCTTTCTTTCTTTCATTCTATATATTCATACTTTTATTTATTCTCCCACTTCTTTCTTAGCCTTCTTTCTTCCTTTAATTCTATATATTCATATTTTCTTTTTATTCTCCCACTTTTTTCTTAGGCTTCTTTCTTTCTTTCATTCTATATATTCATATTTTTTCTTTATTCTCCGGCTTCTTTCTTAGCCTTCGTGTTTTTCGGTGCGTTTATTATTTGTCTCTACCTAGGGCGTTTTTAAGAATATGCAGAGGATTGTATGTAATTCGCTCTTAATCGGACGTGTCATCAATTTTTGTATATATAGATATTTTTATGAATTAATTGATAAATTAATCTGTGCGTGCATAAAAAAGAAAACTTCAACACGTGTTTCTGGATATTAATATATATATATATATATATATATATATATATATATATATATATATATATATATATATATATATATATATATAGATATATATATATATATGAAACAAATAAAATCTATATAAGCATTGAAACAGCCTACACAAATAAACTCGCGTTAGTGTGCTAAGCGCACGTCTACGGGGGTATGCCAACAATAATTATTGTTGGTATAGCCCCAGAGACGTGCGTTAAGCACAGAAACGAGAGTTAATTTATGTAGGCTGTTTTGATATTTATATGAATTTAAGTTAAAAACCTCTACTTTGTATTGAGAACTCTTGAACAAATATTGGTTTTAAGCTATTTTATCATTATATTTTAACTTAATTAATTACTATATATATATATATATATATATATATATATATATATATATATATATATATATATATATATAGTTACGTAGTTTTCTTATCGTGCATCTTTCAGGCAAGGCTTAAATGTTCCTAATAAAAAAATCAAATTTAGAGAATCCTGCTTCATTGATGTTTAATGAATATTTGTCGAATATAATGCAAATCTGAAATATTTAAATTTTCAAATATGAGATTTTGCCAATATAATTACCCCGTAAAAACCCTTTAAATTACTCTAAAGACACAGAAATTTTGTGAATATTAATTAATACGCATTGTTAAAATGTTACACAAATCGACGGTATCTGAATTTGCACCCCTTTCTATTCCCTTTGTATAAAACTAAATAAAACTCCATATAGCCCATGTTACCCATTATTACGCCCAGCAGCTGTGTTGCAAAATGAAGAGTGATCGGTTTATTAGTTTATGCTGTAACGTTTTATATATATATATATATATATATATATATATATATATATATATATATATATATTTATAATTAGGCAACAATCCTTCTTTTATACATATCTGGTTGAACAGGAGTGCCAACTTCTGTTTCTTCCTTTGGTGATCCTATCTTTCTATTCGTCGAACGATAGATCTTGTACTATTAACCATGGAGTGTAGGAAATCTCCATATTTGACGCAAACGTTTTCGCCCATCATTGGTCGTCTTCAGGCGGATGATTGATCAATGCAGAATAAAATTGGTGAATTTATTTAAGAAGACGTTTCCATGTGATTAAAAACATTAAAAACATACAACAGCATTTCAACACGCCTTCGCACCCCTCATAACGGGCATGGTTGATGTTCGGCTTTTTTAAGTACAAGATCTATTGTTCGATGAATAGAAAGATTGGATCACAAAAGGAATAAACAGAAGTTGGCACTCCTGTTCAACCAGATATATATATATATATATATATATATATATATATATATATATATATATATATATATAAACGCTCGCGTTTCAGGATTATTGTTCCCATCAGTGCAAGAAAGTAACAATTTCAGACGGTCAGACTGCACAAATAGAACTATACGGAATAGTTTAATTGAACCAATTATCCAATAAGAAAGAAGAGAAAATGAGGGTTCGTTTTTTAAAGTAATATGCAAATTAGTTATCCTTTTTGAAGTCGCTTGCATATCCACGTCTGGGTATATTAGTAATTTAATTTTTAACAGAAACGTTGGCTTTTAATATCAATGTCAGTGCGACAACTAACTCAAAATTATATATAAAAATAAAAATATATACCCATACCTAACTTTATATAGAGAGATATGTTGTCGGAAACAATTTTTGATGCTTGATTTGATTGTAAATACACGCCAAATTTGCTCGACACGAGTTTTTAACCTTGTCGAATTGTTGTAATCCCCGGCCATGTCGTGACCCGGCGAATTGCATTTTATCTATTTTCTTTAATTCCATTATCTGTATTGTCTGTTTTCTTCTGTAGCTTTTGCCTCAATTTTATTCCCTGCGTTTTCTTCATGATCACTCTCCCCCTCATCAACTGAAGTCTATACCCATTGGTCTTGGCCATGTCACCATCAATAAAGATGAGGAGAGCAAGGTCGCCAAATGCCGAGCCCATTACGGATCGGTTCGATACTGTATCGTTATCTATATAGCTTTCGGGCCTCTTTAGTCTTCAACACTTTGACATTGTTGGGGGGATGGTTACGCAGAGCACAGATCAACCACATTTAACCGCGGGAATATTCCAGCGATGATCAGCCGTTTTCTCGCGAGGAAATTGTATATCATTTAAGGCCCAACTAACGAGCAGTTCAAGAGAGGAAAACAACGATCGTGAAGCTGTGGCGGGATGAGAAAACCGTATTTGAATAAATGATGATGTGTAGGATAGGAATTTTTTCAGATGACGATTGATAATCGGTTTTACTTGGATTATTCAGACAGCTGTTCTCATCTTGGATGTTATTTTCACGACGTTTCGACCGATGTAACCTCCTGTTACAGAACGAGTAATAAAATCTAAAAGTTTGAGTACCACCTATCAGGTCAGAGGTGTCTCCAGCGGAAGTAGATGAAACCACGTGACGTCCAACCGTGTCTGCTTTCTCCAATGGAAGGGGTTTGCAGCGCCCACAGTGCGGCTGAGTGTAGCTCGACGAGCTATCCGTCTATCTAGCTGTCTGTCCTTCTCTCACTCTTACGCGTACACAAGTAACCTGTCTCTCTGATTTTCTTCTCTGACTGTCTCTCTTTATAAATAAACCTTTTTTTTTATAAACATAGGCGCCCGAGTGGGTTTATCGGAAGACAAGTAGAAGCTAGATTCTACGACGACGATATGGATGTATAACGGTTTATACGCCCATTGTTAAGTGAAAATATTATACCCTAACCTTCGTCAAGTGCGTCTTGTCAAACTCGGGAATGTTTATGTCGAACTCTGGAATCTGTACTTGATTTCGAACGGAACCCCTTTTTTTTAATCCATGGGAGTAAACTGTTCTGGTTCCGTCAACCATGGCCAGGGAGAAGTCTTAAATAATTTTTTATTATATTTTATAAATCCGTTGTACAAGTATTAATCAGTTCTAAGTGAAAGTTTTCTATTGCGATTGAAGGTTCAAATCTTCAGTTCAGACGATACTAATAATTTAATAAGGATTACTGAAGACTTCTGCCCGGTCATGACTGACGGAAGAGTAGTCTAGCCCCGTTGATTAAATAGGGGGTTCCGTTCGAAATTCCGTACAGATTCCCGAGTTCGATATAAAGATTGCTGAGTTCGACAAGATGCATCTAGAGTAGGTCAGAGGTTGCATCGGCCGAAACGTTGAAAGTAACATTGAAGTTGAGAAAAGTAGTCCGAATAATACAAATAATCCAAACTTTTAGGACATTTTAAAATACATGTGTTAATAAAACTTCGCTTTTTATTAGTTTCGGGTGTATTGTTGAACGTTACTTCCACGAAATATTTTATCATCTCTGCCTTAGTAGAGCTATGTGACAAGATGTTGTGTGCCGCCTATACTTAGGAGATGGCGGTGGTAAAATGTATACCGGTGCGGACTGACGACTTCGCATGTTGGACTTCGAATCCTGTCGAATTGATAACACCACTTTCACTATGAATGTGTTGACAACCTTCTCGTAGTCCCTCTTATGAGTACCCGATTAAAAAAAAATGAATCAGGAAAATTAATGCCAACAACAGAATCAAGCAGGTTTAAATAAAAATAACACGCTGATTCATACAATAATAAGAATAAGAACAGCAACAATAGCAGCAGCAACAATAATAATAATAATAATAATAATAATAATAATAATAATAATAATAATAATAATAATAATAATAATAATAATAATAATAATAATAATAATAATAATAGACCAATGGTCCTTACCAGCGAGAAATCAATGGTAAACGGCTGTTGTGATACTGAAAATTTATTTGCAGTGTCTATCGAAGGGAGGTGGAGGATAGTGGAAATCTGGGGAGACTTGTTGTCACTCAAACTCCAGGGAACGCTATTTGTCTACCTGTCTATCAGTCTATCCATCTTATGGGTTTCGGCTGTATTGTTAAACGCAACTTTAAAGAAAGTGATAATCATCTTTGTATTAATAAAAAAAAACCAAAGAAGGTATCGTATGTATACGTAATTTTGATAATTATAGTTAATATAATAAACAATGAGAAAACTAAAACGAATGAAAAAAATCCTATTCGTAAAGAAAGCATGTTTTTTTATTCGTTTCAACCCAAGAGAAATGTTATCATTTCTGTAGTAATAAATCTATCAGACAAGATATTGTGCGTCTGTGTGCATTTCTCGCCTAAACGTAACTTTGACCAATCAGTATACTCGCTACCATGCTTTTAATGGTAACAATACACATTATGTAGAAGATAATCTCTGTTTGCGTTTGTCAGTCCGCAATCTGTTTTGACGACGTTACGTCCCAAGATGGAGTCCTGCTGCCACATCTGAGGAGGTGCCACTCAGTTCACTCTTCGTTGCTTTGACAGAATTCAGAAATGACGCTGAAATCTACTGGGGTGATCTTTTACCTTCCTCACAATCCCTTTCTCACAGAAGAGACGTTCCTAGTCTCTCTCTACTCTATCGTTATTTCCATGAAAAGTGCTCCACTGAGTCAAATCTCTGGTTCCCCCGTTGTAAAGCATTCAAAGCAAAAACTCGTCGTTCATGGACAGAGCTTCTTTAACACATTGCCACAGGGCTGCTTCCCCACAAATTACAAGCCAATCTCAACAAATTTCTATCGAGAACCGTCCCAACAAATATTCGGACTGGGTTCTGACAATCATTCCATCTTATTAGATCCTATTCTCAAATGTCATCTGGCCTTGATAATTTGACCGATTTTTAGTAAAAATAAAGGAAAAACAACTAGATACACACATTTATCCGAAGACAAACGTGGAAGGAGGTTACGGAACATGTAACGTTGGACGCAATATATTATACAACAAGCATAATTACTAAAGAAAGAACACTTTACGGTCCCAATTATAATGAAAAAAATCAACATATGCTACCAGGGACGTAAATAGTGAAATATACGTGAGCACTAAAAGTAATTGTTATTTACTTCGTGGTTTGGTGTTCTGGGCCTCTATGCAACTGCTCCCAGGAAATGTACCTGGCAGACATTGCTTTGTAAAAGCAAACATAAGAGAATAAGATCTCGTCCTAAAATTCTTATCTAGAACCGTTCACATCAATTATATTCGGCATTGATTCTGACAATCTTTCCATCTCATTAACTCTTATCCTCGAGCAACATCTGGCCTTGATAAGTGGAGATCCCTTTGTAGCAAAAAAAAGTCCTGCTAGTATATAATGTTGTTAGTTGAAAATAACAGGAAATGGGGGTTCAGTCGGGGTCAAGCTGGTCACATCGAGGTTTGCATAGAGTGAACTGTGGGA
The DNA here is from genome assembly GCA_963556195.1 of Sepiola atlantica. Classification (NCBI taxonomy): domain Eukaryota; kingdom Metazoa; phylum Mollusca; class Cephalopoda; order Sepiida; family Sepiolidae; genus Sepiola; species Sepiola atlantica. The sequence continues at coordinate 58,203,560 of OY744544.1, read as the reverse complement.
ATTGAGAGAAACAGATACGATGTCACATGACTCAATGGAAGAGTGAGTGAGACAAGGCGAAAGTTCGGTTAGAAGCCTAGTAGTGCGAATATCTAATTTTAAAATGTCGTTATCAGATATGATTATACAATAATTATCGATCTCTCTCAGTCTCCCTCTCGACGCCCCACTGGTCAATGAGTTGGAACAAAGATCCAGCAGAATACACCTCCTCTGTCTTCAACAGTTTTGTTTTGACTTGTCCTTTTTAGTCGATGTATAAAAGATCTCAATTGCATGTGGCGTTTCCTCACTCTGGCAATATCACTAAGAGGCACGTACAGGAGTAAGCGGCACAATTTATTTACCTCTCCAGGGGGTTAGGCACAAGGTCAGTTTTATCTTACTCCCACAAGTAAGATGTGACCCAAGGTCGGGTCGGGAAAGTGGGGTTTGAAAAGCCAGCACCCGAGAAAGTGAGCACTCTGGCCATTAAAAATTGCCTGGGCAGCCCCGTCATGAAGGTTGAACAAGGTTAAAAGACAACACTGGAAGGTGTCACCACTGCCCCGCACACACACATACAATGCTTAATATTTCCAAATGGTCACACATCTGGTACTGACGAGGCTCAGCGCCGCTTAACTTCGTTGATCGAACGAGAACCGGTGTGTCAATGTGATTCTGCCGTATATAATACATTTGATAAATACTTGAATTATTTAATAAAAAGCGAGCGCGGAAATTGAAACGACGCATGCGTCAAGACATGCTTCTGCAAGATTCACACACGGTGGATGATGTCACGGCGCCGCCATTTTTACCGCTCATCCAATCAGCTTATGTTCTCTCCGCCTTCCCTAAACGTCTAATGTTACTCCTTTTTTAATAACTAATTAAAGAGAGTGTCCCCCACCCCCACCCATTATGTCATCCATTCTTTATTCGCATTGGTTACTTATGCCACGTGACCAAACACGCGTGTCATTTAAACAAAATAACCACGCCCCCTATGAATAATTACCCTTAACACATTCACACGTGAGTTCTGTTTCACGTAAAGACTTTGACAACAAAGTTATATAAACATTAGGGAGATACAATGGAAATTTCACGGTATTTACTTCTTAAATCTGAATAATATTTTGTTAATATTAATAACAATATTCTTTTTGAAATAATAAATGTCTGGCAGGGTCAATTATACATAAAAAAAAAACAATAACTATTTCTTTTGTCCGGAAAAATAATTGTCATTGTAACTGTAATATTTTTATATAAATAAAACGAATATATGTCTTCTCTATTTATTTATTGTAGAAACTTAATTCTTTTTAAAACAATGAATATTTTCTTTTTTTACCGTAGAAATAAATGTCAGCTTAATATTCTTCAAATCAATAAAACGTATGTCACGTTTTTAAAAAGTTAAAAATATAACGTTTTTATACAGTCAATTATTCTTTTAATAGTGTCAAACGGCATATTTTAGAATTTCTTTGAACCGATTACACACTGAATTGTGAGAAAATGACTTCCAGTCTGTATTTGAATGGGTCCAAAATGGATGGTTACCTTCAATGCTACAAAGACCAAGTCCCTTTCCTTTAACAACCTTTCCAACCACCGTTTTCCAAGGTTGATAGCACCATTTCCAAGAGTCTTACGTTCAAACTGATTGGGCTGACATGTATAGGCAACATGAATTATAATAAATACATAGAAGATACAGCCAAGTTGGTTGCAAATAAGGTAGTCTCCCCATACCGGGCTAGAAAACGTCTCAAACCTGCCAGTATCTTATATGTCTATAAAGCCATCATTCACCTGCATGGAGTATGTTGCCACAGCCGGGCTAGTGCACCAACCACTAATATCTCCCCTTAGAAAGGGTACCAAAAAGAGTCTCTAACCTAATAAGACCTACACTGTCTACCAAGCTCCAGCCCTTATCCCATCGCCGCAATATAGCACCTTTGTGCTTGTTTTACAAGTTATTCCACAGAATGTGCTCCGACGAACTTGACTGCACTTTTACCTTTCCTCAAACGTAAGTACCCCGACGAACCCAATTAACAGCAAAATTCTACCCCTTCACTGTAGAGGGCACTTGATACTGAAAACATTTCACTCTTATAGATTCTTTTCTTGAACCGCTTGACTTTTAGAGTTATCTCCCTGCTCCCTGTTTCCCCGACTGTACCAACATGCAGAAATTAAAATGTAATGTCAATATACATCTTGCCGCAAAACTCCCTACTGACGATGCCCCCTATAAATATGGCCCCTAATCACAGTATCCCCTTACATCACAGTGGCAATATTCCTTGTTTTGGGGAATAAAACATTTATAAAATATTTAAAATTGTAAAAAGTTGATGTTAACCCAAAATAAAAGAAACTTTATTTCTTGCGTAGAGTTTAAAAAAATAATTTCCTCCCTTACGCCTGATTGGTCCTAACATCAGGTAGCAGTGTTTTCATTAATATTGTTCAATACAACGACATGGTAGTCCCTATTAACTGGCTCCCCCCTCTCGAAGGCAGGGTTAGACACAAGTTCGGTTTTTCATGTAGGAAATATCCTGCTGTCTAAAAAGGGGTACTCAAACATAAAAATTGCCTCGGTCTCAAAAGGTTTCATCTTCATTGATCAAGAACAAAACAGATGAAATGCAGTATCAGAACAGATAATACACTTTGCTCCTAACCAACAAACTAAAGATAGTCTCCTTCTCAATCCAATGTATATTTCAGGTCTTACATCTTTAAGTTGACAGGGCGCTAGTCTGTCGTCGGTTATATTTCTTATTTATATACATGGGTAAAACAGTTAACTGGGCATGCTACGACTTTAGCCGGCTTGATATCATTGTTCGTATTGGTTCCTCAATACTTTCTAGAATCAGGTAATCACAAGAGGAACCACGCGAAGGTTGCTAACATCGATGAATGGAGCTAACTGGATTTGAACTTGGCACACCCAAGTCGTCAGTTATTCGCTTCATCACGGCCACCCTCAATATGCATGCATAGAGTGCTTTGTTTACAGCACCTGGTATTCTCAAATGGTCACCCAACTAAGAAATGACCAAGTTCAACGTGGAAGAAGTCGAAGTTTTGATCTTCAACTTCATAAGAAGTTTATAAAAGACGAATCACGCGATCGCAACGTTCTCTTTTGTCAGAGCCAGTTATCTCCAAGGAAAATCATTATGTGTCTGATAATAGCATAGTTTTACTTTTGAATCTGACTGGAACCGGTGTGTTAATGTGAGTTTGTGATCATATTAGCCCCAGAATATGGTTGTATAATTGGCATGAATTGTAGGACTGCATTGAGGGAGAGAATCGCGAGAAACGATTAGGCAGACAGAGAGACACTTATTCGCCAAACTGGTGTCAAAGTTTATATATGAGTGGCAAACGTTGCGAACACTCAACCTACTCGCCCTCTGTCCCCAACGAAATCTACAATTATCGGCCATGAATAGTTAAATGCAATTTTCAATCTTTTATGACGCCATATTTACTCGCCTGCCTGGACAAAAGCGAATTGGTCGGCCATGAGGAGAAATCATTGCGTTTTGATTTCAAGTTAACCAATTCGTGATTTCTTATTATATCAAGTTGTGAAACTCGTTACCTCGGAGAAAAATCAATTTAAAATCGTACACACGCATTTAATTCACGGTCAAAACAAACTAGATATACAGATTGAATAAATACATGACATCTATCTATCTATCTATCTAGCTAGCTAAATAGCTATCTATCTATCTATCTATCCACTTATACATCTAGATATCAATCTATATATGTGTACATCTATCTATCCACCTATCAACATTCAATCGATCCATGTACCTTTTTATCTATCAATATATCAATTCACCCATTTTGTACATGAATCTATCTATCCATCTATCTATCTATCTATCTATCTACGTATCTATCTATTCATGTCTCTCTATCTATCCATCTATCTATTGACCTATCTATCTATGAATTTATCCAACTATCTATCAATCTCTCTCTCTCTCTCTCTCTATCTATCTATCTATCTATCTTTCTCTCTCTCTATATATATACATATATAATAATAATATTTATAAATAGATATTAATTATTTATTACCTACAGACATCGATGTTTCATGCTTACTCAATCTTCAGTGCAGGAAGCTAATTCCCGACGGTCGACGGGCGCGAACTCCGACTACAAATCGCCACTGATTCGCAAGTCAAGAGACTTACCGATTGGCCAGAAATAAGCTCAGAATTAAGGAGGAATTAAACTTTGTAAATACCAAGTCGGCAAATAATCACAGCAAGTGGCGCAGAGTGATCAACAACAACAAATCGTGTTGGATCTCGCAATGAAGCTAGTAGTACTGCTTGTTATTAAATTCACTCAGAGTGTCCAGCCTTAGTAAAGGGGGCTATATAATAATATTTATAAATAAATATTAATTATTTATTACCTACAGACATCGATGATTCATGCTTACGCAATCTTAAGTGCAGGAAGCTAATTCCTGATGGTCGACGGGCGCGAACTCCGATACATATATATATATATATATATATATATATATATATATATATATATATATATATATATATATATATGTGTGTGTGTGTGTGTGTGTGTGTGTGTGTGTGTGTGTGTGTGACAGAGTTACATCAAAATAGATGGAAAACAAAGTAGGTACATGCTTAACACCATTGTCAACTGCAATCGGTTCAAAAAGAGAAAACCATTGAAGTTGATGTGTGCTTCCATTTTGTCATACATCTCACAAAGGAGTTTAACAAAGTTAGAAGGACATCCCATCTTACCCAATGCCTTCCACATCACATTCCGCTGGTGCGTCTTTTCGTCATTTGGAGAAGCAGGTGTGGGCATCACATGATATCAGGCTAGAAACTAATATCTCTATGAGGCCTGTGTTGTATCAACTTTGTTATATGTTTGTGAGACATGGACCACTTACAGATGAACCAAGACCTGATATAGGTTTAGACGATGTCCAATACACTTTTCCCGCGTTTGAGGTACCGTAAAGATCATATCAGTGGTATCCCTATTTCTTCTAAAGCCACACTGACTCCAAGGAAGCACAAACCGACAGATGTAGGCAGTCAGGCCATTCAACAGGATTCTGGTAAATACCTTTCCTGTCCAATTCAAAAGAGAAATGCCTCGATAATTACTGCACTCATCTCTCCTCCCTTTGCCCTTGTACAAAAAGAGATCATAATGTCAAAGGCATTCGCCACTGTTCGAGATTTTCTATGCAGATGATGTGTATTTTGTGGCCCACTTACAGAGTGATACGCAGGATATTTAGGATCGCTTTGCATGGGTGTGTAGAAGCATAGGTCTCACGATAAGCCTGGGCAAGACAAAGGCTATGTTTGCTCCAGCCCCTGGCAACCTGTATCAGGAACCTATCATATTTGTTAAAGAGCACAGACTGTCTGTAGTGGATCGTTTTATGTATCTGGGTAGTGTTATTTCGAGAAGCGGGTCGTTAGATTCCGATATAAATGGACGCATTGAATAGGCTTGTGCGTCTTTTGGTTATTTGGAGAAGCGGGTCTAGGCACCACGTTATATCAGGCTAGAAACTAAGAGGCCTGTGTGGTATCAACTTTGTTATATGGTTGTGAGACATCAACCACTTACAGAGCTCATATTCACCTGCTTGAGCGTTTCCAGCAGAATTGCCTTAGACACTTACTTAACATCCGTGGGGATAGCTTTACCCCTGACACCGAAGTGTTGGAACGTGCTGCTGTCCCAAGCATCGAGTCTCGTATAAGTAAACACAGACTTCGTTGGGCTGGTCATCTTATTCGTCTTACTGATGACAGACTGCCGAAGCAGGTGATTTACGGGGAACTGACTTGGAATACTTACCCATAGCACAAACCTCGTAAGCAATTCAAAGATTGTCTCAACGACGATTTGAAGTGCTTTGGAATTGATGTTGGAGGATGGGAGGGGGGGGGGCTGTAGATAGGTCAAGATGGGGGGGAGCGATTTCTAAAGGCAGCAAGCTTTTTGAAAAGAATAGAATGAAACACCAGTGGCAGAAGAGAGCAGTGAGGAAGAGACGAGGCGTGATACCTTCAGCACATGGTGGAAACATGGAACACCTAAGATGCCAATCTTGCAACTTGGTAGCTATGTCACGTGCAGGTTTGTTGAATCACCAACGAGTGCATGTTTGGCAAAATCACGCACGGACAAAGATGGCTTCATTTATGGAATCCCCTCAGATAATCACAACACCTGCAACGTCTGTGATATCGTCTGTAGAAGTCTGGATGACTTGAAGAGCCAAATCCGCGGCTCTCACTGGGAACCTTTAAACTAATATCACATCGATACGCTAAATGTGGTCATATTCGAAATCGAATAGACAGCCACTATATATATATATATATATATGTATATATATCAACCAATCTATCTATCCATTTATATATCCATTTATCTATCCATCTTTGTTTCTATTAATCTATCTATCTATCTATTTATCTTTGCTTCTATCTATCTATCTATTTATCTATCTATTTATCTATGTTTCTTTCTTTCTATCTCTCTATCTATCCATCCATCCATCCATCTATCTATCTATCTATCTATCTATCTATCTATCTATCTATCTATCTATCTATCTGTGTCTAACCACACTTATAAGTTGTAAATGAGGAAACCGCTATCTGTTAATATATCTTATATATATATAGTAAAGTAAGACTTTCTCATTGTTTCATCGTTTTATAATATTTATCAGAACTCGTGCGTCTTTCTCACCAAAAATAAGGAAAGACTGAAACGAATTTTTTAAAATCCTATTTAAAATAATTGTAAGCATAATTATATTTTCACTTATATTTCTCTATGCCCTCCACCCACCAATGTGTCCCCATCCGGGCATCGCCGGTAAATGCAAATAGCAAATCAATAACATACATGGTGTACTTTATAGATATAATCTAAAATGATTGGAAAGATGGATTTTATCGTTTCAGCTATTTTCTTTTGAAATATTTTTTTCTTTTATTCATGGAAATTATAAATTGGAATTAATGCGAAAATGAATTTCGTTTAATGCGTTTTCGTGTGCAAACAAAGGCGTTCTGTGTGTGTTTTTATGCAGAAATATTTTTTGAATGAATAAATGCGGACGTTGAACACATTTTTCACACTAACCGAGAAGTCAAAACCGCCATTATTGCAAGTAAATTAAACTTTACACAATAGACGCGCCATCTTTTTTATATACTGCTTACGTATATGTGATATCAGTCGCAAGCTTATCTAATTTGCATATTGGTTTTGAAAAAGGACATTTTATTAATTAACTATTATTTGCATTTTTTAATTCAATTATTGTTCCGATGCAGCTTGAAAGATATTGTAGAGTCAACAATAATTCAAAGGACTGTGGAGAACTGTCGTATGATCACATGCTTCAAAGACACGCAAATAAAAATATTCTCATCGTGAATGCTATTCTTACAACGTTTCGGTCGATGTAACCTCCGACCTTTTTAGACTTTTATCCGTTCACCAGTTTTTGTATGTCTTACTATTCTCAGAGAAGAAGTCGGGGAGATAACCCTCTAAGAGTTCCAAGTCCTCTTCTGCGACACAATTCACAGTGTGCTAATTTATGCCAGCTATAATTTTCCGTATTCGCCGGTTGAAAATCATAGAGGTGGACATTTCTGTAATAACCTTTTACATTTCTATGCTTTTTAAAATACTATCTTATTTATAGATGTCAAGCGCAAACGCAGACCCTAATATAATAAATAAAATTAAGTAAAACCTATTTCCTTTTAATATATGTGAAAATAAACGCAGACACCACAATGTTTTTATAAATAAAATTAAGTCAAACGTATTTCCTTTTTATAGATGTGAAACGCGAAAGAAAAGAATAGGAAATTACAACATGGCCGCCAGAGATTAAGGCATTGCATTAAAGTTCGATTTTCAAGTCTTTAAAAACGTAATTAGAATTTTATTTCGGGATGAAAAATACAATTTAAGCCTAATTAATAAATTCCATCCAAAATGTGTGCGAAAATCAAACGGAATAAGCGAGATATTTAAATAATCCCTATAGTACAATTGAACGCCAAGCGGAAAACTCTCTTTTTCGTCCCTTCAGTTTTTCATTTTAACTATTTAGTAATTTTAAAAGTTCGTTTTTTAATTTTAAATATAAAGGAGGATGTAATACATGGGATGATTCCCCCACACCCCTTAAAACGGAGGAGGCAATTCCTGGGAGGAGGGTCTTATTACAACAACACAGATACTACACTTTTAAATTCTGAGTAAATCGAGTTTTTTTATTCATTCATTTAAAAAAATTTAGTAACAAAAGAATAATTTGACTAAGATCAAAGTATAGTATCTGTTATCTTAACATCAACGCCGGAAGTTTTAATGTAATTACCTCCGTTGAAAATAAATGTTTTTAAATGTTTTTAAAACGCATCGTTGTTTTTTTTATAAAATCTCTTTAATTAATTGTATCAATAATTATAATAATATTAATTTCGAGGAAAATATTATAAATATAGAATAAAATTTGACAATACCAATTATAAATGTATATTACTGAATATTAATTTATTAGAAACAAAAAAAAATATGCAAATGTGCAAAAGTGGGTTTTGTTTGACGGAGTTTTGAGATTACTGTATATACTGTACCATTATATTTAGTAAGATTGAAAGGTTTTGATGTTAACATACTTAGAAAAGATCCGCATTTATTCATATTTAGATTAGCTTAGATTGGAATTGGAATATTAGATTAGCGAAATGCAGTATTTTTTATTATTTCGCAATATTTTTATTACATTTGAATAATCGTGACTGACAAACAGACAGACGAACGGATGAAATTGTTATTTATATAAGATATGCATAAAGAATGCTTTCCTCAATAATTACCTTACAGAAATTACTGACATTTCAGTATCTTGCTTTTTTAAATGTAACTTACAAATATGTCTTACGTACGCTCAATATCTAAAATATTTCCCAATTCTTACGCCTCCGTACCTCGGTACATTTTTAAGCATTCAATCGGCTACGGAACATGTTAGAGCGATTCTGGATTACTAACTGAACTAAATCAATCAGATTAGATTTCTATTAAACTTAAATACATTCTTACAATAACTGATTTCTTTCATTAAGTCTTTATAGTAACTATTTAAACGACAAAAACTATATTCTGACCCCGAAGTGTTGAAGCGAGCTGCTGTTCCTAGCATTGAGTCTCATAGAAGTAAACACAGACTGTGTTGGGCTGGTCATCTACTTTGTCATCAGAAACCTTTGTTCGCCAATATTAGACAAAAACCAAGCACCCTGGCCCAAAGCAAAAAAGAAAAAAAACCGACTAAACAGCAAGATAAAAACATGCAGAATCTACATTAAAGAAGATGATCAGAGAAAAATCTCCCCCATACACCGGATATATATATATATATATATATATATATATATATATATATATATATATATATATGGATTACCCAAAACTCGCAAAGCGGATATACCAGTTAGGCCCATTATTTCTATGGTAGAGTCATCACAGCAGAAGGTTGCAAAATGGATCTTTAATATTTTACAGCCAGTACTGAAGTACTATAGTAAATACTGTCTAAAAGATTCATTTCATTTTGCGAAGTACATTCAAGATTCTAAGGTTGCTAATAAATGTATGTGTTCCTACGATATTAGCAACCTATTTACCTGTGTCCCTATTTTGGAAACAATCGATATCTGTGCCGATTTTTTTTATATCGTAGCCATTTATCGTCTCCTTCCATTCCTGAAAGCATATTCGTGCAGTTGATGAAATTTGCCACTACATCCGTTGAATTTAGTTTTAACGATGTAATGTATAGGCAAATAGACGGCGTATCTATGGGCTGAGTCCTAAAACCGACTATGGCGAATATTTTTGTGTTTTTTTTTTTAGAAGGCTTTATTATCTGGACCCACTAAACCTTTAGTCTACTTTCGATATGTAGACGATACATTTTGCCGTTTGAATAATAAAACTGAGGCAAATAAATTGCTTTCCTTACTCAATAAAATACACCCCGCATTAAAATATACCTATGAAGGAGGGCGTAATTCCACTTTAGCTTTCCTCGATGTATTGGTAACAAAAACCCCATCGAGTTACCTTACATCAATCTACCGTAAA
>OY744544.1:58148324-58188324 GCA_963556195.1 Sepiola atlantica | reverse complement strand
ATCACGAGATGGTGCTGCTCGCTCTAGAGGGAGCGAGGGGGCCAGTGTCGAGATTCATTGAGGGGAGGTATGTAGAGAACCCGGGGATCACTTGGACGGAGCTCCGCGAGCAGCTGGTGAGGCAATACGCCAGCGAGCGAACTGCGATTGAGGCCGTACGCAAGTTGACCCGGCTCAGGTTAAACAACGGCGAGGGACTCGACGAGTTAGTCGAACGAATCCAGGGATTGGCAGTTCAAGCCTTCCCAGATGGGGCGATCCGAAATACGGGTCCCATCCAAGCAATCCTGGTGGATGCCCTGGTAGACGGGTTAAGTGATAGAGAGACCCAGAGGGAGGTATTAAGGGGTCACCCGCTCACACTAGCGGAGGCCCAGGGATTAGCGAGAGACAGTATAAGACTAGGGGAACGTTTAGATAGAGGCAATGGCGAGGAAAGGCCTGGGAGAGGGAAAACGGTGGGGGGCAGGGCGAGTCCGGGGCCCCGAATGGAGAGAGGGGGCGGAGAGGATTGGGAGGCAGACTCCGATCCTAGAAGGAAGACATGGGACCTTCAGAATGAGTACGATAGGCCCGCACCGGCCAGACAGGTATCAGTCTGCTGGACCTGTAGGGGTGAGGGGCATAGAGCAGCAGAGTGTCCCACAAATTATGGGCGCCCGCGCAGCACGTTTAGACCGAACTGCACTAGGTGTGGTCGGTTCGGACATGAGAGTCGGTGGTGCACAGCAGCATGGATCGGGGGCGAGGAATTAGGATTCCGAACCTTAGTGTGCCACCTGACGCTATGGTAAAGAACCAGGGGAGCGCCCAGAGGCCACCCCACAGAGTATAAAAGGATCAAATTCTCTAATTTTGCCTAGTGAGATCTAAGCTTTTAACTACTGTAGATCGATAACATCGACATGCCAGTCTCGCAAATGTTGTACATGTCTGTTGAAATAAAAACAATGATATACATGAAGGTCAATTTGATATTGAGCACTTTTTACAAGCCCGGTTAAAATTATTTGAATACCTATCCCGTGGATATTTATAAAACATTGTTTTCGTATGATATTATTTTTAATTCTGAAAATACATATATGGTGACCTGGAGTTATTCCAGCTACTGGGTAATTCCATCAACTATACAGTTGAAGGGAAACCAATCTGCCAGTCTTGCTTCAATCTAACCGTTATAGCTTTCCATTTGGTAGAGTGACCCACCTTCCACATTTCTGCCAGTCTTCTTCCATTTTGAACCAGTGTTTGCCCGCCTTTTATTGCGGAATATTATCGACCATTATCACATAAGTACAACATTCACTTCATTTTTGGTGAGGAGATGAATGTGATACTTGATAGTATTTTTACTCTCTAAACGATTTCATCAGGTGAAAACTCTTTTTTTCTTGTTAACTTGTATTTGAGACCTACCATTGTTAACCTGTTTTTATAAAGCATACACGTAGGGGAAAACCATCTCCTAGGAATAAAGGCAACTAAAAAGAAGCAAGTGTGGACCTGGGCCTACAGGAAAGGGAAAGGTATAAAGAAAGAAAACACCAGTGACCATTCCCCAGTAAAGACTCAGCAATGCGATACATGATTGTAGTTTTACTCTGAAATAGATCCAATTAAGTAAAAACTCTTTGTCCATTTCTTTGAAACACTTGTTAACTTGTATTTGAGACCTCCATTGTTAACCGGTGTTTTTTATAAAGCATATACGTGGGGTAACTCCATCCCTTATCAGATTTGTGTTTTGAGGTAACCTGCTCGTTTTTTTTTGTTTTTGCTTTTTGTTTTTGCGAAATTACGTGAAGAAGAAAAAGCCATACTACAAATAAGGCATGCTGAATGCCATCAAAGCTGTGCAGAGTAGTGAGATGGGTTACAAAAAGGCAGCGTCCATCTTCAGGAAATCTCACCATCAAGGACTTCTTCATGGAGAAAAGTTCTCCAATGTTGGAAGCAAAGCGACAGCAGACAAATAGGAAGACAGTGGTCAAAGTGTATGGAGATAGCCTGACATACACAAAATTCATCGAGAGGATGGTCCAGGCAGAAGAAGAAAGGCAACCAAAACAAAGCAAGTGTAAGTCTGGATCTACAGGATATGGAAGGGGAAATGGAAAAGGAATAGAGACACCAGTGACCATCCCCAGTGAAGTCTAAGAGTCAGAATTTGACGATCACAGGGATGAAGACTGGCGACCACCAAAAACATTCGAGGAAGAAGAGAGTAACAATCTCCTCAAAATTAGCTACAGAAACTTCTACGATACTTTTGGGGCAGAACAATATGTTTAGGAACAATTTGAATGACATCCTAACTTGTAATTATGATGTTCAAAGAAAGCTAAGGTCGAGAGACTAGAATTGCCTCATTTTTTGTAAATATGAAAATGAAATAATATAAAAATATGGTTAAACATTTTCTATTCTTTCAAAATTTTGATATACATTGCATTTTTTTGTTCTGTATCTATATTTATTCCATTTTTTTATGTATTCAATTTTTTATGTATTCCATTTCTTTATGTATTCAATTTTTTATGTATTCCATTCTTTTTTATGTATTCGCTTTTTATGTATTCATTTTTTTATGTATTCATTTTTTATGTACTCCATTTTTTATGTATTCAATTTTTATGTATTTATTTTTTATGTATTCCATTTTTATGTATTCCATTTTTTATGTATTCATTTTTTATGTATTCATTTTATGTATTTGTTTTTATGTATTCGCTTTTTTATGTATTCATTTTTTTATGTATTCATTTTTTATGTACTCCAGTTTTTATGGATTCCATTTTTATGTATTTACTTTTTATGTATTTCATTTTTATGTATTTCATTTTTTATGTATTCATTTTTAATGTATTCCATTTTTATGTACTCCATTTTTATGTATTCAATTTTTTATCTATTAATTTTATCTATTTGTTTAAATGTATTCCATTTTTATGTCCACCAGTTTTTATGTATTCATTTTTTTATGTATTCATTTTTATGTACTCCATTTTTTATGTACTCCATTTTTTATGTATCCCATTTTTATGTATTTGTTTTTCATGTATTCTGTTTTATGTACTCTATTTTTTATGTATTTCATTTTTATGTATTCATTTTTTATGTATTTCATTTTTATGTATTTCATTTTTATGTATTCATTTTTCATGTACTCCATTTTTCATGTATTCATTTTTTTATGTAAACCATTTTTCATGTATCCGATTTTTATGTATTTATTTTTCATGTATTCCATTTTTATTGATTCCATTTTTCATGTTTTCATTTTTATGTATTCCATTTTTTATGTATTCTATTTTTTATGTATTCATTTTGTTATGTACTCCATTTTTTATGTATTTTATTTTTATGTATTCCATTTTTTATTGATTCTATTTTTTTATGTATTCATTTTTATGAACAGCATATATTATGTATCAATCTTTTATGTATTCATTTTATTTACTCCATTTTTTAGGTATTCCATTTTTTATGTATTCCATTTTTTATGTACTCCATTTTTTATGTATTCCATTTTTTATGTATTCCATTTTTTATGTATTAATTTAATGTACTCTATTTTTTATGTATTCCATTTTTTATGTATTCATTATTATGTATTCATTTTTTATGTACTCCATTTTTATGTATTCCATTTTTTTATGTATTCCACTTTTTATGTATTCAATTTTTTATGTATTCCATTTTTATGTATTCATTTTTATGTATTAATTTTTCATGTACTCCATTTTTATGTATTCATTTTTGTGTACTACATTTTTATGTATTCCATTTTTATGTACTCCATTTGTTATGTATCTCATTTTTTGGGCATTCCATTTTTATGTATTTCATTATTTTATGTATTCATTTTATGTACTCCATTTTTCATGTATTCTATTTATATGTATTCCATTTATATGTATTCCATTTATATGTATTTCATTTTTTATGTACTCAATTTTTTATGTATTTCATTTTTATGTATTAATCTTTTATGTATTAATTTTTATGTACCCAAGTTTTATGTATTACATTTTTTCAGGTATTCCATTTTTTATGTATTCAATTTTCTAGGTATTCATTTTTTAGGTATTCTATTTCTTATGTATTCATTTTTATGTAGTCATTTTTTATGTACTCCATTTTTTATGTATTCCATTTTTTATGTATTCAATTTTTTATGTATTCAATTTTTTATGCATTCATTTTTTATGTACTCCATTTTATGTATTCATTTTTATGTACTCCATTCTTTATGTATACCATTTTTTTATGTATTCCATTTTTCATGCATTCCATTTTATATGTATCTAATTTTTTATGTATTCATTTTTATGCATTCATTTTTTATGTATTCAATTTTTTATGTATTAAATTTTTATGTATTTATTTTTTATGTATTCCATTTTTATGCATTCCATTTTTTATGTATTCCTTTTTTATGTATTCCATTTTTGATGTATTCATTTTATGTATTTGTTTTTATGTATTCGCTTTTTTATGTATTCATTTTTTTATGTATTCATTTTTTATGTACTCCAGTTTTTATGGATTCCATTTTTATGTATTTACTTTTTATGTATTTCATTTTTATGTATTTCATTTTTTATGTATTCATTTTTAATGTATTCCATTTTTATGTACTCCATTTTTTATGTATTCAATTTTTTATCTATTAATTTTATCTATTTGTTTAAATGTATTCCATTTTTATGTCCACCAGTTTTTATGTATTCATTTTTTAATGTATTCATTTTCATGTACTCCATTTTTTATGTACTCCATTTTTTATGTATCCCATTTTTATGTATTTGTTTTTCATGTATTCTGTTTTATGTACTCTATTTTTTATGTATTTCATTTTTATGTATTCATTTTTTATGTATTTCATTTTTATGTATTTCATTTTTATGTATTCATTTTTCATGTACTCCATTTTTCATGTATTCATTTTTTTATGTAAACCATTTTTCATGTATCCGATTTTTATGTATTTATTTTTCATGTATTCCATTTTTATTGAATCCATTTTTCATGTTTTCATTTTTATGTATTCCATTTTTTGTGTATTCTATTTTTTATGTATTCATTTTGTTATGTACTCCATTTTTTATGTATTTTATTTTTATGTATTCCATTTTTTATTGATTCTATTTTTTTATGTATTCATTTTATGTACAGCATATATTATGTATCAATCTTTTATGTATTCATTTTATTTACTCCATTTTTTAGGTATTCCATTTTTTATGTATTCCATTTTTTATGTACTCCATTTTTTATGTATTCCATTTTTTATGTATTCCATTTTTTATGTATTAATTTAATGTACTCTATTTTTTATGTATTCCATTTTTTATGTATTCATTATTATGTATTCATTTTTATGTACTCCATTTTTATGTATTCCATTTTTTTATGTATTCCACTTTTTATGCATTCAATTTTTTATGTATTCCATTTTTATGTATTCATTTTTATGTATTAATTTTTCATGTACTCCATTTTTATGTATTCATTTTTGTGTACTACATTTTTATGTATTCCATTTTTATGTACTCCATTTGTTATGTATCTCATTTTTTATGCATTCCATTTTTATGTATTTCATTATTTTATGTATTCATTTTATGTACTCCATTTTTCATGTATTCTATTTATATGTATTCCATTTATATGTATTCCATTTATATGTATTTCATTTTTTATGTACTCAATTTTTTATGTATTTCATTTTTATGTATTAATCTTTTATGTATTAATTTTTATGTACCCAAGTTTTATGTATTATATTTTTTCAGGTATTCCATTTTTTATGTATTCAATTTTCTAGGTATTCATTTTTTAGGTATTCTATTTCTTATGTATTCATTTTTATGTAGTCATTTTTTATGTACTCCATTTTTTATGTATTCCATTTTTTATGTATTCAATTTTTTATGTATTCAATTTTTTATGCATTCATTTTTTATGTACTCCATTTTTATGTATTCATTTTTATGTACTCCATTTTTTATGTATACCATTTTTTTATGTATTCCATTTTTCATGCATTCCATTTTTTATGTATCTAATTTTTTATGTATTCATTTTTATGTATTCAATTTTAATGTATTCAATTTTTTATGTACTTTATTCTTTATATATACCATTTTTCATGTATTCCATTTTTTATGTATTGCATTTTTATGTATGCCATTTTTTATGTATTCCATTTTATGTACTCCATTCTTTATGTATACCATTTTTATGTATTCCATTTTTTATGTATTTCATTTTTATGTATTCCATTTTATGTACTCAATTTTTTATGTATTCCTCTTTTGGTGTATTCATTTTTTATGTATACCATTTGTCATGTATTCCATTTTTTATGTATTGCATTTTTTATGTATTCATTTTTTATGTATTCTATTTTTCATGTACTCTATTATTTATGTATACCATTTTTTATGTATTCCATTTTTTATGTATTTCATTTTTTATGTATTTATTTTTAATGTATTCATTTTTTATGTATTTATTTTTATGTACTCCATTTTTTATGTACTCCATTTTTTATGTATTCCATTTTTATGTATTCATTTTTAATATATTTATTTCTCATGTATTTATTTTTATGTACTTCCTTTTTTATCTATTTCATTTTTTATGTATTTCATATTTTATGTATTCATTTTTAATGTATTCATTTTTTATGTATGTATTTTTTATGTACTCCATTTTTATGTATTCCATTTTTGATGTATTCCACTTTTTATGTATTCAATTTTTTATGTATTTATTTTTCATGTACCCCATTTTTTATGTATTCCATTTTTGGTGTATTCTATTTATATGTATTTCATTCATATGTATTCTATTTTTGGTGTATTCAGTTTTTTATGTATTCAATTTTTTCATGTATTTAATTTTTTATTTATTCCATTTTTATGTACTCCATTTATTATGTATTCCATTTTTAGATATTTATTTTTTTCATGCTCACCTATTCGTTTGTGTACGCCAGTCATTTTTGTAAAGTATGGAGTTGAACTATTCCGGGTCAAATTACTATTTATTCTTTGTTTGTTAAATAAAACAAATGTTATTTTACTTGCAAATATATGCTCCTACTGGTCGCATAGTTTTGTTTGGCTGGGAGTATTTTATAATGGTGACAGAACTACATACAATATATAGTTATAGCAAAATAATTATTAAAGTATCATTGTTATAAATAAAATAAAAGTAAAGTAACTTATTTATGGATGTCAAGCGCGAACACAGACCCCACACTATTTTTATAAATATAGTAAAACGTATTTCTTTTTTATAGCTGTGAAAATTAACGAAGACACCACGATGTTTTATAAATAAAATTAAGTCAAACGTATTTCCTATTTATAGATGTTAAGCGCGAATGAAAAGAATAGGAAATTACCACGTGTCCACCAGCGATAAATTAGAATTTTATTTTGTGACAAAAAATACAATTTAATCCTAATTAATAAATTTAATCCAAAATGTGTGCGAAAATCAAACGAAATAAGTGAGATATTCAAATAATCCCTAAACGTCAAATGGAAATATCTATTTAATCTCTTGAGTTTTAAATCTTAACTATTTAATAATTTGAAAAAAATTTTTTTAAGTTTTAAATATAAACGATGATGTAATACATGAGATTATTCCCTCACACACCCTTAAAACGGAAGAGGTAATTATTGGGAGGGCGGTCTTATGACAACATAACCGATACTACACTTATAAATTCCGATTAAATCCAGTTTTCTTTTCATTCATTTAAAAACACAAAAAAATCATTTGTTATTGCTTCATTTTGGGGGGCTAAGATCAGAGTGTAGTATATGTTCTCTTAACATCAACGCTGGCAGTTTTCATGTAATTATCTTCGTTGAAACTGAAAGTTTGTAAATGTTTTTTAAAACGCAATCGTTGTTTTTATAAGCATTTAATAATTATAATAATATTACTATCGAGGAAAATATTATAAATATGTAATACAATTTTACAATACCAATTATAAATATATATTACAGAATATAATTTTAATCTTTTACAAACTTAAAAGAAAATAGATATACAAATATGCAAAAGGGGTTTTGTTTGACGGCGTTTATAGATTACTATATATACTGTATCATTACATTTAAGTAATAAGTAATGGTTTTAATGTTTATATACTTTAGAAAGATTCGCATTCATTCATATTTAGATTAGATTAGATTGGAATATTAGATTAGTTAAATGCTCTATTCTACATTATTTCTCAATTACTTGTTGCATAATTACGTTTAAAAAATTGTGAGGGACGGACGAACGGACGGACACAATTCCTATTTATATAAGAAACTTAGACTTTCGGGAGGAGATATCATTTACAAGGCGAGACATTTTCTTCATTTTCCTTCTTCATAATGTAATGTCCGATCGGTGTTATGCAGACTTGTGGTTTAAAAATAAGTCAAATCATGTCTTGTTAGTGCGGTTAAACGCTAATTTTGAATAAAAAGAAATGTAGACACATTTTCAAAACATTGTTTTCGTATTATACTTTTTTTCATTTAAAAAGCAAAACATAAACAATGTTTTATTCAGCCATTACCGAGTAGAAGTCTTTCAATCTGTCATTGTATTCTTAGTATCGCCCGTACTTCAAAATCCATGAGACCCGTAGCGCAATGGATATAACTGTTGAGTAATACTCAGTTTCAAGTGACAGTCTCCTGGAAGTTGAAAGTTCAATCCTCAGTACGAGCGATACTAATAATAAACTTGCGAATTACTGAAAACTTTTTTTTTGGGGGGGGGGGCAGTAAGAAGTTGAGTATTGATTTACTCCTCTCCAGGAGTTAGGCACAAGGCCAGTTTTTATCTTACTCCCACAAGTAAGATGTGACTCAAGGTCGGGTCGGGAAGGTGGGGTTTAAAAATTGTCTGGGCAGTCCCGTCGGCATTCCCCGGTAGGGGCGCCTCAGGCAGTAAGTAATAAACTTACTCCTCCCCAAAGAGAGGAGACGAATCCTGGGAGGACAGACCCATAGACCGGCGTAAATCCAAGCCCGAAGGCCAAGACAATACCAGTCTATGGGGTGCAGTATCCATCGGAACAGATACTACACTTTGATCTTAGCCAAAAGACCAAGTTGAGTAGGCGCACCCCCATAAATGGTAAAGTTTACAAAAAAAATAATGTGTTCATGATACTGACCGTATTGCTGAGAATATATTCCAAAATTCATGATGATAAGTTAATAAAAAAAATTATTTTTAAAGTATATATATATGCACCCCCTAAACGTTAATATTTACAAAAAAATGATAATGTGCCCATGCTACTAATCATATTCTTTAGAATATATATTACGAAATTAACAACGATTTGTCCATTAGTTTAGGAGATTACCTATCATTTTGGATTAGAATCTTTAAAATTTGTAACCGAGTGCCCATGGAAGCATTAAAAAATGGCCTCTAATACACAGCTTGCACCCTAAAAAAATATTTTAAACCCGGATTTCCTGTACGCTTGATGGATTAATTCTTATTGGATCTGTTACCTACTAAACAAACTTCTGCATTCTTCGTGAATCATTCAACGGTGAATTCTTTCCCCTGCATTTTTTAATTTTTTTTTCTTTCAGACATCTTCTGCACTTTCCCTAAAATATATCATCATACTTGCATTTATAACTTTTCAAATTATGACTTTTGGTATTTCTTTTGCAATCTTATCTATTTGTATTCCTCTGATTATAAGAATACATTCTTTGAAAATTCATGGCTTAAGGAAGAAAAATAAATATTCTTCAACTGAATATACCTCGTTTTAAACAACTGAAGACATAATAGATATTGTATTTTCACATATTTTATTTATCTTCTTTCATCTCTCTCTCTCTCTCTCTCTCTCTCTCTCTCTCTCTCTCTCTCTCTCTCTCTCTGTATATATGTTGGAAGAGGGGCGGTAAAGTCTAACTTCGTGTCAACATATTCATGACAAATATTTTATTTTTCATTCCAACTGGAAATACATATTATCTGCCCTCTTTATATTTAGCTCCCCTTCTTTTATGATGATTTTAACTTGTGTTGCTTTCCCCCCTTTTTTACCCCCTCTCTCTCTGCCTATGATATTTCTTTTTTGCCTGGTGAATATTTTTTTTTCCGTCATTTCCAATATGTAACTTTCCCGTTAACATTCTGAAGAGACAAAGAGGTCGAAAAAAATTATAAATGCTGACAGTTACAATGTGTATGTGAATTTCTTTCTTTCTATATTCTACTCTTGCTCTGTTTTCTACATTAAGTCTTCTTACTAAGATTTCTTACCAAAATTATTCACTTTAACACTATATATATATATATATATATATATATATATATATATATTTCTATTTACATTATCAAATTTTGTATTTTTAATGTAAATGTAGAGTAGTTTTATAGCTGAATAGTGCGAGGCTAGATCTATGGTATAAAATATTTTTATTTAGTTTGAAACCACAACCAAATGTAATAAAAGGGCAAATCCACATCTTTTAAAATAAGTTTTTATTATTCTCGGCGTACAATTGTTTCGGCTGATACCTTGAACTATAAAATATTCATAAAATACTCTTAAAATTCCATTGGACCTATTCACTGGTATGGCTATCTTCAGTGCCGCATACAAAATAAAGAAATATCAATGAAAACCATGTGTGATATATATGGAACATGGATTAGTTTATTTCTATTTTGACACAAAAAATCATTAAAAAAGCTGAAAAAATAAAAAAAATGTATAATTAAAAGCCGATGAAAAACCATGGAAATAAAAAACTTAATTGAAAACCGTACTTAATTATCGTTAACTTCTTAAGTAGTTACTATCACCACACCACTTAGTGGTAGACACACACAGTTCATTAGAGTTTCGTTATGAATTTTATATAATCGTCCATTATCAATTTTTTATTTTGTTCTGAATTTTATATATAATCGTTCATTATCCACGTTTTAAATTCACCGAAATATACATGAATTAAGAAACTATTGTGTCCATCTGTTATAGTTTGTATACTGTTCGTTTTACTTTTGCTCTTAATTTCATATATAATCGTTCATTATCCACGTTTTAAATTCACCGAAATATACGTCAATTAAAAAAGTATTTTGTCCATCTGTGATAGTTTGCATGATGTTCGTTTTACTTTTGCTCTTAATTTCATATATAATCGTTCATTATCCACGTTTTAAATTCACCTCAATATACATCGATTAAAAAAGTATTTTGTCAATCTGTTATAGTTGTATACTGTTTAAATTTGCTCTGAATTTTAAATATAATCGTTCATTATCCACATTTTAACTTCACCTCAATATACATCGATTAAAAATGTATTTGTCCATCTGTTATAGTTTGAATACTGTCTGTATTCATTTTACTGTGAATTTCATATATAATCGTTCATTATCCACGTTTTAAATTAACCGAAATATACATGAATTAAAAAACTATTTTGTCTATCTGTTATGGTTTGTATACTAATCGTTTTCATTTTGCTCTGAATTCAATATATAATCGTTCATTATCCACGTTTTAAATTAAACGAAATATACATGAATTAAATAAGTATTTCATCCATCTGTTATAGTTTCTATAATGTTCGTTTTCATTTTGCTCTTAATTGCATGTATAATCGTTCATTATCACCGTTTTACATTCATCTCAATATACATGAATTGAAAAAGTATTTTGTCCATCTGTTATAGTTTTTATACTGTTAGTTTTCATGTATCCCGTAATTTTAAATATAATCGTTCATTATCTACGTTTTAAATTCACCGAAATTTACATGAATAAAAATAGTATTTTGTCAATCTGTTATAGTTTGTATAATCTTCGGTTTCATTTTGCTCTGAACTTCATATACAATCGTTCATTATCGACGTTTTAAATTCACAAAAATATACTTGAATTCAAAAACTATTTTGTCC
This sequence comes from Sepiola atlantica, assembly GCA_963556195.1. Lineage (NCBI taxonomy): Eukaryota > Metazoa > Mollusca > Cephalopoda > Sepiida > Sepiolidae > Sepiola > Sepiola atlantica. The sequence continues at coordinate 58,176,339 of OY744544.1, read as the reverse complement.
ATCTGTTATAGTTTGTATACTGTACGTTTTCATTTTGCTCTGAATTTCATATATAATTGTTCATTATGCACGTTTAAATTCCCCTCAATGTACATGATGTAAAAAACCATTTTGCCATCTGTTATGGTTTGTATACTGTGCGTTTTCATTTTGCTCTTAATTTCATATATAATCGTACATTATCCAACTTTATAATCTACCGAAATATACATGAATTAAAAATGTTATTTTTCTATTTGTTATGGTTTGTATACTGTTCGTTTTCATTTTGCTCTGAATTTCATATATAATCGTTCATTATCCACGTTTAAAATTCACCGAAATATACATAAACAAAACAAGTATTTCCTCCATCTGTTTTAGTTTGTATACTGTTCGTTTTCATTTTGCTCTGAATTTCATATATAATCATTCATTATCCACGTATTAAATTCACGGAAATATACATAAACAAAACAAGTATTTCCTCCATCTGTTTTAGTTTGTATACTGTTCGTTTTCATTTTGCTCTGAATTTCATATATAATCGTTCATTATCCACGTATTAAATTCACAGAAATATACATAAACAAAACAAGTATTTCCTCCATCTGTTTTAGTTTGTATACTGTTCGTTTTCATTTTGCTCTGAATTTCATATATAATCGTTCATTATCCACGTATTAAATTCACAGAAATATACATAAACAAAACAAGTATTTCCTCCATCTGTTTTAGTTTGTATACTGTTCGTTTTCATTTTGCTCTGAATTTCATATATAATCGTTCATTATCCACGTATTAAATTCACGGAAATATACATAAACAAAACAAGTATTTCCTCCATCTGTTTTAGTTTGTATACTGTTCGTTTTCATTTTGCTCTGAATTTCATATATAATCGTTCATTATCCACGTATTAAATTCACGGAAATATACATAAACAAAACAAGTATTTCCTCCATCTGTTTTAGTTTGTATACTGTTCGTTTTCATTTTGCTCTGAATTTCATATATAATCGTTCATTATCCACGTATTAAATTCACGGAAATATACATAAACAAAACAAGTATTTCCTCCATCTGTTTTAGTTTGTATACTGTTCGTTTTCATTTTGCTCTGAATTTCATATATAATCGTTCATTATCCACGTATTAAATTCACGGAAATATACATAAACAAAACAAGTATTTCCTCCATCTGTTTTAGTTTGTATACTGTTCGTTTTCATTTTGCTCTGAATTTCATATATAATCGTTCATTATCCACGTATTAAATTCACAGAAATATACATAAACAAAACAAGTATTTCCTCCATCTGTTTTAGTTTGTATACTGTTCGTTTTCATTTTGCTCTGAATTTCATATATAATCGTTCATTATCCACGTATTAAATTCACAGAAATATACATAAACAAAACAAGTATTTCCTCCATCTGTTTTAGTTTGTATACTGTCGTTTTCATTTTGCTCTGAATTTCATATATAATCGTTCATTATCCACGTATTAAATTCACGGAAATATACATAAACAAAACAAGTATTTCCTCCATCTGTTTTAGTTTGTATACTGTTCGTTTTCATTTTGCTCTGAATTTCATATATAATCGTTCATTATCCACGTATTAAATTCACGGAAATATACATAAACAAAACAAGTATTTCCTCCATCTGTTTTAGTTTGTATACTGTTCGTTTTCACTTTTGCTCTGAATTCCATATATAATCGTTCATTATCCACGTATTAAATTCACGGAAATATACATAAACAAAACAAGTATTTCCTCCATCTGTTTTAGTTTGTATACTGTTCGTTTTTATTTTGCTCTGAATTTCATATATAATCGTTCATTATCCACGTATTAAATTCACGGAAATATACATAAACAAAACAAGTATTTCCTCCATCTGTTTTAGTTTGTATACTGTTCGTTTTCATTTTGCTCTGAATTTCATATATAATCGTTCATTATCCACGTATTAAATTCACGGAAATATACATAAACAAAACAAGTATTTCCTCCATCTGTTTTAGTTTGTATACTGTACGTTTTCATTTTGCTCTGAATTTCATATATAATCGTTCATTATCCACGTATTAAATTCACGGAAATATACTTAAACAAAACAAGTATTTCCTCCATCTGTTTTAGTTTGTATACTGTTCGTTTTCATTTTGCTCTGAATTTCATATATAATCGTTCATTATCCACGTATTAAATTCACGGAAATATACATATAACAAAACAAGTATTTCCTCCATCTGTTTTAGTTTGTATACTGTTCGTTTTCATTTTGCTCTGAATTTCATATATAATCGTTCATTATCCACGTATTAAATTCACGGAAATATACATAAACAAAACAAGTATTTCCTCCATCTGTTTTAGTTTGTATACTGTTCGTTTTCATTTTGCTCTGAATTTCATATATAATCGTTCATTATCCACGTATTAAATTCACGGAAATATACATAAACAAAACAAGTATTTCCTCCATCTGTTTTAGTTTGTATACTGTTCGTTTTCATTTTGCTCTTAATTTCATATATAATCGTTCATTATCCACGTATTAAATTCACGGAAATATACATAAACAAAACAAGTATTTCCTCCATCTGTTTTAGTTTGTATACTGTTCGTTTTCATTTTGCTCTGAATTCCATATATAATCGTTCATTATCCACGTATTAAATTCACGGAAATATACATAAACAAAACAAGTATTTCCTCCATCTGTTTTAGTTTGTATACTGTTCGTTTTCATTTTGCTCTGAATTTCATATATAATCGTTCATTATCCACGTATTAAATTCACAGAAATATACATAAACAAAACAAGTATTTCCTCCATCTGTTTTAGTTTGTATACTGTTCGTTTTCATTTTGCTCTGAATTTCATATATAATCGTTCATTATCCACGTATTAAATTCACGGAAATATACATAAACAAAACAAGTATTTCCTCCATCTGTTTTAGTTTGTATACTGTTCGTTTTCATTTTGCTCTGAATTGCATATATAATCGTTCATTATCCACGTATTAAATTCACGGAAATATACATAAACAAAACAAGTATTTCCTCCATCTGTTTTAGTTTGTATACTGTTCGTTTTCATTTTGCTCTGAATTTCATATATAATCGTTCATTATCCACGTTTTAAATTCACGGAAATATACATAAACAAAACAAGTATTTCCTCCATCTGTTTTAGTTTGTATACTGTTCGTTTTCATTTTGCTCTATTTCATATATAATCGTTCATTATCCACGTTTTAAATTCACGGAAATATACATAAACAAAACAAGTATTTCCTCCATCTGTTTTAGTTTGTATACTGTTCGTTTTCATTTTGCTCTGAATTCCATATATAATCGTTCATTATCCACGTATTAAATTCACGGAAATATACATAAACAAAACAAGTATTTCCTCCATCTTTTATAGTTTGTATACTGTCCGTTTTTATTTGGCTCTGAATTTTATATATAATCGGTCATTATCCACGTGTTAACTTCACCGATATATACATGAATTAAAAATGTATTTTGTCCACCTGTTATAGTTTGTATGATGTTCGTTTTCATTTTGCTCTGAATTTTATATATAATCGTACATTATCTACGTTGTAAATTCACCGTAATATACATTAATTAAAAATGTATTTTGTCTATCTGTTATACTTTGTATATTATTCGTTTTCATTTTGCTCTGAATTTTATATATAATCGTTCATTATCCACGTATTAAATTCACAGAAATATACATGAATTAAAAAAGTATTTTGTCCATCTGTTATACTTTGTATACTATTCGTTTTCATTTTGCTCTGAACTTTATATATAATCGTTCATTATCGACGTTTTAAATTCAGATCAATATGCATGAATTAAAAAAGTATTTTGTCCATTAGTTATAGTTTGTATACTGTTCGTTTTCATTTTGCTCTGAATTTTATATATAATCGTTCATTATCCACGTTTTAAATTCACCTCAATATACATGAGTTAATTTTTTTTTTATCCGTTATAATTCGGACAACGTTCCTTTTCATTTCGCTGTGAATTTTATATAATCGTTCATCCACGTTTTAAATTCACCTCGAAATATATGAGTTAACGAAATATATTTTACTAACGATTATAGTTGTCTGAACACAATTATTTTCTATTTTCCACTGGATTTTATTCATATATTTTTCGTTATATATATATATATATATATATATATATATATATATATATATATATATATATGAAAAATATTTGTTGTTGTTTATTATCTACGGACGTATACGTTTCGTCTCTTTTCAATCGAGACTCTTCAGCGTAGAAGTATGACTATTCAGTCATTCGATTCGAAACCCTGGATTATAAGTATTTTGCAACTCCAATCCAACGTCTTAAACCTCGCGGCCAATATTTGAACAGCTGATAAACTGTGGTAGTTTAAACACATTTAAAGCGGAGATGACGACATAGGCATTCCACTTATATTAAGGAATGATGCATTATAAAGCAAATCTTCACTTTTTCTGAAGACGTTCATTAATACGAACGAAACCGGTCCAATCTCTCGTTTTCATTTTTCTCTTGCATTTAAACCGGTTTTCCGTTTTTCATAACTGCCATATTTTATTTAAGACAAATTTTAGTTAATAACATGAAAATAATACATTCTGAAACCAATTTAAAAAATGTAAATACACAAGGATATCTTTATTAAAACCAAGAAACCTACAATAAATAAGATTACATATAAAACCAATAACAACATTTTAAAATTCTAACGTTAATGAAATTCATCCGGTGACGCTAATTTCGGCATTTCTGAATTTAAGTTGTCAACGTTTCTCCTGGAACTGCACCGGTTTGTTATTTTGATGCCTTACTGACTTCACATGCGCGTTCTCGGCTGTTTTTTTTTAATTCTCTTCTTTTTCTTCAACTTTTTTGTTCATTTGCTTTTTTACCTGATGATGATTCAACGAAGAATCGAAACCGTTTGTGATATATATTGAACATAAAGTAGGTTTTTGTTTTGTTTTTTGACACAAAAAAGAGCATTATAAAAGCTGAAAAAATAAAAAAGGTAAAATTAAGCTTAAAGAATTCTGTTATATTTAACAAACGTAATGGGAAATGAAACAGGAAAAACCAAGAGATTTTTTTTATATAATCATCAACGTTTAGTCTTTATTGTAAGACTCCCTCAGTATGATAATTTTAAGAAAAATGTCATGCAAGTACATCGAAATATTGGGTGTACATGATGGGTTGATGAAGAAATGTAGTAGCCGTGGCTACTAAGAGCGCTGGACCAAGGTCTGGGTTGAGAGAAGTCAGTGAGTGGCAGAGACCTTGATCCAGCCCGGACCTTGGTCCAGCGCTCTTAGTAGCCACTGCTACTAATTTTCCTCATCAACTCATCATGTCAACCCAATATTTCGATGTACTTGCGGGACATTTTTCTTAAAATTATCATCCAGACGAAGTCTTACAATAAAGACGAAACGTTGATGAATATATAAAAAATATCTCTTGGTTTTTCCTTTTTCATTTCCCATATATATATATATATATATATATATATATATATATATATATATATATATATATATATATATATATATATTAAATATATTTGACATTTTGCGAATGTCGGGGACGTTAACTAGTTTTTAATTAATTGAAATATATGAAATATAATCATAACTTATTTAACACTCTTACTTTGAGGTACGTCTTCATTACTATATTACTTATAGCTTGAATGAAAATACGAGTTCACGCCTATCCTAAAGTGAATACATCGAATGTGACAGTAGTTGAACCGGATTTCTACATAAATAAACACTATGGTACTCTCAGAGACAAGAGAAAATCTTTTACCCTTTTTTATGAGTTTTGCATCTTTTTTAAGTTTTATCATGATAAAAAGATGAGGTAGAATCCGCATTTTCCTACGCATGACAACCAACCTCCTCAATTAAAAAAATATGTGCGAATCTTGCTGAATCAGTGTCTAACTTTTCCCATTCTTTTTGATGATGAAACAGTCGTTTTTCACAAGCACTTCGCTAGAGTTGCTTCCCCTTGGGAAAAGTCGAAGACAGACAAAGAGTGAATTAATGACATACCACGCAGACAGGGAAAAATGTATGAAAGAGGAAATATCGCTTTTTCGCATCAGACTGTGGGAAGAGAAAAAGGCTGTTTGTAATGGTGAAGTGCTGATAAATCTGTCATGGCAGGTATTTTCTGCAATGCTTTTTGCAGTCAATATTTTCTTTTACAGTGAAAAATGCACACAAAACTGAACTAGACAAGAACACACACACTATATATATATATGTGTGTGAGAGTGTGTGTGTGTGTGTGTAATAAAGAAGATCAGAACAACATCGGTACCGTCGGTTTAAAATCTTAACAAAGAGGACCTATAATAGTACTCTTTACCAGACTCTGTTTATGTCTGTCTCCCACGGAAAATGGCGGCCTTTTCTGTTTCACAACTTTCCGGTTGTGTAAACGGCGTGTGGACATTTTTCTGTGCCGTGGGTATGCTTCTCAAGAGTGCTCGACCACTGGGATATCACTGTTTCACTGTCACTCCTGGTGGGGGCTATATTTCTATGTAATGTAAGTTGGAGAGAACACACGCAGAGTGTTTGATTATTAAGAAAATTAGAAAATAAATTGATTTCTATATTTATATTACATGAAATCAGAACCATATCGGTACCGTTGGTTTCAAATCCTAACAAAGGGAACCTATAATACTGGACACTCTTCAGCCTGTTTATGTCTGTTTCCCACGGAAAACGACGTGTCTTCTTTTTGAATTTTCTTAATAATCGAGCCCTCTGCTAGGGTTCTCTCAAATTAACCATACATATACATATACATATGCATATATATATATATATATATATATATATATATATATATATATATATATATATATATATATATATATATATATATTGTTACATAACGGAGCTGTTGTTTTAATAGAAAAGTTTGACTGGCGCCTAAAGGCTGTCAGTGACCGTAGAACAGACATCGACTTACCCCAAGTGACACCATGTCAATGAGCGGAGACGTGTCCAAGGCGCTTTCCTTAATGGGGGAGGGCTTGCATGCATAGTGTAGCGAGACAAGCTATACGCCTGTTTATTAATCTGTCTTTCTCTCTCACGGGCACACGCAAGTAAGCGTCCCTCTGATTTTTATCTGTAAATGTTTTATTTTTTTTATTTATTAAAGACTGTTCTAAATAAACACCGGCGTCCGAGTAGTTTTCTCACTTCATTTATGCATTTATACAAACATAACGTTTTGACGAATTTCAGCTGACCCCCTTGCGAGAACTGAAACATGTCTGCAAATGTGTAGCCTAAAATGTTTGTATCATTTTTTTTACAAATGATTATATATATATATATATATATATATATATATATATATATATATATATATATATATATATATATATATATATATATATATATTGTTACATATTGTAGACAAATTCTGTCTACATACTTTCGTTCTGATCCTTTCCAATATCCTAATAAATCTGATTGTTTCAGGCGGAAATTTGCCGATGTATCTTCCATAGTCTCTTTATACCCGAGTACTTTCTGATCCGTCATGATTCCCCATCGGTATGGATTGGTAAAGTCACGTTGCTAAACATATTTATTGAGTTATTTTTTCACAAGTATCACGTGTTATATTGATAATGTCTATGGTTTCATTTACAGATAAATTAGTAAAAGATTGTCAACATCCAAGGAAGCAATAACCCCTTGGTAAAGTGTTTTACTCCTTCGCGTTTGAATTAGTATATGAGTAAATGTAATGCTACATTGGTTTGAGATAAATAGAGTTATCATATAGTTAATTGTTTTAGAAAGTTGGTTTACTTGAGAAATAATAGGACAAAGTGGAAACTTGGGCTTATGGGTTTTAACCGTTCCGTACATGTATCCTGGTTTATAGTCACTTATAATTTCAGGCAGTTTGCCATTATTACCATCAGCGTAGTTTGTAAAGATTAGTTTATTCATTTTTATTTTGAGGAGTTGAATTGTATTATTTAACCTTTTTTTTTTTTTTCTTCGTTTTCAATCTCTTTTTCTTATTTTCGTTCTCTGTAAGAACACAAATCTCTCATACAGAAATCCGTCAATATTATATGAGTCACTTCCGGTGTAATCATACGTAACTTCTGTAGTAATTTGAGTAAATCCTATTTTTTACTAATTTTTATTTCAACTAACATTCGATCCTATTACGTCATCAAATAAGTATTATTATGTAAAAACATAAATAAACTACGTAATTTAATATTTGTTAAATCATTAATTTGGGTCATAACGAGATTGGCTATCTTTTATTTATCATTCTTGGTTTATATCTAATTCAATTACGAAATGGGCAGAAACAATTGCTTGCAAATAAAAGTTGTTTTTTGAATGAAAATGTTAAACTAAGAGTTTTACTCGTATTGTATACTATTGAGCTAGTATATAAAGCTTTCTCCGAACGTAAAGAAATTCATATAATAATTAAATATTTATTATTCAAAGAATTATATGTATAATATGCAAAACGCAAATATGTTCTCTTTGTAATTCTGGTATTTTAAAGTTGAAAATTACTTACTGTTTAAATTACTAATTAAAAAAATAAAGCATCATTTATTAAAATATAATATTTAATTGAACATATTACAAACTGGAACTATATATGTACTTTGAAAATCGACCCCCTTATTTTTTAAATATATACATTTGACCCCGAAATCCAATTAGTGTCCGTAGTGCTTTTGCTCCGTGGAACAACCTACCAAAGGAGGTCGTGACGATGACTACCATATCCAAGTTTAAAGCGGCCTTAGATAAACATTCAGACTGTATGTTGATATAAATAGATTCGCCCTGTCTTTTTACAAGGCTTGTTACCCTATGCTATTTTCTGACCAAATAAATTTAATTTGAATTCGATAAAAACATATACACACCTAACTTTATAAAAACAGAGATATACTTATGTGCTGATTATGCCAACGTAATGCTGATCACTGGGACAATAAATGTGTTGATACGACCTCTTCATGAAGCTGTAGTTTCTGCCTGCGTTGTTTTTTTTGTTCACGAACTTCTCTTTGGGTTTTAGAGATAGACTCCCATAACTCATATATAATTTGAACCTACATTACACTTAGACAAGTATATTTCTTTTTGATCAAAAAGACTACAATAATATCATGTGGTCAATGTAAAAGGGAATAACAACGTTTTATTTTATAAGAAGTTAAATGTTTAAAGGCAGTGCAAATGCAATTTGGTTGAAAACACAATTTGATACGAGACAATAGTAACAAGCCGCGCGTGCGTGGTCCCCCTATGTATGTGACTCGATGTGGCGAGTGTAAAATGCAATAAATTTGGGCAATTTGGCGCATTTTTGACCCCCCCTTTGACCCCCCGGCGCGAACCAAGATTTTTTCTGCGGTCAATGATGCTCATTTTATATCCAGAACAATTGCCTGTACATTTTGGCCAAGTTTCAGAAAAATTGAATGGATGGATCAAATGTTATGGGAGATAAGGGTCATTTTTGCCATTTTGGGGCTTTTGACCCCATGTGGGCACGAACCAGATTTTTTCCAAGGTCAGCAATACTTATTTTCTATTAGGAACAATGGCCTCCACATTTTGGCCAAGTTTCAGAGAACTTGAATGGATGGATGAAAAGTTATGGGGCAAAAAATGTCATTTTTTGCCATTTTGGGGCCTTTTGACCTCCTGGGGTGCTAACCAGATTTTCTTTCAAAAATCGGAGAATGTCACTTTCCCCCAATTTTATAAATCGGGGGACCAAATAGATAAAATTGTTGAATAATATGTATGAGGGGCGGAAGTTGCCTACTGGGCACTGTGAAAGCAGTGGATGACGTCATGAGTCAGGTGACTTCCGTTTTTCAGTATACTCAGTCTTTTGAGTTGATGGTTTCCTCCGCGTCGGACGTCTGTCAGCCAATGGCTGGTGTTTAAGCGTCTGGTATACGCCAACCCTCCCTCTGGGGTACTTAGAACCAACTACTGTTCACAGGGGTTGACTTCCGGAGAGGCAAATGAACTATGTGCATTTATTCGTGTTGTCATATGGTTTGTTTGAGGACATTTTTTTCCCAGACCCTTCGAATTGAAAACGACGGACAGGTAGGCAAAACATCCGTCGCCGTCGGGTTAAAACATGGAATGAGCAGCTAATATCCAAAAAAAAGATAATATTAAAGAATTCAATAATTTTTGATTAGATATTTATTTATCAACGTAAAGTATCGAATCAGTTTAGTATAGTATAGTGGCATCATTGTTTTTCAATTTTCAAAGTATACCTCCTTTCCAAAAAGAAATATCCACTTGATTTGGAGAGTGTTTTCGGCTGTCACTCAACAAGTTCTCTTTGTACTGCTCCAAGATGCGCTGTGCTCATAAGTAAGATTTTCGTTGTACGGTGTCCGACTTGAGTTGTGACCAAGAAAGCTGAAATAAATGTTCAAATACAAAATTGACAAATATTTTTTGTCTTAAATATGCTTTATTATAACGACTAACACAGTAGATCCATATGTATGATAGTCAAATACGTCTAAAGATAAAATACTGTTGCCAGATCTGGGGAAGTGCCGGATAGAGAACATTTTTCCGCCTTGACAGAGTAGAAACCGACTTCAATGTCTAGTTGGAATTTCTTCTTCTTTTCCCTACAGTGTCTTTTTTTACAGAAGAAAAGTTGTTAGTCTTTCTCTACTCTATCATTATTATCATGGTAGGATTTGAGCTTCAATTTATGTCCCCCCCCCCTGTAAAACATTCACAAAAAAAACGCCTAGCTACAATCATCTAAATATTTTTACCTCTGTATACATAAAACTAAACGGTACTTCCATTGGCAAAGTTTCTTTCCAAGAACTACCCATCCGTGAAACACAATACTACGGGGCTGCTTGCCAGCCTACAACAACATGGTCGTTTCAAGTGCAATATAAATAATTTCTTGTTGAGCTGTCCTCTTAAGTAATCAAATTCTGACCAGCCCCAACCATCGTTATCAATCTTCACGGTGTTTTCTCATGGTTCAACTGACAAACACATTGATCCTTATCCTCGAGTCGATTTTAGGCCTTGATAAACGGGTACTCGTTAGTCCATAAAAATAAAAGATAAGATAGGCTTAGACCGTCAAATTCTGTATTCTTCTCCGTTACATTCTACCCATCTATTGTCTTTGCGTCTCAGAAGTATCTCTCATACAGAAGCACCCCGTGTCACGTGACTAATCCAGCGGCCTAAAGCTGTGCTGACACTTTCACTTGACATAACATTTATATCGGTTATTAATGGAGATTAAACCGAAACTATACTATTACTTCGATAACTGAAACCGAAACTATACTATTACTTCGATATCTGAAACTGAAACTATACTATTACTAACTTTCAGGCTAAATTCAATGTAAGCCTCCCTTCTTGGTTTGAGAACTGCCGTAAGTGATATCGCGAACTACCATAATGCAAAGTTCTTTTTAGACCCAAATGGAGTACTCTTTGGTAGTTGTCAATGTTTATATAAGAATTGAGATGTCACTTGCTTGGAAGTTGAATGCTTAAAATCACTCGTCGGCATTCCCTGGTCAGGGCACCTCAGACAGTACACAATAAACTTAGTCCATCCCAAAGAAAGGAGGAAAAGCCTGGGAGGGTGAACTTCCTACGGCTACCCAGGACCAATACCATAGCCCGATGGATTATATTTATCTATCCACTTAAGTCTGTGTTTGAAAATTTCACTGATACTTTCATAAGTGTCAACATTTTAGAAAGGGGATAGACAGCGATCAGTGATATCTTGGTCAGTACACACTAGTCTGGTGTACACGCCTCTCAATTCCATTGGTTCTACTCTATTTCGCTGATGTTACACTGAAGAAGGGCGTAGATAGCAGTCGAAAATTCTGTTAAAAACCCTTCTGTATTCCTATCCGTCAACTAAGAAATAAAACACAAAGTATATAAACACACACATACATGTATATATATATATATATATATATATATATATATATATATATATATATATATATATATATATATATATATATATATTGAAATTTGTGTAATTAGGCAGCATTCCTTCTCTTATGCATGTTTGGTTAAACAGTAGCATGACTAGAACTAGCATATCACGCCGAGTAACTTGCCATCTCACCTCCCCTCAAAGTTCCATCTACCAACACTTGATAACACATAGCATCCCCAAAAATGAATTCAGGAATATTTTAACTAAGAACACAGCCATTCTTGGGATCTCATATTGTAGTATTCGTCTCCCCATAATGGAAGTGTTGTTTATTCAAGTAAATAAACTTAGTATCAACCATGCTCGTTATGAGGGGAGGGGGGCGAAGGTACGTTGAAGTGTTGTTGAAGTGGTATTGAAATGGACGACAATACCAAATCGGTCGTGCGACGCATCAAACAAACGAATCAAAAAATAAATAAACAGAAGCTGTCGCTACTGTTTAACCAAACCTGCATATATATATATATATATATATCTTTGAAAATCCATGGATCAAAGGTCAGTTTATACTATTCCTTGCTTGAATATCTGATGATTTAATAAACTTGTAAACTTTCAAATTTTAGTTTTAATCATTTCTATATTTCCTATCGTAATGCTCTATCTATAATATCGAGCATATCCTTATAACGATAGCATCTAATATAAAATGTTTATCGTTATATTATCCATATATATATATATATATATATATATATATATATATATATATATATATATATATATATATATATATATATATATGAAAACAAAAAATATATTGTTTTGATTTTTTATTTTGATTTTAATAAAAGATATCTGCATCTGGCGTATGTTTTTTGCCTCTTTCTTTATGTTTAAAATTTTAAAGATACTTAAAAAAAATATTAAAAAAATGAACTTTCCCAAATGTGTTCCTACCAGCGACCATGCGCGATTTAAGTTCAAATTTAAAAAAAAAAATACACCGTTAAATCCACACAACATCGGATGTCACTTCTACAAGACTAGGAAGGATTGTTACGAAAAAAAATAAGATTAATACCTTTTATTTAGTCTAAAGCTCTGACGAGGCTTGTTGTATCAAGCGAAATTATTAGATAAAAAGTCAAGATGAAAAAAAATATATATATATTGTTTTTATTTTTTATTTTGATTTTAATAAAAAAATATCTGCATCTAACACATGGTTTTTCGAATGCACTTCCCGTCTTTCTTTATGTTTAATATATATATATATATATATATATATATATATATATATATACATATATATATATTTAACTATGCACTTATCCGACACCAGCGATAGTCAAACATTTAACAACTCAACATTCTTGTCCCCGCTCTCAATTTAGAAACCGCTTTGTAAATATATACAATCATATTGAAACACAAAATTAACAAACACTGCATATATTAGAAGCATTACGTATCAAAACAAATAGCATCCCATTTACAAAATTAATTTCCATGATAATAAAAAGACTCAAAAATTCTTATAATACTACTATATTAATTATACAATAACTATCTCACGGTTCCCGCCAGGATTATAAATAAATAGTTACAATAACACACGTGCTTTACTTGATAACGATCCGTGAAGAGGGTTCAAAACGAGTATGGCAAATCCATCGTCCAGCTCAGCTCAAAACCCGAAAACTATCAAAACGGATCAAAAGGAAAATATGCAGACACAGATTGTCTGTCATATTAATCAAATTTAAAGTATTCGCGAAAAAGCTACAAAAAAATGGAACAAGAAACAAACGGAACTTACATACACCAATTCGACCGAAATGGTAAATTCGGAAAATTGATAAAATAAAAAAATGGCTAAGTAGGGGGCCAGAGAGACAGACATACATTTACGGAGATCGTGTGAGCGACATAATAGAGAAAGAGAAAGGGTGATATATATATATATATATATATATATATATATATATATATACATGGGGCGTTCAATAAGTAATGCTCCTGACCCATTTCCCATAGCAGTAGATTAATGAAATTTGGCACAGTTATTAGTCTTTCTCTACATAGGAACCACCCAGAGTTATGCATTTCTCCCATCGTTTGATGCAGCTCTGGACACCGTTTTTGTAGAACACCCCAGGTGGGTCCTTCAACCACGTCGTAACTTCAGAAATCAAGGCTGCATCATCTGGGAAACGCTTTCCTTTCAAAAACAAGTTCATAGCTGGGTAGAGATGAAAGTCAGAGGGTGCAAGGTCAGGAGAGTAAGGGTGTGGGGGAGGATTTCATAGCCACACGCCCGCGCTTCTGATCTGCCAACATGCGAGTTGTGGACCGGAGCGTTGTCCTGCAGGAGGAGGATACTTTTGCTGATCTTGCTCCGCCTATTGATTTTGATAGCTTCTCTGAATTTCATCAAAAGTGAAGCGTAATAGGCTCCTGTAATTGTGGTACCCTTTACCAGGAAATCTGTCATCACTACTCCGTATTGGTGCCAGAAGACTCTGAGCATGACCTTGCCAGCGGAGGGCTGCACTCTTGCCTTCTTTGGAGGTGGTGGGTCCAAGTGCTTCCACTGCATTGACTGGGCTTTGGTCTCCGGACCATAGTGATGGACCCAAGTTTCATCCTGTGTAATCAGTCTTTTGAAAAACTTTGACTCATCTTCTTGGCACATCTCCAAATTCATCCTCGAGCACTCGACGCGTTCTTGCTTCTGGAAAGGTGTGAGCAACCTGGGAATCCATCTGGCAGACACCTTATGCATATGCAAATGGTCATGAATGATAGTTTCCACAGACACCGTACTAATCTTGACCTCTTGGGCTATTTGGTGAATAGTAATGCGTTGATCTTCCAAAATGACAGCCTCAACTTGACGGACAGATGCCTCATCAAAGGCAGAAGAGGGACGACCAGGTCTGGGAGCTGTTTCTACAGACTTCCAGCCATGTTTGAATTCACGATGCCAGCGTTTTACAAGGTCATATGATGGGGCATCATCACCATGAGTTTCTTTAATTTCATCAAAAGTCTCGTTTGGTGTGCGTCCTTTCAAATACAAAAAACCGGATCACTGCGCGACACTCAACTGGCTCCATTTCACACCTGACTCAGTTCAAACATCTGTAAATCAGAAACCACAATTAGTTCAGAGCTGTGGTTTGCAACATAACCCATACAGATATAAATAATTACACATGCAAAATTTCAGCTAGATCAGACAACTGGAATTTTGTCAGGGGCATTACTTATTGAACGCCCCTTGCATATATATATATATATATATATATATATATATATATATATATATATATATATATATATATATATATATATATATATATAACGATATATCACCCTTTCTCATCCTATATATATATATATATATATATATATATAGAGAGAGAGAGAGAGAGAGAGAGAGAGAGAGAGAGGGATAGATAGAGAGAGAGAGGGAGAGACAGAGACAGAGACAAGAACAGAGAGGAGGAGAGAAAACGACCGAAAAAGGTTCAGTGACATTTTATTAGCAAACTTCCGTTCACAACTTTTATATGATGTTTGCCTGTTTTGTAGCCAGACTCCAAGAGATAGATTGAGAGACAGAGAGAGGTAGAGAGAGAGAGGGTTGAGAAAGAAAAAGACGGAGAAACGAGATAGACAGAAACAGAGAAGCAGAGATATCATTAGAAAGAGAGAGAGAGAGTGAGTACGCGCACGAGAAAGAGAAAGAGTGAGATGGTTAGAGAGAGAGATCATTAGACAGAGAAAAAGAAAGTAAGAGATTGTTAGTAAGAGATCGTTAGAGAGAGAGAGAGAGAGAGAGAGAGAGAGAGAGAGAGAGAGAGAACAAAAAACGTTTATTGACTTTTTCAAACTCCAAGAAAGACAGACAGAGAGAGTTCATAAGAGAGAGAAAAGCGAGAGACGGAGATAAAGTGAGAGAGAGAGAAGCAGAGATATCATTAATTAAAGAAGGAGGGTGTGCGTGCGAGAGAGAGAGAGAGAGAGAGAAATCGTTAGAAAGAGATCGTTAAAGAGAGATAGAAATAGAGATAGACCACGAACAAAAAAAACGTCCATTGATTATCAAACTTCCGTTGAAAACTTTCATATGCTGTTTGCCTGTTTTGCCGCCAGACTTCAACTACGGACGGCAGCTGTGAAGGGCAAATACTTTAATTCCCACAAAGATAGAGCTCCACTGTCCGCCAAAGATTGCTTGATAAACAATAAAGTCAGTCAATGTTTCCTATAAACATCATTGAATAAACAGTGTCAGCCCATTAAATTTGCTGCCTTTTAGAGCGACAATCATGGCCGCGTTGGCATCTTTCTATTTGTTCTCGTCCATTTCTTTTCCCTTGCGACTTGATCATTGCTGTATCGCATGGCATTTAATATTCCGTCATGGCTGCCGTCCTTCCACCGATCCATAATGCGGCCATTCTTTATCCAATATTTTATTACTGAGACTCAAATGCTATCGTCTGCTTCGATGAAATCGAAGAAAACAATAAATTAAAAAATAGAAAGCATAAAAACGACGGAATTATAATTAATTTAACTACTTTTTGATGTTGTTATAATGGAGATCTGATGTCTGTCTGTAACAGAAATTACGTAACATTACGTCCTTTTTCACTTCTTCTATTTCATTCGTATTTTTGCAGCGTGAGTTCTGGCAGGAATGAGATATAGACGATGGACTTTAGTCTTTTGAGTACACTCGAGAAAAACATTAGTGTGTGTGGGTGTGTGTGGGTGTCTATGTGTGTGTGTGCAAGACTTCTGTTATGTTTAACAATAGTTGCTTAAATGAAAGAATGCTTCCAAAATACACTATATATATATATATATATATATATATATATATATATATATATATATATATATATATATATATATATAAAAGGAAATTGTAGTTTGCTTGAAGCATTGCTGGTAAATATAAATGAAATTTTGTAATCCGAGGCAGGAGCAATGTGATATAGGTACCGGAAGGTGGAACAGATGAACAAAAATAAATGAGAAGAGAAAATATGAATGGAATCTCAAATTCAATTTATTAATATTTAACGTTATAACAAATTAAATACCAGAGCAGTAAATAGAAAAAAAGTTTACCGTCAAGCAATTTAAAAAGTTCCGGAAAAGGTAAACTTTAATTTTCGAGAGCGGAACCGCTCATTATCAAAAGATCAAAAATATGACCGAGTGGTCGAAAAGGCGAGACCTTTTCGACCACTCGGTCATATTTTTGATCTGTTTCTTTTGATAATGAGGGGTTCTGCTCTGGAAAATTAAAGTTTACCTTTTCCGGAACTTTTTAAATTGCTTGACGGTAAACTTTAATTTTCTGTAAGGTATATATAAATATATAAATATTACTTTCGAACTTTTCTTAATAATCGAGCATTTTGCTGGGATTCTCACTCACTAATTATACACACACACACACACACACATATATATATATATATATATATATATATATATATATATATATATATATATATATATATATATATATATATTTGCAAGTTTTTAAAAAAAATTATCAGGTGTTCAAACTAAGAATATAATAAACTGACATTTAATCCATGGATTTTTAAAGAATTGCTCTTCTCCTCAGAAAGAAAACACCAATCTTAGAAGAAGAGCGATTCTTTGAAAATCCATGGATCAAAGGTCAGTTTATACTATTCCTTACTTGAATATCTGATGATTTAATAAACTTGTAAACTTTCAAATTTTAGTTTTAATCATTTCTATATTTCCTATCGTAATGCTCTATCTATAATATCGAGCATATCCTTATAACGATAGCATCTAATATAAAATGTTTATCGTTATATATATATATATATATATATATATATATATATATATATATATATATATATATATATATATGAAAAAAAAATATATATTGTTTTGATTTTTGATTTTGATTTTAATAAAAATATCTGCATCTGGCGTATGTTTTTTGCCTCTTTCTTTATGTTTAAAATTTTAAAGATACTTAAAAAAATATTAAAAAAATGAACTTTCCCAAATGTATACCTACCAGCGACCATGCGCGATTTAAGTTCAAATTAAAAAAAAAAATACACCGTTAAATCCACACAACATCGGACGTCACTTCTACAAGACTAGGAAGGATTGTTACGAAAAAAAATAAGATTAATACCTTTTATTTAGTCTAAAGCTCTGACGAGGCTTGTTGTATCAAGCGAAATTATTAGATAAAAAGTCAAGATGAAAAATATATATATATATATTGTTTTGATTTTTTATTTTGATTTTAATAAAAAAATATCTGCATCTAACACATGGTTTTTCGAAGGCACTTCCCCTCTTTCTTTATGTTTAATATATATATATATATATATATATATATATATATATATATATATATATATATATATTCCCGAAACAGTTTTTCATGGTAAACAACTGATGGTCCCTTAAATAAGCAAACTAATATAATAACTGTAAGAACTAAATTGACTTACATGAGTGATTTTCCACTGAACGACTTGGGACTTAAAGGTTTGTTTTTTTATTTTTTTTATTTTTTATTTTTTTTAGTTTTAATGGTTGAGAAACTTCCGAGACTATATATATATATATATATATATATATATATATATATATATATATATATATAGAGAGAGAGAGAGAGAGAGAGAGAGAGAGAGAGAGAGAGAGAGAGAGAGGGAGAGAGAGAAAAGGTTGATTGAAAATAGCTGTAAATGTCGAACCCTCAACTAATTGTGTCCCTGTTGACCCCCAAAATAATGAATATTCCAAAGAAATGTGTCCATATTTTGTCAAAGGTAATGTTGAAACGGAAAACATCAGCTTTATGTGTGTACACACACACACATAGACGCACACATACACACATACACACACATACACACGCATACACACACACACATACACACACATACCCACACGCACGCGCACACAAATGTTCTTCATATAAAAAAGATAATCACAACCATTTATGCGTATCTGTTCTTTCTCATTATACAGCCAAGCGAAAAACGTTCATATCAAATTCCCAACGTTCTATTATCAACGAATAAAAGATGATATCCAATTGATATGGTCTTTGTTCATGAAGCAATATCCGGTATCAAATTGGTGAAGCAAATATTTTGTGAATATATCCATTTATTTAATATTGACTCTAGTTTAAAACCTGATAGTACCAGCAAGGCTACTCGTCATCGCCCAGGTGAAGGTTTAACATGAAATAAGAATTCAAGACACTGTATATATGATGTTGAATTAACATAAGAATTAGCATAAGAAAAGTTTCCTCTTCCTATTCCGTTTCCTCCCCTTGCATCATATGACCTTTTTTTACACATACTAAACCTTCACACTAATTCAACACTCATTACTATCTTCCTCCAACCAATTAATGTCCTTCTTACTACCAACCCATATATATATATATATATATATATATATATATATATGTGTGTGTGTATGTGTGTGCGTGTGTGTGTGTAAGTGTGGTGTGTGTGTAAGTGTAGTGTGCGTGTTTACACACCGAAATAATCGCTCATTGATAAGACATCCGATACAACTGCTCAGGCTGGTCAGGTGTCGAAGTGATCTGGCGCCCGTAGTTCGAATCTCGGGCTTCACAAACTTGAGATGTCTAGCGACACTGATGAGTCGTAAAACGACTAAACTACTACTTGTAAATGACTATAGTTTATATATATATATATATATATATATATATATATATTCTGATAGGAAACAAACGTTGACTCACTTAGTTTCTTTATACTTGATATATGTTTTAGTTAACATATATATATATATATATATATATATATATATATATATATATATATATATATAGTCTAAAGAAGCTTTAAGTCATTTTAAACAAAGAAAGAAAATGCAGTTTAAATTCCCAGGGATGCTAACTAACTCCAAAATATCTCAGACTTAGCACTTGCATAAGCCGATTTTCCGCTGGAAAATTTACAAATACAAAAGGGGATTCAAGTATCTGACAGTGAAACAAAATAGGGACCTTAACTTGAATTGTGAAATATTAAACGGGAATCATCAGCTGTTTATCATGAAACTGTTTCGGAGATTTAACAGTTTTAAAATTCATGGTTCTCCAGTAGCACTGATCAAATGACCACTTCCCCAATAACCAAATGTCGAAACAATTCAGTTTAATTTCACTAATTGATATATAAGTAAATAAATAAATAAATACTACCATTACTACTACTACTAATAATAATAATGATAAAACACTACCCTTAAACTACTGTGTAATATGGTAATTTGCATATTAAATAATAATAATAATAATAATAATAATAATAATAATAATAATAATAATAATAATAATAATAATAATAATATATTAACACTACACCCAAGAACCATTCTGCGACATGGTAGTTAGCATATCAAAGTATATAGGAATAAGAGATGCATAAAAAAATAAAAAAACATAAAAAAGCTTTGGTACCAGATAGGCAAATAGATAAGAGGAAAGAAACCTAACCATACAGATCTCAATACCCAATATATATATATATATATATATATATATATATATATATATATATATATATATATATATATATATATATATATATATGTATATATATATATATATATATATATATATATATAATCAGAAGATGAAAGATGAAAATATAATTTTCTATAAATACAATATTTATAAAGACGTTAAAAAGCAAGGAGTTTCATTATCCTTAAGCAATGGATTTTCAATTAAAAATACTTTTCATCAGAGGATAAAACTCGGTAATGTAAAAAACACACTATGTAAATCACTTTTAATCATATCGATTTGTCTCCCAAATTTGATTATTCAATCATCTAAGACAAAAATCAATATTGCTATTATCTATGTCCACAATGTCTGACACCTGGGCAACGTCGGGTAACTCTGTTAGTAAATAAATGAAAAAGATGGAGAAACATGATATAAGTAAAATCATCGATAGATAATTTCCAATTATTGGTTCACGTGCGTTATGAAATGACACTTCGTTAAAAATTGTATAAATATTAATATATGTCAACATCAATTGTATCTCATCATATGAAAATATCGTGGTTGTACTTTAAAAAAAAACGTGCGTAGTATAATCATTGGGTCACTTGTAAAATGTAATATGGAAAGAAGACAAGGAAAGAAAGACAAAAGAAAGAAAAAAGAAAGAAATGAATTAACGGAAAAAAGAAAAGAAAAAAAAGGAGAAGAAAGAAAGAATAGTGTGTATTTCTGAAGATGAGCGATTAGCGATAAAAATACTATTTAAAACTTTAGTGTGACAGACCAAAGAAAATGATATTGAAAAAATAAGCGGGACAAACCAAAGGAAATGCTATTTAAAAATTAAGCGTGACAAACCAAAGGAAATGCGATTTAAAAATTAAGCGTGACAGACCAAAGAAAATGCTATTTCACACTTAATTGTGACTGACCAAAGAAAATGCTATTTGAAAATTAAGCGTGACAAACCAAAGGAAATGCTATTTAAAAATTAAGCGTGACAGACCAAAGGAAATGCTATTTAAAAATTAAGCGTAACAGACCAAAGGAAATGCTATTTAAAAATTAAGCGTAACAGACCAAAGGAAATGCTATTTAAAAATTAAGCGTGACAGACCAAAGGAAATGCTATTTGAAAATTAAGCGTGACAAACCAAAGGAAATGCTATTTAAAAATTAAGCGTGACAGACCAAAGGAAATGCTATTTAAAAATTAAGCGTGACAGACCAAAAGAAAATGCTATTTGAAAATTAAGCGTGACAGACCAAAGGAAATGCTATTTGAAAATTAAGCGTGACAAACCAAAGGAAATGCTATTTAAAAATTAAGCGTGACAGACCAAAGGAAATGCTATTTAAAAATTAAGCGTGACAGACCAAAGGAAATGCTATTTAAAAATTAAGCGTGACAGACCAAAGGAAATGCTATTTGAAAATTAAGCGTGACAAACCAAAGGAAATGCTATTTAAAAATTAAGCGTGACAGACCAAAGGAAATGCTATTTGAAAATTAAGCGTGACAAACCAAAGGAAATGCTATTTAAAAATTAAGCGTGACAGACCAAAGGAAATGCTATTTGAAAATTAAGCGTGACAAACCAAAGGAAATGCTATTTAAAAATTAAGCGTGACAGACCAAAGGAAATGCTATTTGAAAATTAAGCGTGACAAACCAAAGGAAATGCTATTTGAAAATTAAGCGTGACAAACCAAAGGAAATGCTATTTAAAAATTAAGCGTGACAGACCAAAGGAAATGCTATTTGAAAATTAAGCGTGACAAACCAAAGGAAATGCTATTTAAAAATTAAGCGTGACAGACCAAAGGAAATGCTATTTGAAAATTAAGCGTAACAAACCAAAGGAAATGCTATTTAAAAATTAAGCATGACAGACCAAATAAAATGCTATTTCACACTTAATTGTGACTGACCAAAGAAAATGCTATTTAAAAATTAAGCGTAACAGACAAAAAAAAAGCTATTTAAAAATTAAGCGTGACAGACCAAAGAAAATGCTATTTATAACTTAAGCGTGATAGACCAAAGAAAATGCTAAAAAGCAAGTTGGTACTGTAAAGGAATCCCCTGACTTGTATTTCATCAAACAGACAATTGGAAGTACTTGTGGAATAATTGCTTCAGTCCACGCTCGGATAGATAATGCAGAGCAAATTTCTTGCCAATCCGATGTATATATGAACGAGTTTCTAGCGGAAACCAAGTCTGTGACCTCAGCAAGAAAAAAACTTTCATGAGACAAAAGTATGTCAAAAGATTTTTTTTATATGTGTGTGCGTAGCCGGCGTAAATCATCCGGTGATGGGAAATAAAGAAAACCAAAGTGTTTCCATATACGTTCTGTTCTTTGTCATTCTTGTTAGATCTTACCGGGTATCCCGAAAGAACGGGTAATACAACAAAAGCACTGTCCAAAAGAACAATAACAAGAACAGCGAAGCTAGAAATAAGGGGGGGGGGGGCATGACGACTAAAAAGTACAAACACTTAGCAAATAAACAGAACTCACCAGAAAGCTGAAAGAAATATGGAACATCGAGAAAGTCATTGTAATACAAATAATTGTAGGAGCGCTCCGAAAAAAATATTAAAAAGACTATGGGAAATTGGAATCAAAGGTAGGATTTACACCATACAACGTACGACACTGATAAAAACAAAATAAATATTTAGAAAAATCCTCGACTGCGGAACCCAACCCACATAACAAGTTAACACTGACAAACAGGTCAGTTAAAATAGAAATCGAACAAAAAATATAGAAAGAACATTACACGAACCCAAAGGAACTGAAACTGCTAGAAATCCCATAATCTGACCCCTGACGCCAAGGAAATGGTGTCATCTAACTCGATTGGCATTACACAAAATTGTCGTCAGGTGTGAAGGAGGATGGAAAGTCCGTGGAGAGAAACAAGTAGATCGCCACTGGAAGAACACGGAGAATACTAGAATCTTGGAAAAGCTTATTGCCACTCGAATTTCGGAGAAGGCCAGCGGACGTGTCAGCGAGAAAACAATGATGAACGGCTGTTGCGATGATGAAAAATGGGCGAGCAGATTGTCAATAAACATCGAATGTAAATATTGGGGAAATGAAAAAGAAAAGATTTCCTGTTTGCGATAATGCTGAATGTTTTGAAAAAAAATAGGCGGAGAGGGCTGGAACACTGAGACGACTTGCTGTTACTCAGGATCAAAGGAGCACAATTTGTTATTGTTATTGTCATTAGTGACATTATTATAGTAATAAATAGAAGAAAAACAACACCATAAGTCAGTCGTGAGACTGCGTACCTGCAGTATAGGGTCAAGGTCTTATTTGGGCCTTACTTCTCCATCTTGTATGAGGTATTCCCGAAGTTATGCCATGGGAACGTTGATAATTCAAAAACTATTTATCTAATCAGGCTTTAATTTTTGCACGGTGGTTACACTTATCAAAGAACATCAGATCAATACATCTAATTTGGAAACATCGGAAGTTTAAAATCCGTCAGTATTTCGACCATAAGCGAACTTTTCCATATCTAGGTATTTACTCCTCCCCAGGAGTTAGGCACAAGGCCAGTTTTATCCTACTCCCACAAGTAAGATGTGACCACAGATTGGGTCGAGAAAGTGGGGTTAAAAGCCAGCGCTCGAGAGGTGAGCACTCTGGCCATTTAAAAATTGCCTGGGCAGCCCCGTCGGCATTCCCCGGTAGGGGCGCCTCAGACAGTAAGCAATAAACTTACTCCTCCCCAAAGAGGGGAGGCGAAGCCTGGGAGGGTGGACCTCCTAGAACTGCACAGGACAATCCCATAGACCGGCGTAAATCAAGCCCCGGAGGCCAAGACAATACCAGTCTATGGGAACAGATACTACACTTTGATCTTAGCCAAAAGACCAAGGAAGCATCCGACCTAGGTCAACGACAAACGTCAAATAAGATAATAGACTTCATTGGCTACGATACAGACGAAGTAGTGAGTCCTTACGATGAACAGAGCGGAAGTTATCGCTAAAAGTATGACCTTTATGTTTTCCGTGACCTTGACATGAGACGTAAATATCCCAAAATTTAATTAGTTAGGCTATGGCCGATATTTTGACTAAGTTTGGTGACGATTAGTCAAGCGATCCTGACACTAGACTTTACACAAACAAACAAACAAACGAACGAACAAACAAACAAACAAACAAATGAACAAACAAATATAGTGACAAACCAACAAAACTTGACCGAAAACATAACCTTCTTTTCGGAGGTAATAATAATAATTAGAAAAAGAAGAAGGGAAAAAACAGCAGCAATAAGAACAACAACAAGGAAGAGAAGAAGAAGAAAAAGGGAAAGGTAATAACGATGAAGTAAAAGAGGGTGAAGAAATAAAAATATTAATAACGATTAAGAAAGAAAGGATGAAGAGAAACATGATGATGATGATGATGATGATGATGATGATGATGATGATGATGATGATGATGATGATGATGATGATGATGAAAAAAAGAAGAAAAAGGAGAAAGTAATGACGATGAAGTAAAAGAGGGCGAAAAGAAGAAAAAAGATATTAATTACGTTGAAAAAAGAGAGGATTAAGTGCAAGAAAATGATGATGATGACTATGATCGTGGTAAAGAAGAAGAAGAAGAAAAAGAAGAAGAAGAAGAATTCAAAGAGTGTTTCGCTGTCAATGATTTTTACCAATTTAAATGCAAAGACTGTATTTCTTGTTCCGACACTTGAAAACAACAAGAAATAAAATCACCGCTAACGAGGTCATAAACACTTCACAAAACACCCACTCTCCCCACACGCGTATATAAGTATATATATATATATATATATATATATATATATATATATATATACGTATCTCATTTAATTAAAGAAACCGTTCATAGACGTTGATTGATAAAATGTGAAAAGAAAATCGATCAAATCACGATAATTCAGAATTTAGAAAATAAATTATTGTTGAATATTTGTCACGAAATACTTGAAATTGCAAATATAGTTTTTTGCATTTTTTAAATAAGTAGTGTCTAATTGTACACAGGCGTATATATATATATATATATATATATATATATATATATATATATATATATATATATATATATATATATATATATTAGAACAGCCTACGCAAATTACTTGTGTTTCGTACTAGCGCACACTACAAAGCTGAAAAAAAAACAACTCACGCGTGCCAAAAACATTTCGTTTTCGCGTCTTCTTTCCTATGTTTTGTCGTTTTTCCAATAAATTTCAGAGTTTTTTTCCAGCCCCGGTGACGTGCGCTTGCATAGAAACGCAGGTTAATTTGCGTAAGCTGTTCTTATGTTTACATAAATTTTATTTATAACCCTCTACTTTGCATTGTGCACTTTAAAAAATTATTGGTTTTAAGTTCATATTATAAATATATTTGAACTGTATTAATTAATTAATTAATTAATTAATATATATATATATATATACATATATATATTTATTTATTAATTAATTAATATACACACACACACACACACACACACACAC
The DNA here is from genome assembly GCA_963556195.1 of Sepiola atlantica. NCBI lineage: Eukaryota > Metazoa > Mollusca > Cephalopoda > Sepiida > Sepiolidae > Sepiola > Sepiola atlantica. Next base: position 58,150,101 of record OY744544.1, on the reverse strand, counting down.
ACACATATATATATATATATATATATATATATATATATATATATATATATATATATGTTCAACCGTAATGAAAGAAGAAACAGTTCGTCTGTTGATAACTAAATAGCTCCCCTTCTTGGGTTGAGCAGTCTAGTAAGTTAAATGACGTATAACGCAATGCTCCTTGTGTACACAAATGGAGCTCTCGGCATTTGATAATGTTCAATCATTGCGATGTCGCTTGCTCTCAGTAGCCGCCAGTTGATGTCCAAGTGGTTAGAAGCGCCGAATGTTGTCAAAACAGACGATTTTCGATCACGGCTTGAGGCAGTTACATGTCTTCTCGCACCGAAGAGCTGAGAAGCAGTCTTCTTTCGTTAACTATATATATATATATATATATGTGTGTGTGTGTGTGTGTGTGTATATGTGTGTGTGTGTGCGTGTGTGTATGTGTGTATGCGTTTGTGTATGTGTAAAAGACAGAAAGTAAAAACAATTAAACACAGGAAGGCATAAAAATTAAACGATAGATTTGACCAGTTTCGTTCTGAGAAAAAGTGAAGATTTGAAATTTATTAGAAAAACGGCGAGACATAGAAATAATACTCAAGATATTTTGGGCACGTGTGACACTATTTTTTTTTTTAAATATGCGGCGCGTTCGAAAAAGACCCTTAATTAGGAACAAAGGAAAGAGAAAGAAAAAGAAGAAAATAAAAACGAAAAATAAAAACATGGAGTAAAAATATGTCGTAGTTTACCGTATATTGCATTGTTTGGATGCGGTCTTTGGCAAATGTTCGGATATGGAGTACGAGCCAAGCCTACGGTTTTACGTTAGATGGTGATGAAAGAAGGATGAGAGCGCTTTCGATGCACCTGTGGCGTGGGAGATTCAGTTTGTGGAGTTAACATTTTTGCCAAAAGTGTTCCTGCCTATGTTTTCATGTTTTATCTTCACACACATAAATATATTACCACTATTACAACGCCATCACTATTACTAAGATGTCCGCCTGTTCTTAAGAAAGTTGTTTTAAGAGCTTCGAAACTATTTTTTAAACAATATATATATATATATATATATATATATATATATATATATATATAGAGAGAGAGAGAGAGAGAGAGAGAGAGAGAGAGAGATAGAAGAAAAAAGAGTGATAAATATGCGACGATTGTCCAAATTTATTTCAAATTTCAATTGTTCAATGCAAGGTGTATTCAGTAATAAACTAGTGTTTATTATTCTTTCCTTAAGCCAAGGCTTTTCAAAGATCGAAATCTTATCATCAGAGGAGAAATACAGATGGATAAGTTGGCTTTCGAAAAAACCAAAGTTCAAATATTTGAAAAATATGAAAATTATTATTAAAGGAATCCCTTTTAAGTGCGTCTGGACTCACCTATATTTTGAGCACTTTCTCCACACTGCTCCCACGCAGAGTTTTCTTCACATTCTACAATTCATTTGACTTCTTTTCAACGGAAATTTACACCCGGACAATCTGCATATCTTTTTCACGGAACTTTTCTTTTCATTCACTGCGTTTTTTAACAAAAATTCTTTTAAAAATAATTTTCATATTTTTCAAATATTTGAACTTTGGTTTTTCCGAAAGCCAACTTATCCATCTGTATTTCTCCTTTGATGATAATATCTCGATCTTTGAAAACCCTTGGCTTAAGGAAAGAATAATAAACACTAGTTTATTACCGAATACACCTTGCATTGAACAATTGAAATTTGAAATAAATTTGGACATTCGTCGCATATTTATCATTCTTTTTTTCT
>OY744544.1:58138324-58143324 GCA_963556195.1 Sepiola atlantica | reverse complement strand
ATATATATATATATATATATATATATATATATATATATATATATATATATATATATATATATATATAATTAATGATGGGTTGATAAGGAAAAATAGTAGCCGTGGCTACTAAGAGCGCTGGACTTCTCGCAGCCTGGACCCTCGTCCAGCGCTCTTAGTAGCCACGGCTATTACTTTTCCTTATCAACCCATCATGTCAACCCAATATTTCGATGTACTTGCATGACATTTTTCTTAAAATTATCATCCTGAGAAAGTTTTACAATAAAGACGAAACGTTGATAAATATATAATAAATATCTCTTGGTTTTTCCTTTTTTCATTTCCCATATATATATATATATATATATATATATATATATATATATATATATATATCGATCTTATCTTGTTTGTTATCTTGCTTGTCGTCGGGCGTACTTCATAATTATTATAAAGAACGAAATATTATATATTTACTTGAAAATGTATGACAAATATTTTCGATATTTTGTTTTTATTTTTAAAAACTTCTATTCACCACAAACAACTGAACCGTATGGGGCTACTGTGATAAGAGTCAGATTTGTAGGGGATAACCTGGATGGGGAGCTGGGCAGAAAGATATTGGTTCAAATTACATTTAAATCCCTGCATGTTGGTACGGTCGGGGAAACAAGAAACAGGGAGAGAATTCAAAACTCAAACGGTTCGAAGAAATAAACGATCAGAGTAAGAATTTTGAATGAAGAAGCGAACATTAGGTTGGTTTACGGCATATCAATCCTATATGCCTGGGTTTGCTGACTGAAGATGGAACTGTAGAGTACTTCGTATTCCACACCTTCTGAAACCGCCAGTATCAATGACCAACCGAATTTACACTGCATAGGATTAACCGTAGTAAATGTATTATATTTTTACAGACATTTTTTTTTGCCAGACATTTAAAGTTTATTGATCTGGCTAGTGCCCATGACTTTTGTACGGAAGAAATGGACACCAACAGAAGATACAATCTTTCCTGGATTTTGGTAATTAGGATTATTTATTAAGAAAACGGATGAAAATAAATCTCGCAACAGTCACGTCCATCGGAAACGTTAAGACGGATTAAATTGGCCGGAAGTAGTAGTAGTAGTAGTAGTAGTAGTAGTAGTAGTAATAATAATAATAATAATAATAATAATAACAACAATAACAACAACAACATTTGAAGAAGAAAAAGAAACATAGAAGATAACAAATAAGAGAAGTAGAGGGGAAATAATAATAATAATAATAATAATAATAATAATAATAATAATAATAATAATAATAATAATAATAATAACAACAACAACAACAACAACATTAGAAAAAGAAGAAGAAAAAGAAACATTGAAGATGAAAAAGAAGAGAAGTAAAGGGGGGAAGAAGAGGAAGAAGAAAAAGGAGAAGAAGAAGAGACAAAAGAAGAAGATGAATGATGAGAATCTGATGAACATTATCTCATTTTTCAGCTTTTTAAAATACTTTATTTCCTTTTAAAGCAAGTCTTGAAGCAAAGATAACGCCATCTTTCTTCTAACGATATCAACGATTGTCTTAAAATAAACATTAATTGATAAAACATTGGATGTGAAAGAAAAATCGACAGAATTCGTTCATCGGTTTTAAAGAAGAGAAATCGATATTGATCAAATTCTATATCTATCAATGTTGATACATATCCATTAATCTATCCGTCTCTCTCTCTCTCTCTCTCTCTCTCTCTATATATATATATATATATATATATATATATATATATATATATATATATTAAAACAGTTAAGAGACCAGTCAAAATGCAGATTTTTTAAAAAATATTATTTATTTAAAATTCTAATGTTCGATCCATACAAGAACTTCATCAGGAAAATACAGACAATATTTTTTTCTTATTTTCTTTTCATGCGGAAGTTTGTCGCTTAGCCGTGGACTTCTGTTCTCGTCGAAGTTAGGGTCAGTAATATTCTATTTCAGTGGTTTTGTGCTTTGATCGGCACGTTTTAATTATAATTATAAGTAAAAGTATTTCCACTGTTTGAATGCGTTTAAGTTCGAAATTTTAAAACGGTTTTTACCTATATATATATATATATATATATATATATATATATATATATATAGAGAGAGAGAGAGAGAGAGAGAGAGAGAGAGAGAGAGAGAGAGAGAGAAGTTGAATGCCTGTACGTTTCGCTGCCGCTAAAAGTGTTAAAATTATCATTGTTTATAAGCTGTTCAGAACTGGCCTATCGGTTAGCGATGTTGGATTGGGGTTGAAAAATACTTGTAATCCAGGGTTTCGAATCGTGTGACCGGTGGTGAATAGTCGTACTTCTATGCTGATGAGTCTTGATTGAAAAAAGACGAAACGTATACGTCCATAGATTAATAAACAATAACAAATATTTATATTTGAAGCTCCTCGTTAAAAAGTAGAGCACTGTAAATGGTAGTAATAACACAGCGTGACATCACTTGCTTTATATGCATCATTCCTTCACTTATAGAAGTTTCGCCGCCTCTAAAAGTGTTAAAATTATCATTGTTTATAAGCTGTTCAGAACTGGCGTATCGGTTAGCGACGTTCGAATCGTGCGACCAGTTGAAACAGTTATCTCCGCACTGAAGATTCCGCAAGAATGAAACGTATACGTATGTGGATAATAATTAAGTATTTATTATTAATTAATTATTTACTTATTTATACATAGTGTTGTTTCTTACTAAAAGTAACCTTAACATAATTCAGCAGCTTCATTGTCCATGCTGCGATCATTATTACTGTGATGTTCTTGGATCGCTATCGCTATTATTTCGTTCTTATTTCCTTAATATTCTACTTTAGATTCATATCCAATATAGACCTTATCGATTCGATATGTATCGCTTTAACTTTGAACATTATTATAAGAGTATTATTAGGACATTATTATTATTATTATTATTATTATTATTATTATTATTATTATTATTATTATTATTATTATTATCTTAATCTTTAGTTTCGTTATAATTATTATTACTATCATCTTATTATGGAGGGGAGAAAGATTTATTATTAATATTAATATATCAAAATAATTATTATCATTGTTAATATGATTGTTATTTCTATTATTTATAATTATTGTTACTGTTCTTATTAGTATAATCACTCTAAGAATTGATATGATTACTATTGTAACTGCTACCATTGCTAAATTATTTTATTTTTACCTTTACTAATATAAATATTATTATTATCATAAGTAGTAGTAATAGTAGTAGTAATAGTAGTAGTATTGTTTATATTTTTAAAAAAGTAGAAACTAACATAATATATGTGTCATTTTTTTTAATGTGTTTTTTAATGTGTTTTGAAAATGTTCTTTTTATGTTTGTGAATTATGTAAAAGGTGTTGATGCTTTCACTCTAAATTTCTGTTGGCGGTGAGAAAGGACATATTGTGAATCATGTATGTATGTAAAGCATACGAAATTTTAATATGATTCTTACTCGTCTCTGAAACGATCGTATGCCAGACTAATGTTGACTTGTAATTCTTGGAAATGTGATAAATAATGTTATACATTTTTTTAAATTTATTTATAACAATCTATCATATATATATATATATATATATATATATATATATATATATATATATATATATATATATATATATATATATATATGGATTTTTCACTTAGAAAAAAGATTATCAAAGCATTCCGTTCAGGAGCCTACTCAACACCACAAAAGATTTTTTCATTCAAAAATTATTTATTCAACATTTTTTTCAAATTAAAGAGTTTTTTACCTACACGTGTTTCACTACCAAGCAGCTCCTTGCTTGGCAGTTCATCAGGGAAATTAAGTACATTGAATTTTTGTAATTTCTTATTCAAGGTACTTAATTTCTCTAACACAAAAACAAAAAGGAAGGGAGCAGAACTCATTTGTATTACTAGTTAAGAGACTTTACTAACTGGGATGGGGTCTAATAAAACATAGGTCGGCGTGCATCATGCCTGATCATGGAGCACGTATTCAAACTTTGTTCGTCCAAACGGTCAACATTCATGTTTTTTGAAAAAAGTTATATGGTGGAGTTATGACCATAGTAAACAAGTACACAGAAGTGATCCTCATTCAATCCTGAGCAATTTCGACTCTTCCTGCAAGTATTATTATACAATGATTACTTAGATTCTCTGGCAAAACTGAATACCTCTGCTAGTCGAATAGAGATGATTCGTGAACTCTATCTATTTCTGGGTGTGTCTCCATTCTTTTAAAGTCAGCCATGTTTTCTGAAAACGCGTTATTACAGATAGAAATGATATTAAAAGGGAGGATACAATGGTTCAACTAATCAATAAACTGAACGAGATTTCCACAGAATATGGAATGGGAAAGCATGCTAAAAAAACAAACTTTTCGTCAACAGTAACAGCACCATATGAAATAACATCACGAGAAATGGTCACGATCTAGAAACAAGAAAAATCATTTAAAGGACTTGCGGGAAAATTATTCACGAACGTGGACCGAAATCCCGAAGTTCTTGCTTGAATCAATAATGGCTAAGCTGAGCCAAGCTGGTAAATATCTTATTTGTATTATTAGCGGGGCCCGTGGAAATTCCACGGTTGTATCGTTGTAGGAGTTTCTGACATATTTCAATTTAACGCAGACACCGAGATATTATTGTACAACCTTTGTTCAAGATGAAACACAATTATCTAAGTATTTTTTTATTAATGTACTTTCAGAATATTTCTGGTCATTGGAGTCGATCTCAAAAATTGTAAGAGTTTGTGACATATATCAATTCTATGGACGCCCGGTGCGAACGCAGACCCCACGATATTATTGTACCAACTTTTTAAAAATTGAGACACACTTATATACGTATTTTGGTTAATGTACTTCCAGAATATTTCTGGTCATTGGAGTCGATCTCAAAAATTGTAAGAGTTTGTGACATATATCAATTCTATGGACGCCC
>OY744544.1:58100824-58133324 GCA_963556195.1 Sepiola atlantica | reverse complement strand
AAGGGGTTCTCCGAAACAGTGACACACTCCGCTTGCTTTAGTTGTCAGCCAAAAACACACCGACCTCCAATGACCCCCAGTCGGAAGTTACGTGGTTTTATCTATTTCTGCTTTTACGTCATCTCTGACCTTTAAAGTGTCATTTAACCTCTAAATAAAAATACGGCTTTCACTATATAACATTTGAAGTTGTTAATATCTTTTAAATACTTATTAATGATGTTTGCTTTGGTTGTTTTGCTTACGGCACATCCACCATTTTTCGATCGTCTAATTTCGGATTTTATCATTTTTGTATAGGTTTTATACTTTAATTTGGTTCTTTGGTGTTACGGTATATCAACCTTTTTTCTAGTAGTCCTAATGCCGACTTCAGTTATCAGTTATTTTCGTAAAGTTTATTGTAGTTTACTTCTTAATATGTTCATATATTTATACCTGTGTTTTATATATATATATATATATATATATATATATATATATATATATATATATATATATATATATATAATTTACCTACAGACGACGTCGTTTAGAGCGTATAATTTCAAGCGGTAATAAGGCGCGGACCCGGTTCACAGAGTCACCTTTAACTCTAGCCTCACTGCCACACAAAATTATCAGATGATACGGAAAAATTAATAATATTTATGCCAATTACAGCGAAAAAATCAAGACAAGACAGCTTCGAGGACTCAACGAACTTACTCGGAGCCTTGTTTATATATATATATATATATATATATATATATATATATATATATATATATATATATATATATAATGCGCACATGAGATATTCTATAGATGGATCCTGACAGGTACTACCACATTGGGTTAGTAAGGTGTGATTACACAGTCGCCAAACTTCTAAAAGATGTAGTTTAGGGTCATACTTAAAAACGGATGATAGGCAGTTAGAGTACTTGATAAGGTTGGGAAATAGGGTGGGCAAGAGATAAAATAAATAAATAAAACATGGAAAAACCTAATAATATAGTGTGAGATGTGTTAAATTAAGAATAAAAATTACATTTATACTGAATAATAAGAACACGTAAAGATAAAACATTTCCACTAGAACATTACGTGTTTAGGGAAATGACGTCACAGGAAGTATCGATTGGTACGTGACGAATAAGAGGATTAAAATATTTCCTTTGTGCTTTTGGTCTGCGTGTTTTCAGGGCGCTTCTTCCCGTCCCGCTACGGGGTGTATTAATAATATAAAATCCTCTGCAAAGAAAACGAATACGAATATAAAAGTCCACATCTAATTTGTTGTTATTCTACAACTTCAACTACGAGCAAGAGCAGAAGAGTTCTACTGCTGTTTCTGTAGCGAGTGATATATAGGGTTGCCATCGACATCACAAAAGAAAGAAGAGGAAGACATAGAGAGAGCGAGAAAGAGAGAGAGAGAGAGAGGGAGAGAGTACAACCCTACTGCCACGGTCACCACTAAGAATTACTACAACACCCTGACGTCACAACGAATTGAGATTTGGTCAACAAAACACAACTGTCTACATAAGACAGGCTGAATTTCGTCATAGTCAGAAGATAAAAAATCTCGACCGCATAACGTTACAAAAAGGTCTGTGAAATATGGATGTAAAGAGTTTGGTATGGGGACGAAAACTTTCTCAAATGGTGTTTAAGGGCTTAGAGATTAACCTAAAACTTATAAAGTATGACTTCAAAGAAAGTTAAACCATAAAAGGGGAGATATTACATAGTAAGTTAATAACGCGAACTAATGAAATCTCAGGTGATTTGCAAGTTCTTTCAGTTGCTCACGGCTTATCTTTCGGGTTAGGGTTTGGATTAGGGTTAATTATTGTATGCTTAGTCTCAGTATTCAATCCTAACGGGTAGTTTGTTCTAGAGAGAGAGAGAGAGAGAGAGAGAGAGAGAGAGAGAGAGAGAGGGCGGAGAGGTGTCGGATTACTCCCTTATTATCTCTTATTTTAAGGGAGTATACCTCCTGTAACCGGGCGGTAAGAAGTGCTTCGAAAACACGTCCGTTCGTGTCGAAGACCAAAAGCCAACAAGAAAAAAATTAATGGGGATTGGTTTTATCGTTAATCGCCTGAACCGCCTTTACCACGGAATACCAACTTTTCGGCTATTCTTTCACTCGTGCCAAGTGTCATCTTTTTAGGGGTTGTACAATCGACCTTGTGCCGCATTTTCATTCGTACATGGTGCCATATAAATACTGGCACTTGCTATCTCAACATAGCCATTACTAAATTACTCTGTTCACCTTGTATGATTTGTTTAGTAAACCTTTTCATTTATTTAATATTTTGAAAGCTTTTCCCTAATATTTTGTCTGTTAACCTTGGTACTCTGGTTACAGCGTATATATTTGTTATACATTCACCTACCAAGCGTGTATAAATCATTTTATACATACGTGTCGTCGTCGTCATTCTTAGCCCTGGTTGTTGGTTGTTTGGTGAATACAATCACTCAGACGCTGGTGTCTTTATAAAAGGTAGATTTACAACAGACATAGCTTATTTTTGTATGCATGAGATAGATAGATAGATAGATAGATAGATAGATAGACAGATAGATAGACAGATAGATAGATACATACATACATACATACATAGATAGATAGATAGATAGATAGATAGATAGATAGATAGATAATTGAATAGATAGATAGATAGATCGATAGATAGATAGACAGATAGACAGATAGACAGACAGACAGACAGACAGACAGATAGATAGATAGATAGATAGATAGATTGATAGATAGATAGATAGATAGATAGGTAGATAGATAGGTAGATGGATAGATCGATAGATAGATAGATAGATAGATAGATAGATAGATAGATAGATAGATAGATAAGAGCAGGCCGAAAGAGATAGATAGATAGATAGATAGATAGATAGATAGATAGATAGATAGATAGATAGATAGATAGATACAGAGATAGATAGATCGATATATATATATATATACAGGGTGGGCCAAAATAAGGGTCCTATCTTTAAATTTGAATAACTTGAATTTGAATAACTTCCACAAAATAAAAGTTAAACTCACCAAACTTTATGTGTGTGTAGACTGACCCTTCCGAGATTTTTTGAAATAAACAAAACAAATTTTAACCGAAAAACACTTCTTAAAACTTACAAAAACTAAAGTATTGTTTTTTACACTGTTTTGAGTTTTTTAAGCAAAAATAATGGTTTCCAAATGAGGGTACGTTCCTTAGGGCTAATACGCCTCATGCTTGCTTCGGAAGAGGTCCTTTACTTATTCTAAAAAAAAAATTTAAAAAAATCAATAAATAAAAAAGTTATGAATTTAAAAAAATAGGACCCTTATTTTTGCCCACCCTGTATATATAGAGAGAGATAGATAGATAGATAGATAGATAGATAGATAGATAGATAGATAGATAGATAGATAGATTTGTGTCATCTGTAACTATGAAAACCATATTTTCATAATAATTTCGTGGTCTTTCGCTCGCTGTCTCCAAACGCGTATTTCCTTGTTGAGATCTCGCTAGCGATGAAAGAGAGAGCTATAGAGAGAGAGAGAGAGAGAGAGAGAGAGAGAGAGAGAGAGAGAGAGCTTCGCCCGGAAATCACGTGGTTTCGTAACTTCCGCCTAGTGTCACTCTCTGACTCTTTACATTTAAACTTTTCACCTCAAACTTTTATGTAACATATTACCTGCTCTTCAGAAGCCAGGCATCGCACCACCAACCCTGTGCCGTGAGGCGGATGTCCTTGCACTGTCAAGAAAGTCTACTATCAACGGGGACCACCTTCTCCACAAACTCGCCACAGAGACCCCTCCACGAGCTCGCCTGAAGTCGCGACGCCCATTCTCGGAGCATGCCCGCCAGCTCCTGCTTTCAACACCCGGTGACGTCACAAAACGAATCTGGCTGAAACGTTGCTGGATGGAGGAATGGCAGGCAGCAGATAAATCAAGGTTGCACAGATTTGTGGAGGACCCGGATAACCTACCAGGCATGGACCTCCCTCGCCGGCAGTAGACAATGTTCAACCGTCTCAGGACAGGTGTCGGCCATTTCGCCACGACCATGAAAGGATGGGGACCCAGAGACTCGGCTGTCTGCGACTGTGGTCACTCTGAACAGATAGTAGACCACATCATCGAGGCATGCCTTAAATATCGACCACCCAACGGCGAAGCCGGCATAGCTGCGCTAGACAACAAAACATTAGCATGGCTTTTATCAACCGAGCTGGTGATCTAACAGTGAGATGCTGTGCAGCAAACGAAAGGAGAAGAAGAAACCAGGCTTGATGCCGTTCTCGTGAATAAGAGAACAACATTAATGAGAATGACGATGTCATTAATCAGCGTTTACAAATTAGATGTCAAGTTGTTGCTGTGAGCATTACAGTGGCAGAAGATTACAGTTTGTTACGACTAATCTGTTCTCTCATTTATTCGCTTTCAATGTAAGTTTATGTGTTGCGTTTCAACTAATGTAGGGACGATTAATCGGGATCGAAATCGGAAACATCGGACGTTTTGGGGTATCGGAAAAATGTATCTCTATTTTCCGATACTAAAACGATTCTTTTTATTGTTTTTTTTATTTGTTTATTTGTTTCTTATTTCTTTAAAACTTAATTTTCTTTTGCTGGCACTAATGATAAAACGATAAATATTCAAACTAAAATCTATAGATGAACCCCCATCCACAAGTGTATTTTTACGTATGCGAAAATATATGCATATATTACATGAGTTTTTAAGATAATTCGAAAAAAAGAAAGAAAAACAACTCTGTAGCTAAACATTTAGAGATTTAAAATAATCAAAATGTTAATTGTATCGGAATCGGGAATTTAGAACAGAATCAGTAATTCTATCGGAATTGGGAAAAATATTGTGTAATACGCGCAGAAAACCAAGTTTCGGTAATCGTTACAAAAAAAGGAAATTTTAGTGCTTAGTAATTCCAAAACCTTAAAATATTTTCTGGTGAATGTGTTAGAATTATTTTCCTGCATCCCCGTTTTTTTGTGGGGTAGGTGCGCTAAACCGAAATAGCACTCCATATTTAAACGAGTGTGACGATCGTTTAAAGATGGTTTCCATCCAGGTCTTTAAATTTGATCTATTGAAACGGTGAGCTGACAGAAATCGTTTTCATGTTTGAATGAGATTTTATTAGTTCAATTGTAGCATAGGGATCGTTGGAATATCTCACCTATTTTGTCGTACTTGGCTCTTTTTTTACTTCATGGTGGCAAAGTAAGGAAGACGATTTATCTACACTTATTTGTAGATTTTGTTTCAACAATTGATTTTGACAAAGATTTCACGTTCATTAGTTTATTTTAACTTATTTTTTAAAAGTTTATACAAACAACATTTCTAAGTACAAGATAACTGTGTAAAGATGTGTCAAAAATTAAAGGCTGTATCGATATACAACTTTAGATGTGTATAAGTTAATTATTTTCAATGTCTCTTAAAGGAAATCGAGTACAGTTTCCTTTTGACTGCAACAGTTAAGTAGTAGTTCTAGCGCTATGCAAAATATGTGTTAGTATTAGCTTATCTCACTATTTTTTATTCTGAAACAAGTTTGTCACGTAGAAGCGTTAGTGATGCTAGTACATCCTTCAAATCAAAAACATACATTCAGGTTTTTTTTTTTTTTTAACGATTATTGTTTTAAATTCCTTAAGGAAAAGCTTTTTCATTCAGTACTAATTGACTGTTTTACGACGGCTCGGTTTTACTCGGCTTTCCTGCTGTTTACGTAAATTTCATTCGGCAAAAGTAGGTTTAGTACGGTTCGTATTTTGTAGAAGCAAAGTTTTAAATAGCTTTTCTTTGGTTTGTCAAGATTAAGTTTGAAATGGCATTTTTCTTTGTCTGTCATGCTTAAGTGTAAAATTGCACTTTCGGTGGTCTGTCATGCTTAAGTGTAAAATTGCACTTTCGATGGTCTGTCATGCTTAAGTGTAAAATTGCACTTTCAGTGGTCTGCCATGCTTAAGTGTACAGATTGCACTTTCGATGGTCTGTCATACTTATTATATATATATATATATATATATATATATATATATATATATATATATATATAAAAGAGAATTGGCACATCATAGTAAACATTATTTTCGTAAAGTTATTTAAAGAATGAAAACAAACGATAAGCAGTTGGCTCCCAAAATGGCTGCCAAATTTTATCGACTATTTTTTTCTTATTTACCAAGCGGCGACAGGGGTAATAAATCCATTGTATTAATTTGCCATTTGATTTCTTTTTTTAATATTAATTTGTTATGTTTTTTTTGCGAATCAAATTTGATTTTTAAAAAAATTTTTTGACAATATTCTACATTAGATACGTCATTATTATAATGTTAAATCTGAAATATATTTCAATTTATTTCTAATAAACATTTTTTGATTTTATTATTTATTTCTTAAAACAAATATATTCGTTAACCTTTCTACCCACCCTAAGTCTGAATGGCAACATTTTTCATCCAGAGTTTGATTTTATCATGTTAGTTAATATTTGCTGAATAAAAATTAAAGCAAAAAAGAGAAATCCGCAAATATAAAACAAATTAAAACGGTGATTCAATTTGCCCTGTCACCGCTTGGCAAATAAGACAAAACTAGTCGATAAAATTTGCCAACTATTTGGAGAGCTAATCTTTTAAATATAAATGTTTAAAATGAATCCAAATGATGAATAAGTTGGTTTAAAATTAAAAATAAACGATAAATAAGTTACTTTAAAATGAACATTGGCGAGAAATAAAAGAAATAGAACAAATGAAATTCAAAGAAATAATTTCAATACAAACAAAGAATAAAATTGGCGAGAAATAAAAAATAGAACAAATGAAATTCAAACAAATAACTTCAATACAAACAAAGAATAAAATTGGCGAGAAATCAAAAAATAGAACAAATGAAATTCAAAGAAATAATTTCAATACAAACAAAGAATATAATTGGCGAGAAATCAAAAAAAAGAACAAATGAAATTCAAAGAAATAATTTCAATACAAACAAAGAATAAAATTGGCGAGAAATAAAAAAATAGAACAAATGAAATTCAAACAAATAATTTCAATACAAACAAAGAATATAATTGGCGAGAAATCAAAAATAGAACAAATGAAATTCAAAGAAATAATTTCAATACAAACAAAGAATAAAATTGGCGAGAAATAAAAAATAGAACAAATGAAATTCAAACAAATAATTTCAATACAAACAAAGAATAAAATTACCGAGAAATCAAAAATAGAACAAATGAAATTCAAACAAATAATTTCAATACAAACAAAGAATAAAATTGGCGAGAAATAAAAAATAGAACAAATGAAATTCAAACAAATAATTTCAATACAAACAAAGAATAAAATTACCGAGAAATCAAAAAATAGAACAAATGAAATTCAAACAAATAATTTCAATACAAACAAAGAATATAATTGGCGAGAAATCCAAAAAATAGAACAAATGAAATTCAAAGAAATAATTTCAATACAAACAAAGAATAAAATTGGCGAGAAATCCAAAAAATAGAACAAATGAAATTCAAACAAATAATTTCAATACAAACAAAGAATAAAATTGTCGAGAAATCAAAAAATAGAACAAATGAAATTCAAACAAATAATTTCAATACAAACAAAGAATAAAATTGTCGAGAAATCAAAAAATAGAACAAATGAAATTCAAACAAATAATTTCAATACAAACAAAGAATAAAATTGGCGAGAAATCAAAAAATAGAACAAATGAAATTCAAACAAATAATTTCAATACAAACAAAGAATATAATTGTCGAGAAATCAAAAATAGAACAAATGAAATTCAAAGAAATAATTTCAATACAAACAAAGAATAAAATTGGCGAGAAATCAAAAAATAGAACAAATGAAATTCAAAGAAATAATTTCAATACAAACAAAGAATAAAATTGGCGAGAAATCAAAAAATAGAACAAATGAAATTCAAAGAAATAATTTCAATACAAACAAAGAATAAAATTGGCGAGAAATCCAAAAAATAGAACAAATGAAATTCAAACAAATAATTTCAATACAAACAAAGAATAAAATTGTCGAGAAATCAAAAAATAGAACAAATGAAATTCAAACAAATAATTTCAATACAAACAAAGAATAAAATTGGCGAGAAATCCAAAAAATAGAACAAATGAAATTCAAAGAAATAATTTCAATACAAACAAAGAATAAAATTGGCGAGAAATAAAAAATAGAACAAATGAAATTCAAACAAATAATTTCAATACAAACAAAGAATAAAATTACCGAGAAATAAAAAATAGAACAAATGAAATTCAAACAAATAATTTCAATACAAACAAAGAATAAAATTGGCGAGAAATAAAAAATAGAACAAATGAAATTCAAACAAATAATTTCAATACAAACAAAGAATAAAATTGGCGAGAAATAAAAAATAGAACAAATGAAATTCAAAGAAATAATTTCAATACAAACAAAGAATAAAATTGGCGAGAAATAAAAAATAGAACAAATGAAATTCAAACAAATAATTTCAATACAAACAAAGAATAAAATTACCGAGAAATAAAAAATAGAACAAATGAAATTCAAAGAAATAATTTCAATACAAACAAAGAATAAAATTGGCGAGAAATAAAAAATAGAACAAATGAAATTCAAACAAATAATTTCAATACAAACAAAGAATAAAATTACCGAGAAATCAAAAATAGAACAAATGAAATTCAAACAAATAATTTCAATACAAACAAAGAATAAAATTGGCGAGAAATAAAAAATAGAACAAATGAAATTCAAACAAATAATTTCAATACAAACAAAGAATAAAATTACCGAGAAATCAAAAAATAGAACAAATGAAATTCAAAGAAATAATTTCAATACAAACAAAGAATAAAATTGGCGAGAAATCCAAAAAATAGAACAAATGAAATTCAAAGAAATAATTTCAATACAAACAAAGAATAAAATTGGCGAGAAATAAAAAATAGAACAAATGAAATTCAAACAAATAATTTCAATACAAACAAAGAATAAAATTACCGAGAAATCAAAAATAGAACAAATGAAATTCAAAGAAATAAGTTCAATACAAACAAAGAATAAAATTACTAGTGCAGAAATAAATTTAAGAAAAAAAAAACTTATTAAAAAAATGTTGGATAATTTAGTTTAAAGTCTGAAATTTTACTTTTAGTGCTAAATTTCTCCTTAGTAATATTATCATTTTTCTTAGCACAAAAATTATTTAACAGAGAATTTAAAGTACTCCAGGCAAGCATTCTTTCTAAAAAAAATTCAATACTGTGATCCTAATAACGAGAGTTAGTATAAAAGAAACATTAGAGAACCTCTATCAATCCTCTGAAAATAGTTTATTTCAGGTATTTCTAAGTCTCTTTAGGCAACGGCTAGCACCAACCACTGTGACGTCAGCAGAAAAACAATACTAAATGAAAAGGTCTTCTCTTTACGAAGGCCAAGACACTAGTCAGCGATGACAAATCTGCCGGCTCAGTTTATTCAGGAGTTATTTCCCTTTAACTATATCCAAGTTATATTATATTGGTCAATGAGAGAATAAATTCTTTAATTTAAAAGTACAGAAAACTCGCCCACGCGAAACGAGGCTTGTCCTCTTTCTAGTCGTGAAATTCGAGCTGAATGGACGTGTTCCGCTTAGCTCTACTACTTACTCAGACAGGAAGATCTCGGGTTGGGAATGACAAACATGCAAAGATGGTCAACGGCTTTAGTCAAATATTGCCGAAGCGTGGTCAGTCAGAAAATAAGGAGCAAAGAGGAAAGCAAAAGCAATTTGTCTCTGGGCAAAAGGGAATATCACATTGTGATATTATAGCAAGTATGCACTGTATAATGATTTCTGTGAGAGAAAAAGGGATTTGTTTTTTCGATAATAGCACGTTTTGCACGCAACGATGACGTGGACGCTTAACTTTTAAACGTTCAGTAGTTTTTATTTTATTTAATAGTTTATTTGATTGAAATGCAATTCAGATGATGAGGCCTTGAATCAGTGAGGGTCAAGGAAAATAGGCCCTCGAGAAGAAGGCACTGAAATGGTGCGTATTCTGTCCAATGGCCCGACATTATCTGGGGCTGAAATGAAATATTTCACAAGTGAAAACATGAATATATATAGAAGCCCACAAAGTAAGCTGTTTGTTAGAAACGACAAAATCTTCTGTTGTCCGCTTCGCACAAAACAACCGGGAATAAACATACGAGGATAGTTCGTTCGAGCAGCACATCAGAAGACCATCAGATCACTTACGTGAGAAAATCCTCAAGCAAAAAAAATTAAAAAACCCTTTTCATGCATTTTCCACAGAAAACAGCTTCTTAGAGGAGCCAAAGATTCTATTCATAGACAACCAGCCATTTTGTATTTATAATGCAGAGCTATGAAAAATACGATCAACATTACAAACAATGTTTCATTCTATATTATTACATAATTTCCACATCGCTGATGTCGTTTCGTAAAATCTCGCGACTTGTCGCAGTTTGTACGGGACTCCAAGACGGCTAGCCTTCTCAACATAGTTCTTTTCTACTTGTTCCTCTTCAGAATAGTTCCTAGATAATACCAAGGTAAGTTGTATCTACTTTTACAACACAAATGCATATTGGTATAATTTGTTTTCCCTGACAATTCATGCGTATTTCGATTGTATTTCTGAACTTTCAACGTGTATTTAGTAAATATGTGTGTGATTTTTACCTCTTTTGATGTGTCATGTTTTATTATGTCCCTCTTACATTTGCTTTTGATTAAACTGCTCTGTAGGCAAAAATGCATATATATATATATATATATATATATATATATATATATATATATACATATATATATATATAATAAATATATATATATATGTTTATATATATATATACATATATATATAATAAATATATATATATGTTTATATATATATATACATATATATATAATAAATATATATATATGTTTATATATATATACATATATATATAATAAATATATATATATGTTTATATATATATATATATATATATATATATATATATATATATATATATATATATATATATATATACATAAATTTAAGTATGTGTATATATTTATATATTTGTATGTACAGTATTTGTATGTAAAAACTTCGCATCGCTTTTCTGGTTTTAAATCTGTTTACATAACAATTTTCACTTGTCGATGCTTTTCAATTAGCTCTTACAGAGTGACTAAACTGACACATACCAGCGGGTTTGCTACTCTCGGATCAGAAAAACAGTCGATTGCCATCGGGAGTTTTCCTGATCTCTGATCGGCCTGGCCGATTGATAAATCTCGATACTGAAAGAAAAAACAAGAAATTTAAATCAAATATTTCGACATAAAAATGTCTTCTTCGGTGTTCACAGGCATTATTTTCTTCTAATGAAGAGAGAGCAATAATAAAGAATGTGTGCGTGTATGTTTGTGTGTGATTCATTAACTGTTTCTTTATCATTACCCTCTCTTTATTGTCTTTTCCTCCTTTTCATTCAAACTCGTCTGATCCAAGATAACATAATATATTCAACATGGCGGCAGTCACGTTGAAGGGGCACCAAACGATAAATTAGAATATCAAGTATTCTAATTTTATCAATCGATTTCAGGTTTTCAGATTTAGGTTGTAACAACCTATTGATTAATAACAATTCGAACATTTATAGTTCCGTAAACACACGAATATGTTTGAAATAGCATTTTCAAATGCGCAGGTCCAACGGGTGAATCTAAATAATATCCGTTTCTGCTGTTTGTAAATACCGGTTGGATGGGCATTGCCGAAGAAATGGCGGATAGCGTTGCAGCTTTGAAGACGTAAATACAAACTGACCTCAATGAATATTAACGAGTTTAACAATCCAATATGGCGTAAACAAGATGAGACGAAACCCTCGAAGATGAAACGGAGGCAAAGATGGATCTAATCGAATATGATAACAAGTTGACAACTATTAATATGTCTAGAACAAAAGATTCCCTTGGATTTGTAGAGAACAAAGAGAAAATCAAAAGCGCGGGAAATGGAAGAACGGCGATTGGTTATTTGTGTGTAGAGCTACAAACGACGCCTAAATTAATTTCATGTTCATACGTACGTTATCACCCTCCACCACTTTTCGCCAAAGATGCAATGAAAAGGTAGTGTTTAAAATTTAATCTGATGTCGCTCTATACTCTAAAACTACATTAACCAGAGTATATTTCATGTTCGTAGTACATTATCACGTTTCCACTAATTAAAAAAATGAGACCGTGATTGGAAATTAATCTGATGCCACTAAGGTAAGCAATGTCGGTTTTAACCATTTTAAAATGAATTGTTCCTAATCAAATTATGTCCTCTCGTCAACTAAAACAGTATATTTTAAATAGATACATCTTTAAAAAGTGGCATTCGTTGTATTTATTTGAAGAATATTTAGCTGACAATTATTTTTACACTGTGAAAACAGAGAATTGTTATTGTTTTAATTTTGTTTAATACTATATATAAATACAATGTTATGACTACTTCTCGTCTATGTGTGTGTGTTTCTCGCTTCTACGTGACTTACACATTATTTGATCAATAATAAATAATAAAATAATGTTTATTAAAATCCAAAATTCAATCGTGTAAACTAAAATAAATTGTTTTTTTAAAATAGTTTTTTTAAATAGTTTTTTTAAATAGTTTTTTTTTAAAGTAAATTACGAAATTCGACGAGAATGCATTTCGGTTTCTTCGTAAATAAGTGAGCTAGTTTAATCTTTTGATTATAGCTTTAAAAAGAATGAATTACTTTGTGACCCTTCGAAATTGGCAAGGAATTTGGAAGCAGGTAAATTGACAAATAGAAAGTTATTTCTGGCTTTAAAATTCTTCGCTTTCAAAACTTTTACTCTTTTATGAAGATATGAGAATTTCCTATTTTCAACCAAGAAATTTTATGAACTGGAATAAAACCATAACCAATTTTGTAATTTTAATGTTTTCTTAAATCTGCGAATTAATTCGCATATTTAAGAAAACATTAACATTACAAAATTGGTTATGGTTTTATTCCAGTTCATAAAATTCTTGGTTGAAAATAGCAAATTTTTTATTCATATTTCGTATGTAAAAACTAATTTATTCTAAGCTTAAGATGGATATTCAAAAATCCTACCTTTGTACGTTTCACTGTCTTTGACAATCAAATTATTAAAATGCAGAAAGACAATTCGAAAATTTGTATTTTCTTTTTAAATACGTGTTTTGCATATATTATGTCGTTCGGAAAATACTGATCGATTTTATTATATACCTTTTACAAAGTTTATTTGGGTTGTTATTTTTGCAGTGTTTTACACAAAAATTAGTCTTGCTTAATAATTGATGCATTCTGTTTAATACATTTTTATCGTTTATTTCAGAATGAACCATATACGCCCATAATTTTATCTATTTTTATTCATAGGTGATAATTTAGAAACTCGTAGGACCTGTGTATCCTTTATATTTTGTATAATGCTGCCGTGCTTAAAATGAAGTCTGTGACATATTTCCATTTTATGGATTTACGATGCGAATGCAGACCCCACGAAATTATTGTATAACCTTTGTTCTAACGGAAACAAACTTATTTAAGTACTATGATTAATGTAGTTTCAGAAAAGATCTCGTTATGAGAATTTATCTTTAAAAAAACTTCTATGACTTTGTGACATGCTGTGAGTATTATTTACTCCTCTCCAGGAGTTAAGCACAAGGCCAGTTTTATCCTACTCCCACAAGTAAGATGTGACCCAAGGTCGGGTCGGAAAGTGGGGGTTGAAAAGCCAGCGCCCGAGAGGTGAGCACTCTGACCATTAAAAATTGCCTGGGCAGCCCCGTCGGCATTCCCCGGTAGGGGCGCCTCAGGCAGTAAGCAATAAACTTACTCCTCCCCAAAGAAGGGAGGCAAAGCCTGGGAGGGTGGACCTCCTAGAACTGCACAGGACAGGCGTGCAGTATCCATCGGAACAGATACTACACTTTGATCTTAGCCAAAAGGCCGAGCCAGCTCTGTGAGTGTCCAGCGCGAACAAAGACCCCCACAAAAATAGTGGACCGTTCTTAGACAGAACAGATACTACAATATAATCCTAACCCGAAGGTCAAGAAAATTTAGTCTTGTTCGAGTTCCAGTTCCACACAAAGCGACATCAGATAAAAATTATAATATTATTTTCTTTGGCAATCGAGCATGAAGGTTGATAATAATTGCTTTTGTGTGTTATTATGTATGTGTCTCCGTAATTGTACAATTTACGACCCAATCTCCGGCAACTTCGGTGAGTTACGTAAGCAGCCAACGCGAAGTTGCTAGGATGATTGCAAAATCTATGTTCAATAAAATTAGGAATATGTTTTATGATTATTCGGGGAGTGATTCGATTTTTGGTTTACGTATATTGTTGGTGTTATCCTTTAAACATGGCTAGTATGTTTTTTTTATACAAGTTGAAAATAACAGCTAAAATGTTAGTTATTTTTATGTTAGCTAAAACGTCAACTTTTAGGTCTAATTTATTCAATACGAATAGAAAAAAAAAAACTTCATTTAGAATAGCTATAACTTTTTAACCCCCAGTAGTTCGCTGGTTCATATAGTCGAGCATCGGATAGCAGTCATCACAGTTGGAAGCAACTGGTGTCCGTGTTTCAAATCTTAGCCTCACTGATGAATCATAAAATGACAAAAAAGCAGCCTGTAAATGACTATATGTATATAAATATATATAGAGAGATATATAGATATATATAGTATAAATTGTTATTTATACAAGCATTATTGGTTACATATGTGCATACATGTTTCGGTTGTACTCTTCATATAGAGTCCACCTCTTCAGACCAAAGTAGACAAGGAAGTGAGATGAATTTAGAAAACTTAAGAAAATATTTTGGGGATGGGATATGTTTATAATTTTCACCGGTCAATCTCAATATCGGATTACATTCTTTACTTGTTATCTAATTAGTTTCTATCTTTTTTAATATTTGTATTACCTTCATCATTTGTTCTTTAACTACCGTTCCTTCCATTTCTTTCTTTTTTTTATTACCCACTTAGCTTGAATTCTTTCTTCTCCATTCAACACTTCAAAGTTTTAATCTACATACATACATTTTCACGCATACATATCTAATCATATATATACACAAATATATACCTAGAAAAAACACACATATCAATATCAACATACTCTGATCTCCATATAAAATCCATACGTGCGCACAAATCTTTTCAAGAGAACCCCCACTTAAATCATAGTATTCATTATCCATGCGTTGTTATTTCTACTTTTTTCCTTTCATAAGTGTAGCGAGAAAATCTTATATGGCGCTATCTTCCCGGAACAGAAAACTAATTTTCTATTCTGTTTTTTTTTAAATTTTATTTTATTAATCTCTCTTTAATTAAATACACAATTCTAATACATAATATTTAAATATTCAAAACTGATATATTTCTTTTAATTTTAATTTGTCATTTTTCTCAGAATACATGATAGAAATTGAAAGATTGAAAAGATTAAAAGATTTGGAGCAATCTTTTAAGAATATATTTAAATCTAATTTAATATTGACTGTTTCATTGGGATCAATGTATCAATACAAGGAGACACTACTATAATTCAGAACTCGGACGTAGCCGTCGGTTATCATGTGGCACAAAGCAATGAAAGTTAGCCCCGTTGGCCTGACCTCGAATCTAACGGAGCAAATGGTTTTCTTGACCAAAATATCATTATACCTGGCATTGTCAATCAAATTTCTCCTCACTTCCGCTATCAATTTTTTTTGTCAATAACTCAGGTCGTTCGATTCCTGAATGGTGGAAAAGTCAAACCAAAAGCGGCTGACAGCCGTATGCAGTGGATGGGAGAGGTAGATAAACTAAAGCGAGTGACTTTTGTTATTTTTTCTCTTTTCTTTTTGTTAAGCCTTTCTTTATCTCTTTTTCTTGTTGAGAACTTATTTCTCTCTTTTTGTTGTCACGAGAAAGAAACGCAGTAGTTCAAATTATGTAAGACATACAAGACGGACGCTTTTTTCCAGCGCCGTTCATTCGAGTTTTGTCATTTTCGAAATGCAGTCAGAAAATAAATACTATTTTTATATAAAATGATTGTCTATTTTTTTTCATTTTCATTAAATTTTCAGCCGCTATTCTTTTTTCGAAGTTAAGATAATGTATTCTCTGCAGAATATTAATGACTAACGCCTAATGCGATTGTTTATTACCCGTTCTGCCAGACAGCAGATCACAGTCTATTGTGGATGTAAAGACAGAGTCGGCTTATGACAATGGTCACCTGCTGCTGCAAATCGGTGTGTGACTATCGTACTCCAGGATATTGTGACGCCGCGCCAGGACATTAAGATTCCACCCAGGGACATTCTCACGGTTTTCACATTTAGCATGAGGCTTCCAAGGAAGGCCTCGGTGAAGAAGCGGAATGGCATGACGTAACATGGTTCTGTCGACATCAATTCATCGCACATGTGATTTTCTCTCTGATGTCGCCTCAGTCGAATCTTGAATCTTAATTTTCTAACCTTTTCTACAATCCTCCTGCTGACGCTGAGAAAATCTGAAATCTCCTAATTTGTCCTTTTGACATAAATCCCACGGAGAACTATGTGTCTTATATACAAACATGGAGATTCAAAAGTGTCTTTAATCAATATTTCTGCAAAAATGAATAGAAATATAGTCACTGTTTTTTTTTATGGAGATAAGATTGACGACGAAAGTAATAAACAATATGCATAAAATTAACAGTGTAAAATTGCGAACAGATATCGATTGCACCCATCTACGTGGGGAAGTTTGTAAAAGGTTGCAACGCATAATGACATTATTAAGAAATAAAAGATTGAACGCTGTAAGGAACTATCGAGTTACAAGTCCCACTCTTCAAACGAAGCATAATTGATTATCGTTCCCCTTCGCGGTATTTAAGTGTGCTTAATCGGTTCTAACTACCTTCGTGTTGAATTATTATCAAGCCTCTACAAAGCAAAGATGGCAATTTTCCGTTGAGTGCACAAGAGATCACGTGGATCGCACTGGATTACATCAAAAGTTAACAGAAAGAAGAAAAAAAAGGATCTAATAAACCAGTCGCCATGTTTGATGACATTGTGAGCTGCCTTGCTTGTAGATTTCAACGTAAGTTCTATGGCACAATGACCCTATAATAAAAGCTTCTAAAAGTCTCCTTTCCGTCTATAGAGACAGTGGATACCCTTATAAGTGTGCATGCGCCGAACTAGTGCAAAAAAGGGTTGCGTAATGATGAACACCACGTTTCTTGAATCGGCATTACTTGAATCCAGTGACAAGGAGAAGAAGGCCCAAGACGACTGGGAACAATATCGACAAACAAATACTTCAGAGTTTTGCTTCTAAATTAATTTCAACCCCGAAGCTTGTGAGCCCAGTATACCCTACTATTTAATCAATGAAAGAAGAATATATGGACTTATATCTTATCCAAGGGTATCAGTGAAAATGATGCAGTATCCCCGACGACTTTGGCACGCTAAGCCCACAGTCAGTTGCAACCTCTTTCTCTCTCTCTCTCTCTCTCTCTCTCTCTCTCTCTCTATATATATATATATATATATATATATATATATATATATATATATATATATATATATATATATATATGGAGAGCCATGAGTATTATAACTGTCTTGTTTTTAAATCTCCGAAACAGTTACATGGTAAACAGCTGATGATCCCCGTGTTAATGTTAGACGCGTAAGGTCTCCTGTTTTTGTTTTACTGTTAGATACTTAACCCCTCTTCTTTTTTTATTTATTATTATTTTTTTTATTTTATTTTATTTTTTTTTTATTTATGAATTTCCCAACGAATGTTAAGTCTGCAATATCTTGGATTTAGTTAGTTTCTCTGGGAATTAAAACTGCATTTTACTTCTTTTTTTTCTCTTTTGTTTAAAATGACTCAAAGCTTCTTTAGACTATATATATATATATATATATATATATATATATATATATATATATATATATATATATATATAGAGAGAGAGAGAGAGAGAGAGAGAGAGAGATAGATAGATAGATAGATAGATAGATAGATAGATAGATAGATGTGTGCGTGCGTGTGTGTGGTTGTGTGTGAAAAAGACAAACTGGAAAAAAATTAAATAACACTTCTTCCCTAGCTGGCATTTACAAAATAAAATGTGCCGCATGTCTGATGCTTTATATTGGTGAAACTGCCAGAATATACAATCCCGAATTTACAAATACAAACATCACCGCAAACACAACAATCCTGCTGACGCACTAGTCATACACAGACACACTTTTACCCGCAATTTTAACTTTACAAACTGCACTCTCTTCAGGACCGAATACGCTATAATACTGACCTCATCACCATCTAATGTAGGCCTCAGACTCGGATCTGATTCCTTAAGCAAACACACTGATAGAATTCAATATATAACGTCACTGCTTAAATTGCTGCGATTCCGGTTAAAGTACCTTTTATTTTTTACTACATTTCATACATATTTCTATTTCTTTTCTTTTTTCTTCGTTTTCTTTCTCTCTGCTTTTCCCATTTTAATGTCTCTGTCGCACGCGTTTCATTATTATATCTTTTTTTCAAATAGTTAAACACGTGCCAATAACATCCTGTTTTGCGTTCTTCTTTTTCCTATGCTTTTACTGTTATTGAATAGATCTTAAATCTTCAATTTTTCTGAAGATGTTCGTTGATCCGAACGAAACCGGTAAAATCTCTTGTTTTCTGATGATATATTCCTGTATATAAATTTGTTTTATTTTTCGGGTTCTTTTCACACATCTTGTCTTTCACGGCATTTCATTTTATGACATATCTTGCATTGTATCCTCAATATATGTATTGATATGGATTGACCTTTTACTGTTTGGAAAAGGCCGTTATAACTCATCTAATTCATCAGCGCCTCACGAAAATAAAAATAAATCGAAAAATATTGGTCAACAAACACCGGTAATATCTTCCGGTGAATTCGCCCAAGCGTCCCTTTTTGGGAAAGTACCTGGTTAATAGGGGCAGGCTGTATGGTTGTATGAGTCCTTATCGTAACAAGTATTATTTAACAATAATTTAACAATAATTTAAAATAAAAGAAAAAAAAGGTTTTTAAAGTAAATAAATAATTTATTTTAAAAACAAATAATTTGCGTTGTGCAGGTTTTCTAAATATTTTATATAAAAATATTCTCTTTATAATTGTCATTCCAGCAACGTTTCCAATGTGTGACTTTTCAAAATAATAATTTAACTGTTGATAATGGGTGCTGTATGTGTTCCTATTTCAATGGCGTATTCATAGTTAGGGTTAATGATATAATGTAATGAGGTAATTTATGAGTTGGCGAGTTGGTAAGATTCTGATGTGGTAGACTGATATTAATTTACCGGTTTAGTGTCTATAACTGATATTAAAAGTGTTCAAGTGTCATACTTATATTTATTTGTGTTTGCAATCGAGAATTTTATCAATTTCTGTTCAACATACTATATATATATATATATATATATATATATATATATATATATATATATATATATATATATATATATATATATATATATATGGGAAATGAAAAAGGAAAACCAAGAGATATTTTTTATATATTCATCAACGTTTCGTCTTTATTGTAAGACTTCATCAGGATGATAATTTTAAGAAAAATGTCATGCAAGTACATCGAAATATTGGGTTGATTTGATGGGTTGATAAGGAAAAGTAGTAGCCGTGGCTACAAGAAGCGCTTGACAAGGGTCCAGGCTGCGAGAAGTCAGTAGTGGCAAAGAGTGAAATGAATATGGAAAGATTTGAGTGGGTACCATTAGGGCAGCAGTGAAAAAGGGGAGGTGTAAGAGTATTAGGGTAGGAGTATTGGCCAGTGGCAGGAATGTGTGAATATAAGTGAGTTTGAAAGAATATATTGGAGTGTGCTGTTAACATGACAATAAAGAAAAGGAAAAAGGAAAATGATTTTAATTTTGGGGAGAGATAAGTAAAATGTAGTTTCGTTCAGGATGTGTTGATGGTTTGAGATTAAATTGAGGGCAAAAGGGGGTTAAATGTCTGAATATTTATGATGATGTGTAGATTGTGTTCATTGGTAATGCTGTTATGTGTGGTTAAGTAGTTTTGATTCGTAGTGCGTGATTCATGAGTATGTGAATGAATATATATATAGCGGTTGTATTTCGACACAAATAGAACTTAATTTCTCCTGTATGTCGATGCCTTTGGTTGGAGATAGAGCGAAAGCGTGTGGAGTCTGGTTTGATTCTGTGAAACGGGCTAGCGCTCTGTGACCGTCTGAAATTGTCACTTCTTTCTACATTGATCAGTACGAAGGCTTCAAACACTGGCGTATGTAAGTCAATAAAATTTAATATTTATTTATAAATATTGTTATATATACACACCCCATATATATATATATATATATATATATATATATATATATATATATATATATATATATATATATATATGAAGCAATCCAACAAAAGATATAAGCGTCAACTAATATCTTATAATTAGTGAAACTCATGAGCTAAGGACTTAAGGATGCTTTGCATGAACTTTGAATTCTAATAAAATTTGATTGACACCTTATTTTATTACTTCATTTTATATTATAATATATATATATATATATATATATATATACCACAGCATTTTAAATAACTCTTTTTTATTACCTACAGACATCGATATGTTATGCTTATGCAATATTCAGTGAAGGGAATATTAATTCTTGCCGGGTGGGGGGCACGAATTCGGTCCCAAAGTCGACATTGACTCGAAGTCCTAGACAAATTGGAAGCTCACCGATGACGTATATATTTTTTGGCCAAGTAACCAAAATACAAATTTATGAATTATATATATATATATATATATATATATATATATATATATATATATATATATATATATAAAGATATTTCACCCCAATCAAGGCAGGTCGCCACTGTAAATGTTAGGGGCTACTGAGAATAAGGGAGTAGGTTTTGGGTGTCATCCTAAGTTGGGAGCTGTGCAGCGAGATATGTTTCCATTAGTTTTAAACTCTACATGTCATTACAGTCGGGGAAACATGGAGCAGAGAAGGGGTTTTAGAGGCCAGCAACGCGAGGAGAAAAGCTGCTGGAGTAGAAGGCTCTCCTGCATTTGGGGACTTCCACAGTGAATGAATGGGACCTTGCTGATTGTCGGGTTTTTCTAGTTTATTTGCGTCTAGAGAGCACTAGAGCAGCTAGTCCATCGGAGCACAAAACAAGCACAAGGATGCAACATTGCGGCGATAGGACAGAGGCTGGAGCTTGGTGTATAGTGGGCTACTCTTTTTTGGGCCTTGTCTTAGAGGGAGAGACTAGTTGATGATGCACCAGCCAAGATGTGACAACAATACTCCATACATGGGCGGGTGGTGGCTTTGTAGAGATATAGGATAATGTCAGGTGTAAGCAGTTTACTAGCACGGTAGAGAGAGTCCACCTTTGCAGCAGCCCTGGCAATGTCTTCAATATATGTGTTCGAATTCATGTAACCTGTGAGTAGTTTGAATGTTGAATTCTCAGGTAAGGTGTTATTTGCCATGGCAATCGGTGGTTGAAGAGGTTTCTTGTAATTATTGAAGGAAACGAACTTTGTCTTTGCGGCATTAAAAGTTACAAACCATTTCTGCCCTCAATCTACTAGAGCCTGGAGGTCACTTTCTAAGGATTAAACCATTGCCTCGGATATGTGTGCGCCTGTTTTGTCCATATGACGAGAGTAGAACGTGGGGTCGTCAGCAAATATAGCTATCTCAGACTCGATGTCATCAGGGAGGTCGTTTATGAAAATCAGGAACAATAAAGGTTCGAGGATGGATCCCTGGGGTGCACTTGCATTTATGTCATGTTGCTTAGATGAACGGCCATCGAGGACAACCTGAATCTTTCTTTTGGTAAGGAATGATCTAATTATATTAAATATTCGTCCAGTAATACCACATGAGTGAATTTTTAGAAGCCCCTTATGCCATACCCTGTCAAAGGCCTTGGATATAACAAGCGCTACTGCCCCAGCTTCACCTGCCTTTTCCAGTGTATGATATATGCATTCAGAGATGACCGTTAAGATATCCACAGTAAATCGAGCTTGTCTAAATCCATACTGGCAGTCAGGAAAAAAGTTTAGCATTAACTAGGTGCCGGACTATCGCTAGATTGGTTAAGGATTCAAAGATTTTAGCAAAGATCGGGAGTACACTGATTGGGCGATAGTTCTGGGGATCTGTTCTATCCCCATAATTCTTGAAAACTGGTACCACAGAGGCAATTTCCCAGCTATCAGGGAAGCAATATTCAGTAATGCATTTGTTGTAGAGTTTTAAGAGGGCAGGGGCTAGTTCTGCAGAGCATTTCTTTATTACTATAACCGGTATAAGATCAAGCCCACCATCATTGGAGGTGTCAATGTTTTTTATGATGAACCTGACCTGAGACGGGGTGATGACCAGGTTTTCAAGTATGGCTTCAATCCGTAATGGGAATTTAGGGAGATGGTGATTTGCCGAGTCCAAAATGGCGTTTAAGGCGAAACGCTGGGCAAGTAGTTCAGCCTTATCAGCTGTCGTGCAAACGACATCATTGTGGTTTGATAGGGATGGAATCGTTGATTGTTCATTGTTCGCCAGACTATTATAGATTTTCCAGAAATCACGAGTGCCTAGTTTCTGTGACTGAGTGCGTTTTTTGTTATCTCTGTATACCTTGTCTTTGCTTCACTTATCACTGCCTTACAATTATTTCTTGATTCTATAAATTTCTGTCTATTCGCAGTTGATTATGGCGGACGAACTTTCGGCATGCTTGCTGCCTCTCAGCAATGGCAGCTGGACATTTCGAGGTGGACCATTGAAGGGAGTAGGGTTTTCTGAAGAATTTTCGCATGGGGATATAGGCTTCAATGCCTGCTTCGACCCATTCGGTTAGCTCATTTGCACACTGATCAGCAGGGAGTGAGAAAGTTTCAGTTCATGGGGCATCGTTGATATGATCTCTGATGGACTCAAAATAAGCCTGCTCGTAGTATCTCGTTGTTTTGGGCAGTGGCTCATCAGATTTTGAACGAGTTTTTATGGTGATAGCGATCATTACCACGACGTGATCAGCGTTCCCGAGCAGGCTATAGGCTACATTCATACAAGCCTCGAGCAATGAATTGAGGCTTACTGGTCTACTCAATCAGGGAAGCGGGTCGGGAAAGCGACAGTCTGTGAGAGGAAGGGAGGTAAGGAAAAATTATGCGTAGAGTTACTGGCTGCATCAGTAAGGCTGGGGAATTTCAAGTATTCACGGTGGTGTGCATTAAAATCCCTAAATACATCTAATTGGGCATTGGAGTCGAGTGAGGGTGCTCTATCTATGCTTTCAGAAACAGAGTTTAGCAGGGTACTGTGAACGGTATAATAAATATAAGTAACTAACGTTGTGATGTAAAGTCAATCTAAAGCTCATGTAAGCTTGGTCATCTGATTCTAACCTATGTTCTCTAGTCAAGGGGAGGGTGTTCCGAACATAAACTCCTAACCCATGCATATGTTTGTCAGAGTCCTTACGGTAGAGTGGAAGGTAATCAGTCATGTCAAAGTAGTGAGAGGGAATTGAGGATTGAAGGTTCATTTCCCTTAGAGCTAGGATATCCGGGGAGTTTGTCAAAAGAAAAGTTTCAACGTCCTTAATGTTGGTTCTAAGTCCCCGGATATTAGTGAATGCGATCTCAAGGGCAGAGGCGAAGATGTTTTGTGTTGGGTGTCTGATTTAGGTTTGATTTTTTTATTTTGCAATGTCATGTTTGTTTTTGATAGAATTGGGTGGGGAAAGTGGATTCATGTTAGGTGCCAATAAGCTCACACAACGAACCCATTAGTCGAGACCTAGTTCATAGGGGTTGTGACCACGGGAGAGTCGACTGGGGATAATTGTAGGGCCCCTTTCCATGCGCGATATGGCACGTACAGCTACCAACGGTATTATACAACTAATGATAGAGCATCCGTTCTTAGCGCTACCTAACAGTTTGGGCTTCTGTTTTGTCAGTCGGAAACAGCAGCCAGACAACCTGTCTAACCTGTACCCTCAGAACGAGAGCGACCCAGACCAGTCATGTAAGACTTAGTGACGAAAAAAATTTCCACAAGTTGCCCAGATAGAGAGAAAGATAGACACCATTAATTGTCCTATTCAGGAAACAAGGCTCGTCACTGGGTGCCTTTGAGGCGTTCCAGCGTTGCTACCTCTGCGCCTGGCTAATAGGCAAAGGAGTGCAAATGTCGGGCGATAGGCAAAGTCAATCTACTCTTGAAGCAATTTTAGGTTTGCCAACCGGATATTTTGTTTGAGATTCCAGCTCTAGGTAGGTTTTCGATCAGGACTAATGAAGTCTCCCTCCCAACCGGTTTTCTGCAAAGACGTAAGTGATTAGTAGCAAGGTTTTATTATCAGAGTTTTCCTTCTTTTAGTTGGATGGCCTGATAATGTCTACGGGTTCAACACACCGAGATGGATAGCTTGCGCCCGTGTACTAGTCGAGTATTTGTGTTCCCCCACAGGTATGATAAACAACAAATAATTTTTTTTAAACATATATATATATATATATATATATATATATATATATATATATATATATATATATATATATATATATATATATATATATATATATATAATCATAATAATCCAGGTAAAATATCCACAGGGTAGTAATCCAAAGAATTTCAACCGGGTTTATAAAAGGTGCTCAATATCAAATAGAGCTTTTATATATGATTATTTTTATTTACACATACATGTACAAAATCTGCGA
This sequence comes from Sepiola atlantica, assembly GCA_963556195.1. Classification (NCBI taxonomy): domain Eukaryota; kingdom Metazoa; phylum Mollusca; class Cephalopoda; order Sepiida; family Sepiolidae; genus Sepiola; species Sepiola atlantica. The sequence continues at coordinate 58,108,288 of OY744544.1, read as the reverse complement.
CAAAATCTTCCTGATGAAATCTCAGTTTATAATAACTGTTGAACGATAACATCGACATGCCAGTGTCGCAGATTTTGTATATGTCTCTGTAAATAAAAATAATCATATATATATATATATATATATATATATATATATATATATATATATATATGTATGTATATATTAGTGATATTTTAAGCTGAATTATTTCAACACTTGATTATTGGGGAAATGGTAGTATAATCAGTACCATTGGAGAGCCATGAATATTATAACTGTCCTGTTTTTAAATCTCCGAAACAGTTACATGGTAAACAGCTGATGATCCCTGTGTTAATATTAGACGCTTAAGGTCTCCTGTTTTTGTTTCGCTCTTAGATAATTAACCCCCCTTTTTTATTTACTTATATTTTTTCATTTATTAATTTTCCAACGAATGTTAAGTCTGCAATATCTTGGATTTAGTTAGTTTGTCTGGGAATTTAAACTGCATTTTACATTTTTTTTTTAATGACTTAAAGCTTCTTTAGACTATATATATATATATATATATATATAGAATAAGTCAAGCCACTGCCTTCTAGATATAATGAAAGAACTCTATCATAAGCAACATTTATTGTGGGGTCATTGCACCGGCCTATATAATGTGTGGAAGAGTTAAATCTACTTTTCTTTGGGTCCGACGAGGGGGCACTTAACTATGACGTTACAGTATAAAAGGCAATTTAGTAGCTGCGCTACAGATCGAAGTACCTGGAAAAGAATATTGTTTAACTACTCTTTAGAGTAGTCATCGCAACGTAAATACATGGATTATTTAAGACAGAGACAGTTCAGAAATAAGAAATTAAGAACTAAGCTGTTCGTTTTTTTAATTTCGCCTATAAGCTTTAATTTCAATTGAGGTCTCCATTCCTTGTCGGTGACACATATAAATATTTATCAACTCGTGGCTCTTTAACTAACATCAAGCTAGTGTATTTTTGGGGGGGGACTTTAGCATCTTGTGTTAGCTACATTTAGTAGTGGATTCCTTCCCCATTGTTTCCTTTTTAACCTCGAACGCATTGACCATTGTAAAAACCTAGCAGAATATTAGCAAGAAAAAAAAGACAGACAGTAAAGATATATTTTGTAAAAAAAAACACAACTAACACCGCCTGAAGATGATTTCACGAATAAAATCGAAAGTACTTGCAAAAAAAAAATGAACAAAAACCAATGGAACTTACATAGAGCAATTTGACCGAATCACTAAATGGACCATTCGGAAAATTGAAAAAAAAAGTCTTATATATATATATATATATATATATATATATATATATATATATATATCAGGGCCGGCGGGACAGTTATAAAAGTGGGGGAGTTCTCCTAAAAAGTGTGGGGGGGGCGGTTAAACACATGCATATCAATTTAATTATTGATGACAGTAAAGTGGGGAACCCAATTCAAAAAGTGAGGGGGCTTGAGCCCCCCCCCCCTTGCACCCGGTGCCGCCGTCCATATATATATATATATATATATATATATATATATATATATATATATATATATATATATATATATATATATATATATATAAACTGTGTCCATCGCTTTATTGCAGATTACAAAATAATCAATATTTCATTAAATATAAGTTATAAAAAGCTGAAAATTACACCATCCAAGGACTGTATTAAGGTGAGATAAATCCTAAAATTTCATCAAAATTCATGTTATATTTAAAAAGTTATGTTATTTTTTTAATTAAGACAGAGACAGTTCAGAAATAAGAAATTAAGAACTAAGCTGTTCGTTTTTTTAATATATATATATATATATATATATATATATATATATATATATATATATATATATATATATATAATTGAAATATTTACACTTTAGATGTTGTCATACTAGTGGTTTCTAAATTTTCGTGCTAATTGGTGACTGTCGAATTTGCCTTGGACTTACATACTCCTCTAAGCCCGGTGTACAAAAAAAACGTAACGTCAACAGGATATGCACGCTTCCACACATTTAAACTCACACACAACATTAAAAAATGATATAAATATTCGCATTTAAATATAAAAGAAAAGTACATAAACCATAATCTCGTTTTGTTCCTTTTGCCCTAAAACGTTACTCTTTTTATTTCCAACAATTGTTTTACCTTTTCATCGAATTCTGCGAAGCTTCAGTTCTCAGCTTATCTTCAATGCAACTGTAGGAAACTGATTCTGGTGGTCCGTCAGTTCTAAACACTGCTGATTGTTTCCCCTTGATTGTGCCCGAAAATAACCAGAGAATATTAAGAATTCACCGTTGTCGAACTTCTCCTTAAAAGCACCTACAAAACAAAGAATCTACCCCCACGCTAATCAATGTTCTTATCTTAAATGTAGAGTAAGAACTAGATATATTTTATTGCTTTATATAATGTACGTTTCTTGTTTTTTTTCATTATTGTCAACTGTAATAAATGTGTTAACCGAATTTTTTATCTTAACCTTTCGTTCTAATGATGGATATGTTAAGAATATATGTTTCATGTATGAGCTGAGAAATAAAATAATGTATATTCTAACACCACCCTGTGCTAAAGTACCCAGTTTTTTCGTTCAAAACTTAAAACTTGATATTAAAATATATAGCAAAAGAATCGCTAAATTGAATAAGAGGACAAATAAGCACAAAGTTTTTGAATAAAGAACAGCTCTCTGAGAAAGGCGACTATAATTAAAGGATGCCATATAAGAATTACGGCGATTGATTTTGGTTCATACAATATCCTCAGTGAATTACGATGCGAACTCCGATAAACGTAAGAGGCGATTTTCTTACTAAATTCATTTATTTCCCAAAGGAACGAGTTCGGAAGTTTTACAAACACCATAATTACGTAGATCGATATCGGTTTAAGGGGGTAACCATTCCAGAGACCTAAAACGCTATTTTTATCTCGGTTTAGATATTGGGAAAATAAATATAGGTTAGCTTGCAATATTTGGATTATTCGGACTACTGTTCTCATCTTGGATGTTATTCCCACAACGTTTCAGCCGATGTAATCTCCGACTTTTGTCAGGGGCGTCTTATCGAACTCGGAAATTGTGATGCAAAACAAGGGAATCCGTACAGAATTTCGAACGGAACTCTTTTTGTAATCCACGGCGGTAGCTTACTTTCGTTCCGTCAGCCATTATCGGATAGAAGTTTTATATAATTCATAATTGTATTCTTAGTATCGCCCGCGCCGAAGTTCGAACCTTCAACCTCCAGAAGACTATCACATGGCTGACGAGACGAGAGCAAGCTACACCCGGGGATTAAATAAAGGGTTTCATTTGAAATTCCACACAGATTCCCGAGTTTGACGTAAAGTGTCCAGAGTTCTAAAAGATGTAACAGAAGAAGGTCGGTAATTCCATCGGCCGAAGCGTTGCGAGAATGACATTCAAGATGAGAACAGTAGTCCGAATGATGCTAATAATACAAATGATAAATTCTCATGTAAAAAATTCTGAAACACATAAGTTAATATATGTCTGTCTTTCTGTTTCACTTTGTTTTATTTTCAAGGTCAACGTTTATCAAGGTCAAGGGTCACTCAATTATAAGGATTAATGAGACAGGAATAAATGTCAGCCGAAAGATGAGGCACACTATGGTAGTGCTAACATTAATCAATTGTATGAACTGTATTTGATTACTTTGGTGGCAGTCCATGATAGGAATTTGTCGATATTGGATCAGTGTACATCTGTGTTATATAGTCTATTTAAAATGAGAGCTGTCAATGTATTATTGCCGCTTCGAGCAAGAGTGATGCTGTATTGAGACGCATTTCCCTGTGATAGGTGGCTGGAACGTCTGCTCGGGATTCTGGACGAGGTCAGTTGTTTGGCCGGATCAATGTTAATTTGTGTATTTCTGCTGTGCTTTAAATAATGACGACAAAAACTGATATATATATATATATATATATCTTTATTGTCGGTGGCGGTAAACTAATGCAATTAGTGAGGAAGTAGAATATACACACAGGAATTTGACAGAGTTTTTCTCGGCCCAAACGTCAGTGGACTGACGATCTGAATTTGGGTTTATATTATATAACAATGTGTGACACCAACGTATACACCCGCTAATGCCGATCGTGGGATTTCGCCTTCGCTGTCAATGCAGCCACGCCCATAGAACGTTTATTTAGTGACGGGCTATTTCCGCTTGCAGTTAACTTTTACGGGTGGTTTCAATAAATTTTTATGTTATTTCTGACAATCCATCGTGTTTTTTTTCTGGCGTAGTAGCTTCGACTCAAACACTCAGGTGCTCAAATGCGTTTATCCATGCCAGATGATCTTTTCGCTGCACCCGGCCTGGGTATTCTGCATGATTAATTAATAATTAACTCGAAAATCTTCGTGCTAAAAATACTCGATGTTCATTTTAATATCTTAAATACATTATTCGCGCAGAGAAAATAACCCTATATTTCAAAATGTTCGTTTTATTCTTTATAAAAATAAGTAAAAAATATATTAATTTTAAATGAGTAAAAAAATGTTATTTTATATACATAAACTTCGTCTTGGAAAGTAAACTACAAAGACACAAATATACAAAGAGCATGCACATAAAAGTACAGAATAAAGTACAGAATAAAGATGCCAGCATACATATCTCGTCTGTCCTGTCATCCTGACACCTGTTTGTTATTCTAACTTGTCTCATGTTGCGTAACTATCTGTATCATATACTATCTTTTACATATTATATATGTCATTGCATAATCAAAAACAATTCCTTATTATTTTATACATGTTTCGCAACTAATTTAATATATTAAGCAATAGTAAATAACATTATTAATAATGAAAAACAAGTATATATATATATATATGATTGACAGTGTGTCCATTTAAGGGTAGATATAGTTAACATAATACAACATTTGAAAATGAAAAATAATACCATATGATCTAAATATGTATTTGGAAACAACGAATTAAAACATGCATATGAATTAGTAATAGTGTTCTTGTTTTGAAAGCATTGTTTATATATAGGAAATATATATAAAGAGAAAAATATTATTTAAAATAATAAACCGCTAAGAACGCTATACACTGCATTTTTTTATTAATGAATTTTTAATATAGTTTTTTAAACTTAACCATTAAAATATATATAATTATACCTTTTTCAATCATCTACTTTTGTGTATTCACTCTGTGTGATGTTAAAACTTGATCAAAGTTGAAGTCTTAGTCAAGAACTCGCGTGCGGTGAGCTTTATTATTTTAATGAATAAGATCTTATAAAGAGACAACGACACATATTTACTGTTCACAATTTTACTCATATTTCCGGAAACAGAAAAAGGGAATCGTACTTACAAAGTACCGCAACTTCATCCTAATCAGAAGAGAGCACACCTTCCAACCCTCGGAGCACGTCTGCATCGGGTTAGATTCTGCAAAAAGAAAGAGAGGTGAACGAATCAGAAATAGAGTAAGCGACATAAATATAATCATTTATACATTTACTATTCATAGAAGTAATAAATCATACATTTACCATTCATTTATATAATAATTCATACATTTACCATTAAATTCATATATTTGTCATTGATAAATATAATAAGTTATACATTAACTCTTCATAGAAATATAATGTATACATTGACCATTCATAAATATAATTTTCATGCATTTACCATTCATTAATATAATTTTGATGTATTTACCATTCATAAATATAATAATTCATGTATTTACGATCAATAAAAATAATAATTTATATATTTACCATTCATGAATATAATTAGTCATACATTTTACATTCGTAAATATAATATTCATACATTTGCCATTTATAAATATACTAATACATACATCAAACATTCATAATATAATAATTCACACATTTACCAGATAGAATGACATTCAGCAGAGCGCATAGATCTGCTAGGATTCAAGTCTAAAAATAACAAACAACAAAAAATATCAAACACACAAAAATATCAAACAAGCAAAAATATACAAACAAGTAAAAATATCAAACAAGCAAAAATATCAAACAACCAAAAATATCAAACAACCAAAAATATCAAACACACAAAAATATCAAACAAGCAAAAATATCAAACAACCAAAAATATCAAACAAACAAAAATATCAAACACACAAAAATATCAAACAAGCAAAAATATCAAACAAGTAAAAATATAAAACAAGCAAAAATATCAATAACAAAAAATATCAAACAACCAAAAATATCAAACACACAAAAATATCAAACAAGCAAAAATATCAAACAACCAAAAATATCAAACAAGCAAAAATATCAAACGACCAAAAATATCCAACAAACAAAAATATCAAAGAAGCAAAAATATCAAACAAACAAAAATATCAAACACACAAAAATATAAAATAACAAAAAATATCAAACACACAAAAATATCAAATGAGCAAAAATATCAAACAAGCAAAAATATCAAACAAGCAAAAATATCAAACACACAAAAATATCAAACAACCAAAAATATCAAACACACAAAAATATCAAACAAGCAAAAATATCAAACACACAAAAATATCAAACTAGCAAAAATATCAAACAAGCAAAAATATAAAACACACAAAAATATCAAATGAGCAAAAATATCAAACAAGCAAAAATATCAAACAAGCAAAAATATCAAACAAACAAAAATATCAAACAACCAAACATATCAAACACACAAAAATATCAAATAACCAAAAATATCAAACACACAAAAATATCAAATGAGCAAAAATATAAAACAAGCAAAAATATCAAACAAGCAAAAATATCAAACAAGCAAAAATATCAAACACACAAAAATATCAAACAAGCAAAAATATCAAACACACAAAAATATCAAACAAGCAAAAATATCAAACACACAAAAATATCAAACAAGCAAAAATATCAAACAAGCAAAAATATCAAACAAGCAAAAATATCAAACACACAAAAATATCAAACAAGCAAAAATATCAAACAAGCAAAAATATCAAACACACAAAAATATCAAACAAGCAAAAATATCAAACAAGTAAAAATATAAAACAAGCAAAAATATCAATAACCAAAAATATCAAACAACCAAAAATATCAAACACACACAAATATCAAACAAGGAAAAATATCAAACAACCAAAAATATCAAACAAGCAAAAATATCAAACGACCAAAAATATCAAACAAACAAAAATATCAAAGAAGCAAAAATATCAAACAAACAAAAATATCAAACACACAAAAATATAAAATAACCAAAAATATCAAACACACAAAAATATCAAATGAGCAAAAATATCAAACAAGCAAAAATATCAAACAAGCAAAAATATCAAACACACAAAAATATCAAACAACCAAAAATATCAAACACACAAAAATATCAAACACACAAAAATATCAAACACACAAAAATATCAAACACAC
>OY744544.1:58073324-58095824 GCA_963556195.1 Sepiola atlantica | reverse complement strand
ATACTATGAGCTGAGCATCGCCAATTTCTACTTTAGGACTAAGCCTCAGTACAAGGTTTCTTCAACACCCACGCTCAAAGCACTGTGGAACAGTTTGCAGAGACCTTTGAGAGTGAGCTGCATTCCTTGCAGCATTGGGATTTTGTCACTAAAAAAGAGACCCAGATAGCCACCAATACAGGCAACATCAGAGGGTGTACGATGGCATGAACAAGGCACTTGGACCAGTCCAGAGCAAGACGGCTCTCCTAAAATCCTCCAATGGAGAAGTGATCACAGACAGGGCTCAGCAGATGGAGAGATGGGTGGAACACTAGTTCGCCCTCTATTTCCGACAGAACACTGTGTCCCTCTCAGTTATTGACGCCATCGAGTGTCTACCAACCATGGAGAAGCTGGATTCAGAGCCAACCGTAAGGGATCTGGGTGAGGTCATTGGCAGTTTGGCCTCATGCAAGGCTTCAGGTAGCGATAGGGTTTCCTCAGACTTGATAAAGCACTGTAATAATACTCTTCTGCATCCGTACACAATGTTCTCTATCAGTAGTGGCAAGAGGGGTCATACCACAGGACGAGGGGCACCAAGATCATTACCTTCTACGACAATAAGGGTGAGAGAAGTGACTGGAACAAACACAGACGCATCTTCCTCCTCAGCATTGTCGGCAAAGTCTTTGCTCATATCATCCTAGTCCGTCTACAGAAGGTGACAGAACGTGTTTACCCCGAATCATAATGCGGGTTCCGAGCAGAAAGATCAACGGTAAATATGATATTCTCCCTCCACTAACTCCAGGAAAAATGCAGAGAACAACAGATGCTCCTGTGCGTCACCTTCATAGATCTCACCAAGGCGTTTGACCTTATAGCAGAGATAGCGTGTTCGAGTCCTTCCGAGGATTGGCTGTTCACCGACGCTGCAATACCTGATAGAGCCATTCTACACAAACATGAGGGGGACACTCCAGTTTTGCGGAAGCTCCTCCAACTCCTTTAGTATCTGCAGCAGAGTCAGGCAAGGCTGCGTTCTTTATTCAACACTCTTCGGGATCTGTTTGCCGTTCTTCTGAAGCATACCTTTGGCACTGCAACTTGGGGAATCTATCTGCGTGTCAGATCAGACGAAAGGCTGTTCAACCTTGACCGCTCCAAAGCCAGGAGAATGTACGTGAAGTTCCCATCACAGACATGCTGTTTTCTGGTGGCGCACACCGAGCAGGAACTGCAAGCACTGATGGACCGCTTCTCACAGACGTACAAATATTTCGGACTTACAATTAGCCTGAATATGTATTGTCACTCACATTCCAGAGAAGATAAACGGTCGCTGCGAGAAATCAATGGTGGACGACTGCTACGATGACGGAAAATTATTTGAAAAGGTTATCGAAAGAAATGGAGTGTGCTGATGATGGTTAAGTAAACTGATATATTTTTGTTGTTGTTTGTTTAACGTTTGAAGTATAGTCATAGACATCTGAATTCCCAGTTATAAGCTATTTCGGCACATATATACTTGGTATGGATGTCAAGGCTTTCGACATATGTTGGTTGTTGTATTTTTGCATTTACTTACTGCCTATAGCAAGTGGTGTTCACTTGGAGTCTGAGTAACAGCAAGTCTTCTCGAAAACTAGTAAGCCAAAACTTATTTCCCTTTCCATCTGAAAGCCAGGCAAGGGCGGGCTCTCTTACTGCGGGGAAGAGTCCGGGCCACCTCCACCGCTCGATTCTGTCTCAAGATCGTCAATTCCGCCACAATGAGACAAAGGTCTTGAGAAAAGAGACCGTCACTATCGATCACTGTGAACTCAATATTATTAACCAGTTCATATACCTTGGCTCCACCATAACAGAAAACCTCTCCCTTGATACTGAAATCGACAAGAGGATCGGGAAAGCAACTACAATGCTTGCTCGCTTCAAATCTAAAGTGTGGGGGAACCCCAAGCTGGCAGTGAAGACGAGGATGACAGTGTACAGCGCCTGCGTTATCAGCACACTACCGCACTGAAGCGAGACGTGGACCACCAACGCTAGACAAGAGCGGCGACTCATCACCGTCCACCTACAAAGCCTTCAACGCATCCTTGGAATATCTTGGCAGGATAGGGTATCTAACACAGAGTTATTGTCCCGCGTAAGCCTTCCCAGCATGTTTACGCAGACTACGCTGGTTGGGCTATGTCTACCGCATGAAGGATAGGCACATTCCGAAAGAGATCGTTTTTGGAGAGCTGGCATATAGGAAGCGGTCTATCGGCAGCTCCACACTTTGATACAAGGATGTTGTGAGGCGCGAAATCATCGACATTGGGTCCTGGGATAGGTTTGCAGATGACCTAACAAGATGGAGAGGACCCTTGAACCAAAATTTGAAAGCAGGGGAAAAGAAGCTGATGAACACTGCTGCAGAGAAGCGTGTACAGAGAAAGGAAAGCACCAATGAAACAGTCCAGAGGCCACACATGTTTGTGATCTTTGCGACAGACTACCGTTCCGCAATTGTCTCATCAGCCACAAGCGGTACTACTTGACCGAGCAGACAGCCAGAACAACAAGGCTAAGGATGCATCACCCATAGTCGATCCGGACAAACGAAGGCCTGATATATATATATATATATATATATATATATATATATATATATATATATATATATATATATATATGGGAAATGAAACAGGAAAAACCAAAAATATGTTTTTTATGTATTCATCAACGTTTCGTCTTTATTTGTAAGACTTCCTCAGGATGATAATTTTAAGAAACCCTACCCCTCCACTTTTTCACTCACAGCCATTCACATTATTTTCATTCAATGCCACCGACTTCCTTCAACCAGAACCTCGGTCCTGTGCTCCCAGTAGTGGATACTACTTCGTCTCATTAACCCATCATGTCAACCCAATATTTTCATGTATTTGTGTGACATTTTTCTTAAAATTATCACCCTGAGGAAGTCTTACAAATAAAGACGAAACGTTGATGAATACATGAAAAAAACATCTTTTTGGTTTTTCCTTTTTCATTTCCCATTACGTCGGATTACCTTCATCCTTCCTTTCTCATATATATATATATATATATATATATATATATATATATATATATATATATATATATATATATAGTGTGTTTATTTTGTTCTTTCATTTAAGCAAATATATTGTTAAATATAACAGAAGTCTTGCACACACACCCACACATACACACACAATAATGTTTTTCTCCAGTGTACTCAAAAGACTAAAGTCCATCGTCTATATTTCATTCATACCAGAACTCACGCTACAAAAATACGAATGAAATAGTAGAAGTGAAAGGGACGTAATGTGACGTGATTTCTGTTACAGACCGACGTCAGATCTCCATTATAACAACATCAAAAAGTAGTTAAATTAATTATAATAAATATATATTGATACAAGTCTGATTAAATACAACGGAATTTTCTAGTTTCGGCGAGAAACTTTCTGGATCTCCGGTGGTAATTCGTGGAGTATGAAACCGAGAGTTCTTTTATCGGCTATCTCAAGCGCTTTCGACCGTCGCGATCGTCTTTAAGAGATAGTTTGTTTTCTTTGGCACTGTTGTTATCGTTCTTTGTGGATTTTTTTTAAAACAGTAATTAAAAGAACGTAACGAGAAAATTCCGCTGTCTTCAATCAGACTTGTATCAATAACAACTTAAACGAACCGGTATTACCTGGTGTGCCATTAGCCCTGGTCGGGCTATGCCGGTTCCTCTAAGGGGAGGAAGTTTACAGAGAATATCAAACTCACAAGCGGCTCCCAGCCGCATGTATATCTCGGTCATGGACAGATGACATAAAGCGCCTAGCACTCAAATCGTCACCCACCTGGTACTGGCCATGCTCCACGTCGCTTAACTTCGGTGATCTTACGGGGAAACTGTGTCAACGCGATTGGCTGTATAACAACTTGTTGCCTAAATGTACACAGACGCACACACACACACATACACACACATATATATATATATGTTGTACTAATATATATATATATGTTGTACTAATATATATATATATATATATATATATATATATATATATATATATATATATGTTGTACTAATTTTTCTGTAGCAAAATAAATAAATATTATTTTTAATTTTTAACTTTAATTTGTAATTAATCTAGCGCTCTGCTGGGATTTTTCCTGCTATATTACATAGAAGTAATATATATATATATATATATATATATATATATATATATATATATATATATATATATATATATATATATATATTAACGATAATATAATTATTTGAAAAAACTCCGCTCTCTCTGCCCCACCCTGTAATATATATATATATATATATATATATATATATATATATATATATATATATATATATATATATATATATATATATATGTATATGTATATATATATATATATGTATATGTATATATATATATATATATATATATATATGTATATATATATATATATATATGTATATATATATATATGTATATATATATATATATATATATATATATATATATATATATATATATATATATATATATATATGATAAAGAAGCATGTTCATTTTCGTGAAACAAGCGAGACTAATTGTGTTATCGATTTTCAAATTGTAAACAATTTAATTAAGCTCAATTCCTGTCTGCATCTTAAGCGGGCTAAGAATTATTAACCTCCGCCCGAGGAACGAAAAAGGTTACTCGTATCGCCATGTCGATTTCCTGATACGCGTGTGCGTGTTGCGCATGCTCATAACGTAAACTGGACCGAGTTCATTAGGGACAATCTCCCCTTGTCCTTTGTGAAAAGTAACTTAATTGAAAATTACAACCATTTGTGATATGCAAGGGCCAACAGTTTGATGCCCTTCCATATCCAAAGAACAAGAAGTAATAGGACTAATCAACGGCGGATGTATTGGGTTACGTGACATCTCTACTAATTAGTGAGACTATCTATGTATTCATCTTTCAGGGTAATTAGGAAGTCATTCTAGAAGTTCTAGCTTTTTATCGCATTTCATTCTCTCTCTCCTGGTGATACCAGATCAGGCTGCCCTGTGGCTCCCTGAGACGAAATTCACCTACATTGACATTTTTTTTTTCTTTTTTTTTTTTTTTTTTGTAAAACTTAATTATGTTCTACAAAACCAAAAACAACAGCCCCTCTCCCTTTCTCCCTCCCCTTTTTTATTTTATTTTTAGAACTTGAAGCATAAATCTTTTACTATAATGACCAGATTCGGCATTAAATAACCCAAAAAGGGTTGATATGCCGTAAAACAAAACTACCAAACCAATTCTCTCTCTCTCTCTCATATATATATATATATATATATATATATATATATATATATAGCAATATATAAAGTGAAAGAATAAAATAAGGTACGAATCAAATTTTATTACAGTTCAATGTTCAGGTAAAGTACTTTAAAGTCCTTAACTCATTAGTTTTCAAAGAAAATCTTCTCCTCAGAGGACCATTACCGCAATGACATTACTGCAGGTGATAAAAATTAAACTTTGAAAATATATAAAAAAATATATATAAAAATACATAAAGGTATATAAAACATCAAATATATCGGCCCAAAACATACTTTTTCGTAAACCTATACAGTTCATCCAAGTCAAATTTTTTTAAATAGCTCCAGGAAAGATATCAAAGAGGTTTATTAAAAAATAATCCAAGTGGTGAATGGTGGTCCAAAAACGAAAAAAAGGCAACCAGGCGGGACATTTGTTTGCTATCGATGCAGTAGATAACAGTGAAAAGTATATTCAAGGTGTATGCAAATTAATAAAACGATAGAAAAAACGATAGATAAAACAAATCATATATATATATATATATATATATATATATATATATATATATATATATATATATATATTATAGCCTTACGTAAATCAACCAACGTTCCACTGCGTATTATCGCATCTTGTCAAAGCTCTGCCTTTGACATGCTGCGGTAATACGCATTGAAAAGTTGGCTGATTGACGTAAGGCTATAACATTGTTTATGTAATTTTATAAATGCTCTACCTGGTATTGAGCACTCTTGAAAACTTGGTTTATGTTCAATTTATTAACACATTTGAACTAGATACGTTATTCTTGCTCTGTTTACCACATTGAGCTCTCTTACCCGGATTTCTTCCTGGAATTATTCCATTATAACACTATATATATATATATATATATATATATATATATATATATATATATATATATATTTGTAATATTTATAATGTTTTATTATTATTATCAGTTTATCTTTATATGTTTTTTATATTTGTAACTTATTCGTGTTTCCAATATTTGTCTCTGTGCGGGTCATGTCAATAGATGTTCCTCTACGATGAACGTGTTATGTTTTCCTTGAATTTCTGTAAGATGTTGTGCTAAAGACGCTTATGAAGTGACGTTTTAGAGTAACTTTGTTAATTTTTAAAAAAATTAAAAGATTAAAAAATAAAATTAGGTATTTCCAGAAAGTTTTGGAAACGACCGTACGCCATTCAGAGAAATCTTAGTATCCCTACATTTTAGCGATGTTGTCTCCTTCACTCCCAAGTCAAGACTCAATCTAAAATCCAACTCACGTTCAAAATCTCGCTTGGAGTTTCTCACGCGGCCTACCAAGTCATGAAGTGCTTGCAGCTGCAGGGTGACTATCTCTGACCTCCGTGACCTAAGATCACATCAGCTGTCGTTCCCGGCTGTCGTTCCCGCGTGGGAAAACGTGCCCGTGGCCTCGGACGGAACAGACTCCGCCATAATCGCGCAAGTCAAAACCGTCTCGAACAGATGCGCCCAAGCCATTATATAACATACACACACACACACACACACACACACACACACATATATATATATATATATATATATATATATATATATATATATATATATATATATATATATATATATATATATATATATATATAACTCAATGTATATGTGTGTGTATGTATGATGTTTGTGTTGGAAAAAATGTTACAGAATCTACATGAAATCATGAAGTATATTCCTATGTAACTGAAAAATAATAGTGTTTCCCACAATTACACAAGTAAGGGTACTCTGAGGTCATAACCCCCTTACACTTTCAAATATATCCTTTTTTATTAAATTTCAATAGTAAATATAAAATTGTCTGATGGCGACAATGGAAGTGGTCCCGAATCTCAAAGTGCCTTAATAAAGGGTTATGGGGGTCCGAACCTCCTTTAAAACTTCAACTATATTCTTTTTTAATATGTATAAAATTTTCCCGGGAGACAATGAAAGTGGTTCCGAATTTCTACATTACCCTCTACATGGCAAGTATCTATGTGCCACACTTTTAAGTGACCCATTAGAACAGAACCGCCTTAAATTTTCAATAAAATATAAACCATATATATATATATGTATATATATTTATATATATTTGCACGCAAAAATTACTTTATGAATTAATTAATTTTAAAAATATCTTACTATATATATATATATATATATATATATATATATATATATATATATATATATATATCTATGTATCTATATATATATATATATATATATATATATATATATATATATATATATATATATGTATGTATGTATATATATATATATATATATATATAAGGTAAATACAACAAAAGATATAAGAGGCAACTAATATATTTAATTAGTGAACATCCGGATAAAACTGAATCTCAATATACTGGATAGAGCATTAATAGCACTAGATGAAGTGAAAGAATAAAATAAGGTGCGAGTCAAATTTTATTAGAATTCAATGTTCAAGCTAAGTACTTTAAAGTCCTTAACTCATGAGTTTTTAAAGAAAATCTTCTCCTCAGAGGACCATTACCGCAATGACATTACTGAAAATATATTAAAAAAAAAATTTTTTTTTAATATATTTTCAAAGTTTAATTTTATTACCTGCAGTAATGTCATTGCGGTAATGGTCCTCTGAGGAAATTTTCTTTGAAAACTCATGAGTTAAGGACTTTAAAGTACTTTGCTTGAACATTGAATTCTAATCAAATTTGACTCGCACCTTATTTTATTCTTTCACTTTATCTAGTGCTATATATATATATATATATATATATATATATATATATATATATATATATATATATTAGGGTAGGTCGATTTTACACTTTTTTTTTAATATTAAAAAAAGGCACGTACCGAAAGTTGTATATAGACCTATTAAATACTCATGCAAAAAATTAGATCAAAAACTTCAGCGGTTTTTTGAGCGTTTGGTATCAAAGATCTTAGACAAGAATATACTGAAAATTCCTCGTTTTTGCAAGATTTGCTTGAATACTGGTGTGAAAACCAAATAATTTGTGCATTTAAAATCAGCCAATGTCCTTTTATTTCATAAAAATGATATTAATTAAAGAAATCTTCAAATTGAAAATGTGCCCCTCCCCTCATTTTCAGTATCTGCTTTTGTAAACTACCTTTTAACGTTATGAATTAAACAGTAATATTTGAATACCTAAAAAAATGATTTTTTTCTGTTATAAGTGAAAATATAACAAGCAAAGAAATAAGGGAGAACCTAACACTATTTTAATGGAGCTTAATATTGAGAGTCAAATTGCTCCATATAAGACCCCTTAGACAAACATGCTGGTCTCAATTTCTGACTCAAAACTTTGGCTGTAATGTGTTGATGCCTTGCTTCAAAACCATATACAGTTTGTGAAGCTTCTGTCATTAACTTAACTGCCCGTTCCACGCCCTGAGAATGCCAAAAATGCAGCATAATTTTAAATCTATTAATTGTGTCCAATGAGTTGCATTAAAATTAATAGGTGGTATTCTTTTTAATCTTTTTATGGTTGACTCCTCATTCCTGAAAGAACAAATTAATTAATTGAATTATTAAAAAATTCCAATCTGTACTGCTTTAATAATTATGGTGAAATTAGATAAAATCTTTAAAAATCATTCTATAAATTGGAATGAATTATTGAGTCAGAAATATATGAATAAATATTACTTACCAAGTGGCCAAAATTCTTTTTAAAGCTTCTTCTCTTACTTCAATCTCTTCAGATTTAACCATGGAATATAGAAAGTTTTCAGGCAGTAAACAAAATGTATTACCTTGTATATTTCTAAATGTGATATCTTGGATTTCCTGAGGCTGCTCCTTAATCCTCTGGGTCATATTAAAAATGTGCACTTGCTGATTGTGGAATTTACTATTTCTTTTAATTTCAAACCAAGAAGTGGCATACACATTTACAATAAAATTTACTACATAGTGTAGTTTTGTTGTGTGTCTTTGTGGGTATGCACCACGAGTCCATAAACACATGAGCCTGATGGCCAAAGTTAACCATCTTGCTTGGTTTAAAGGACCAATTTTCCAGGAGGTATATCTAGAGTCAACCTTACCTCTAGAAATACCTACTGTGTATTCATAAAGGAGTCTTTGGTCAGAACTAAGATCATGTATTTCATCAATTTTAAAAATTGACTCTAGAGGATTGCTAATAGTGGAAAATGATATTTGGGGTAAATCATGGCAATCATTTGAGCATAATTTCCCCATCTATGTTTTTAAAAATGGCTCTGAAAGGTAGTTCATTATGATGCAAAGAGCAACCAATTGTGTGAAGATTTTTAAAAAGTTTTTTTTCTAAAATTGCAACCATTCCACCTTCGCAACCTGTGTTGGTATTAGTGTTGTCAACAAGTATAGCCTTGATACTGTTCTCACTGTGGAATTCATGCAAAACATCCACCACTTGATCTGCATGAACAACACCTGTTGCACCACTATTAGGAAGGACTCTATGCCAGATATTTACTTTCACATGGTGTTTCTTTTGAAAAAGTTAAATGGTGTTCTGGTCCCTTAGGTTTTTTCTATAATTCTCTGTCTATTTTCATCCACAATTTCCTTATACATGAATGTGTCCTTATCCATTCTCCCATCAACTCCAATACATATAATATTTTAGGTGGGGTAAAAAACCCTGGCTGAAATAGTTTTATTTGTCTACCTCCAACAAGGTAAGATGTGACACAAGGTCATGAAAGTGGGATTAGATAAGCCTGCGCTATAGAGGTGAGCACTCTGGCCATTAAAAAATTGACTGGGCAGCCCCGTCGCCATTCCCTTGTAGGGGCGTCTCAGACAGTTAGCAATAAACTTATTCCTCCCCAAAGAGGGAAGGCAAAGCCTGGGAGGGTGCACCTCCTAGAATTGCACAGGACGGACAAGCCCCAATAGACGGGCGTAAATCCAGACCCAAAGGCCCGAACGATACCGATTTATTTGGTGGGGTAAAAACCCCTGGCTGAACTAGATTTTATTTATCTATCTCCAACAAGGTAAGATTGACACAAGGTCAGGAAAGTGGGATGAGAAAGCCAGTGCTCGAGAGGTGAGCACTCTGGCAATTTAAAAATTGCCTGGGCAGCTCCGTCGGCATTCCCCGGTAGGGCCGCCTCAGACAGTAAGCAATAAACTTACTCCTCCCCAAAGAGGGAAGGCAAAACCTGGGAGGTGCACCTCCTAGAACTGCACAGGACGGACAAGCCCCAATAGACGGGCGTGAATCCAGACCCAAAGACCCGGACGATACCGGTTTATTTGGTGGGGTAAAAACCCCTGGCTGAACTAGTTTTTATTTATCTAACTCCCACAGGGTAAGGTGTGACAAAAGGTCGGGAAAGTGGGATTAGATAAGCCAGCGCTCGACAATTCAATATATATTTGTGATAATTAAATTTGTAAACACAGAATCAACACGTGAATTCAAATTCGCTCGTTGAATTTTCAACCGGTGAATACTATAAAAAATATCCAATAAATAAAACGCCTATGTAAATAAATAATTATTTATATATAAAATTAAATATTATAGTGTTTTATTCCTTTTTAATTTGAATATGTACATTTAATTTCTTAAGAAAAGGAATAATAAACTTTAAAATATTTATTATTAAGTAATGTATTACTTTTTTTTGTTAAAACCCGGGTTTAATTTAAGGCGACACTTCTGCCGGTGAAATCTAGGCTGTGAGAAAAAATCTCGATTTATTTGATCTTAAAATTGCAATGCTCAAATAAATACAAAGTTTTGAAGAAAAATATTTCTTGTGGTAACTTTTGACATTATTTGGCAACTTTCTTCGAGTGCGATAATTTACAGTTTCAAAATCGACCTCCCCTAATATATATATACCGGTTGGTTGCATCCCAGTTACCAAAGATAAAAATTAGTCAGCAATCATAATTTATGATTTTTTGATTTAATTAATTATATATTTTTCCTTTACATCTTACGCACGTTGCCCAATTGTTAAAGTTTAAGATACAAATTCAGAGAGTTTACTAACATTTAAGCTTTTTTTATTATTTGGGGGCTAAACGGAAGGAGGGGGGGGGGTAGTAAAAAACAAAGAAATTAATATTGTGTTATGGGTATAGGGAAAAAGTACATAGTGATGCTTATTTAATCCCGAGCAACGTTAATGATAATAAGAGTGTCTATGTATTTCTCTCATATCATTGTAGTTTTACGGAAACCTGTTAGCACTTGGAAAATATGTAAAAGCATGGGTTAAAAATAATTCCAGGTTTGTTGAGACGAGCAAATAGAAGATGGAAAAAGATGTATTTTAAACTTGTTATAGGTATATATCATATTCACACGAGTGAGAAATGTTTTCCTTGCGATAACCTAAGCCGATAATTGAAAGTTTACATTATTGCGTGTCTTGGAAAGATTGTATCGGATAGAGTGCTGAGAAAATACAGTTAATAACGAGTTCTCAATAATAGATATTGAGATTGTCTTAAGTTGGTAGTGGCATATCCGGTTGTATTTCTTGTTTGAATAAGAATGTGTTGAATAAGGGAGAAGTTATCTCCCTTGATAAGAGTGTTAGAATGTAACGTTTGTATAATGAGAAAAGAGATTTTTGAAGAGAAGTTTTCAAAAGGAACGCAGAGAGAAATTCCTTCGGGGATTCTTTGGCAATAATTGTGATTAAATAAACTTGCGATAAATAACGCGTCGAAAGGTGAAGAGTTGTAGGGATGTGGGTGGGAGAAGTGTAAGTCTGCGAACGATGAGAAGATAACAATGGAGAAGAGGAAGTAAGTGATAGAAAAGTTGAATCGCGTAGAAGAAGAATTAAGAAAACAAAAAGAGTTGAAAACGAAAGAAAAAAGAGAAGTATGGGTGAAAAAGGGAGGTGAAGGAAAAAGAAGGCAGAGGAGGGAAAAAGAAGGCGGAGGAGGGAAAAAAAAGAAGAAAAATGAGGAGGAGGAGGAGGAGGAGGAGGAGGAGGGGAAGGAGGAAAAGAATAAAAAGAAGAAAAAGAAGAAAAAGAAGAAGAAGAAGAAGAATAAGAAGAAGGAGGAGGAGGAGAAGGAGGAAGAAAAGAAGAAAAAGAAGAAGAAGAAGAAGAAGGAAAAGAAGAAGAAGAAGAAGAAGAAGAAGAAGAAGAAGAAGAAGGATGAGGAGAAGGAAAAAAGAAGAAGAAAAGAAAAAGAAGGAAAAGAAGAAGAAGAAGAAGAAGAAGAAGGAGAAGAAGAAAAAGAAGAAGGAGGAGGAGGAGGAGGAGGGGAAAGAAGAAGAAGAAGAAGAAGAAGAAGAAGAAGAAGAAGAAGAAGAAGAAGAAGAAGAAGAAGAAGAAGAAGAAAAGATGAAGAAGGAGGAAAAGGAGGAGGAGGAGGAGGAAAAAGAAAAAGAAAAAGAAGGAGGAGGAAGAGGAAAAAGAAAAAGAAGGAGGAGGAGGAGGAGGAAAAGGTGAGTAAAAAGGAGGAAGAATAGTAAAAGAAAAATAATAAGAAAAAAAGAGCAGAGAAAAGTGAAGAATATCGAGACAAAAGAAATAAAAAGTTAACGTGGAGAAAAAAGATGGAACGAATAACACCCTTTAAAATCCTAGAGCTCCCCGCATCCATTAAGTCACGTATTAGATTGTTCTCTCCCCTTTGATTATTCCATCATCTCACATCCTACATTGCCACTCTCTGTTCTAGCAAGATAGAAAAAACTGTCAAAAAGTAGGTTTAGAGGTTCCAGCTGATCACGAGGTGAAGCTGAAGAGACATAAGAACTTAGAAAATATATGAAATTTCCCAGAGACCCGAAGGGTCTACGAGACATGAAAATTGCAGTAATACCAATAATTGTGGGAGCACTCGGGAGAGTCCCGAAACATGTAAAACAAGAACATAAGTCAGTTGTGAAACTGCATACTTTCGCCTGAAAACGTAAGGATGGCCAAACTCTTATCTGGGCCTCACTTCTCAAAATGGTATTCCCAAAGTACTGCCATGGAAACGTTGAAAACTCAAAGCTAATTCTCTGATCATGCTGAACATTTCCATGATGGTTACTGTTACAAAAGAGCACCAGATCCATACATCAAATTTAAAAAGAAAACGGAAGTTTAAATTCCGTCAAGATTTCGGCCGTGACCAAATCTCTTAAGCTCAAAGCGAAACGTCGATGTCATAAGATGCGGAACTTCATTGACTACAATATAGGCCAAGTAGCGAGTATTGCGCGACCTTTTCCGTGACTGTGACTTAACCTTTGACCTAAATATCACAAAATTAAATTAGTTCTTAGTTAAACCGTGACCGATATTTTGACCAAGTTTGGTGACGATTGGTCAAGAGATGTGGACACTAGATTGTACACAAACAAACATAGCTACTAACAACATAACCTCTGCCTTTGCGGTGGTAAGAAGACTAGTAGAAATTGGAATCAATGTGAAGATTGATACCATTTAAACCACGGCACTGATTAAAAAAGCTGAAATATAAGGAAAGCTCTCGAGTGAGGAAACCAATCTACATAGCCAGATTACATCTCAAACCACAGGGACGTTGAAAACACAACTAAAAATAGAAAGAACTCTACATGACTCCAAGAGAACTGAAACTGCCTGGGAAGATGAGTTGATGTCGAGATTACATCATCATCGGTTGATGTTTAAAAAAATGGTCGTGAAGAGATAGCACCGTCCAGACGTACACTGGAAGAGCACGGAGAGTGCTGAAAGCTGGAGGGGGATTATTGTCACTCAAATTCCAGAGAAGACGGAAAAAGAAGAAGAAGAAGAATTCAAAAGTAGAAGAAGAAGAAGAAGAAAAAGAATAGAAAAGAAGAAGAAGAAGAAGAAGAAGAAGAAGAAGAAGAAGAAGAAGAAGAAGAAGAAGAATAGAAGAGTAAAAATACAAAAGGAAAAGAAAAAATATATAAAAAAACAGAAGACCAAAAGCGGGAATAAATAAACAAAAATAGAAAAAGAAAAAGAAAACGTAGAAGAACAAAAGAAAAACAAAAGAACATGACGAAGTAGTAGTAGTAGTAGTAGTAGTAGTAGTAGTAGTAGTAGTAGTAGTAGAAGAAGAAGAAGAAGAAGAAGAAGAAGAAGAAGAAGAAGAAGAAGAAGAAGAAGAAGAAGAAGAAGAAGAAAAAGAAGAAAAGAAAGAGAAGAAGAAAAAAGAAGGCAGAAGAAGACTAAAAAAAAGAAGGAAAAGGTAAAAAAAGAAAAAGACCAAAAACAACCAGAAGAAGAAGAAGAATGAAGAGAAAAATAAGAGGAGGAGGAGGAGGAAGAAGAAGAAGAAGAAGAAGAAGAAGAAGAAGAAGAAGAAGAAGAAGAATTTTTAATTTGACGAATTCCAAAACCTGTATTATTTTAAGACGAAACCAAAAAAGACGATGTAACTTTCTTTTGTGGTCATGGCAATGCAATTCATTCCAATTGAATTAAAAGATAATATAACAAGACTTCTTTGCCAATTCAGTTTCGGACAACAACAAATCTGATTTTCTTTAATAAATGGCCAGTTGTTTGTTTCAGATTTCCATTTCATGTTTATATTCCCACATTTTCTCGATTACGTTTCATCTCTTTCTTGTTGGCGCCATTTTTCCTTTCTGTTATCTCCATTGGATTTGCACTTTTCGTTCGGTCCTTATTTCGCTTTGTTATTTTTTATACATTTGTAACTGTACATAAATATCTAATTTCATTATGCAAATCAGTTGTGCATAACATCTCCAAGTATATATATATATATATATATATATATATGTATATGTATATATATATATATATATATATATATATATATATATATATATTAATTGTATGACATAATAAAATGAGAAATAAATCAGATTTTATTAAAGTTCAAAAACAAAGAGGGATATTGCGTCCTTAACTCATGAGTTTTCAAAGAAAGTCTTCTCCTCAGAGGACCATTACCGCAATGACATTACTGCAGGTGATAAAATTAAGCTTTGAAAATATATGAAAATATATTAAAAATACATAAAAGTATATAAAACATCAAATAGATTGGCCAAAAACACACTTTTTAGTTAAACTTATACAGTTCATCAAAATCATAAAGTTCAAAACAATTTCAAGAAAGATGTCAAGAAGTCGATTAAAAACAATTCAGGTGGTGAATTGTAGTCCAAAAACGAAAATATTTATCCAGGCGGGAAATTTGCTTGCTATCGATGCAGTAGATGACGCTGAAAAGTGTATTCAGGGTGTATGCAAATTAATAAAACGATAGAAAAAACCAAATTATATAATATAAAAGGTTCAGAAGACTCACTCGGTGTTGAATATTATAATGCCTAATTAAGGGTTCTTATGAACTGATAGGAGTTGTGCAAACCATAAGTTCCTGGTCTGACGTATATATAGAAAAAATGTGATGGTGTAGAAATATGCAGTAATATCTGATCAAAAAACAATTGTTAAAGATAGGGACTGGAAAATGAAAAATAAATAGAATATTTAAAGTTCCGCTTAAATTTAAAATCAGCAGGAACCAACTTAAACAAAATCTTAAATGTATTAAAGATAAGGGAGTTAGGGGAGATGACAAAATACGAAAGAAAAAAGGAGGGGAGGGTATAAAGTATAAGACTGTCAAAAAAAGAAGGGTGTGGGTTTTGAGGTTGGAATATTAAAGAAAAATAGAAAGATAATATTAAATAAATAGAGAGGGGGAGGGAGAAAAAACAAGAATAAATTGAGGGAAAAATGTCCCTATAATTATATGATTTTGGTACTTCCTCACAGTTATCACTTGTATATATAGAATTAACTACTGTAATTACATACGCCATATTTAATTAGTTTGCTTGTCTTTATGGTACTTATCTTGTAAGTTCCTTGTATTAATACTAGAGCAGGTATAAATGTAATCAAATTGAACTGAGATAGACAGAAGCAATAATGAATGATATGAGCACTATAGTTTTAATTATAGAAATATGTATATGTGCATGTATCTGTAATGGTGTATATGTATATACATGTATGTATGGGTTATGTATGTTATATATTTATATATGTATATATAACGGTATCCATATATATATATATACATATGCAGTGGTGTATATGTATGTATATGTGTGTATGTGTGCATGAATTGGTATGTGTGTGTTTATATGTATGTGTATATATGTGTGTGTATGCGTATGTGTATATACATATACATGCGTGTATGTGTATTATGGTGAATAAATGTAGGCAAATACGGCTCAAATGGATCCAGATATATGCGTACGTATCTATATGGTTACTTGAGCTAATATCGTATATGTATGGGCATGTTAAAACAAGTGTAAAAATTGTATATTTTTATTTTTATATTTTTTCGTGTGTACGTATGCGTAGGTTAATGGACATATTTGTATGCCTATGTGTCTATTTATATTTGTACTGTACGAACATGTCCATTTATATGTGTGGGTAGGTATTTTATATAGACATATGTATATGGTATATATGGATCTATACGTGTATATCCGTGTATAGATATGTGCGTATATTATATATATATATATATATATATATATATATATATATATATATGCATATATATACATGTATGTATGTGTATATATTATGTTTGTACTTGTGTATCTATTAATTTGTGTACACGTGTATATTTTATACCAGATATGTATGCTTGAAAATGTATATATTTGTATATATGTGTATATCCGTGTATGGATATATGCGTATATATATGTGTTTATTTTTTTATATATATATGTATGTATATATATGTATATATGTGTATGTATGTGTCTATGTATGTACTTGTGTATCTATAAATTTATGCACACGTGTGTATTTTATATAAAGACCAGATATTTATGCTTGAAAATGTATATATGTGTATATATGTGTATATCAGTGTATGGATAGTTGTGTATATATTTGTGTTTTTTATTTTATATATAAATATATATATATATATATATATATATATATATATATATATATATATATATATATATATATGTGTGTGTGTGTTAGTTTATATATGTACTTGTGTATCTATTAATTGTTATTGGTTTCATACGTAATGTTATTAGTTGTAAGTTGCTACATTTTAATAAAGATAGCTTCGAGTATTTTTAACTTTTTAAAACTGGTTTCCAGCTATTAACTAAAATGTGTCTTAAATCAGAGGATGGGCAGTTACGCTATGCTCGTTACCTGAGCTAGAGTTTACAAGCTGCCTTATGAAGTGACGGGATAGGGTAGTGGTGGTAGAACCAATGTAGCTATTACCTTTATTATTATTATGGGCGTTGTATTCTCCCAAAGGGCATTTAAATTCATAAATAACATTGTTTTTTTCCAATATTTTATGGGTTGGTGAGGAGTTGTTTTTTACTAAAAAATTACTTAAATTACTTACCGTATATAAGGAGTATATTATTATTATTATTATTATTATTATTATTATTATTATTATTATTATTATTATTATTATTATTATTATTATTATTATCATTATTATTATTATTATTATTATTATTATTATTATTATTATTATTATTATTATTATCAATTGGAGATATGTATCGGTGTACAATTTCTTAATGTCTTTTTCTTCAAATCTAAAGTGTGATGCATTCGATTTCAATAGTATAGAACTGTTGTTTTTATTTGATTTGGTTCGTTCGCTTTGAACCTTGTGACTCCATTGAATTTGATTCATTCATTTTAAATCTTGTGTATTTATTCATTTTATTCGTTTATTTTGCATCTTGTGTCTTTATTTTATTTGATTCGTTCATTTTGAAACTTGTGTCTTTATTTGATTTGATTCGTTCATTTTGAAACTTGTGTCTTTATTTGATTTGATTCGTTCATTTTGAAACTTGTGTCTTTATTTGATTCGATTCGTTAATTTTGAACCTTGTGTCTTTATTTGATGTTATTCGTTCAATTTGAACGTTGTGTTTTTATTTTTCATTTGATTTGACAATTTTTAACCTTGTGTCTAAATACGCTTTTGAATGAGTATATTTGGAGCAGCCGCTGGGTCAGAAAACGTAATCGCAAATATAACTCGGTAAACTGTGCGAGGTTTAAAATAAAATTCAAGGATAATTGTGCGATTCCCTTAACTGCTTTTTTTTATAATATAAATTTGAAATTTCCGCGGGGATGTTTCAGTTGTTAGAATCTGATATAAGATAATTAGATAGGTGTAGGGATTACGGCGTAATTGATATTTGAATTAATGATTTGCGTTCAACAAGAATTTACAGCCGAATAATCATTTGATCAACCTAACTCGTTTTGAACTAGAGATCAACGTAAAACAGAATCTTTCATTGAATTTGAACGCCATTTTCTTGTCATGTTTTTATTAAATTTTATACTTTTGTTCACCCCAAAAGCGTATTGCCACTGAAGAGTATGGGGCTACAGTGATATATTTATAGGGGTAACCCTTTCAAAGCACGAACTCGTCTAGCTACAACTACAGCAAAGAACTTTCCTTTCTCTCCAAAGGTCAGCGTTTCGAGTAAGAAGTTATTAAAGTAGATATCCTTCCGGCATCTAGGTATCTCTACAGAGAAGGGGTGTTATTTTGCTACAAGTCGGGAAGGTCAGGGGTATTTAAGTTTACAGGGTACAAGTGCACTAAGTTCATTGGAGCACCTTCCATTGAAGTACTTGTGAATCAAGCATAGGGATGCAGCACTGCGGCGATGCGACAGGGTGTGGAAGTTTGGCAGACAATGCGGGGTCTATTAGGTTAGAAATCTTTGCACCCTGCCCAAGAGAAATAGAGAGAGACACTAAAAATCTAGCAACGTGTATACTTTCTGTTGTAGAGAAAGTACTGACAACACCTTGCTTATAAAAACGAATTACCCTAGTCAGCAACGATGATGGGTACGGTGGTAGTATGAGTACAGTCTGGCCGTTACCCGTATACATTACAAGCCAGTTACCTAACTTGTAACTACCTATTTTATTTTTAACTTACACTAATACAAAAGGCAGTTTGTTTTATTTTTTGACAAACAAATACTAATTTTATCGGCAACCAACCAATAAAGATGATCAGGTTCGTGGCAAAAAATACTAACAACAGGTGGCAGACAAAAATAACAGGAAGTACTAACACTTTTACTAGAAAGGTTAGAATAGAAATTACAATTTGCATTGTATATATTTAACACCTAGGACGGAAGTTTATTCGTCAATGGCTCGATCATATCACAGATAATACTAGTTAGCATGGTACTAGTATTAGGTAAGAAAGCAGACCAGACCATGCTACTTTATTCATACAATAACAAAAAATACGTCACTTAACATAATGGCGATAAAAAATCGTACATATTTCGGCAAAGTGTTATGGTTTGGTTGTAAGACGTCAGACGACAGACAATAATATCGAGGGTTCGATTCTTGCTTAGGTTAGCCATATTGATGACGGCTGATAATCAGAAACATGTGTCCATAGATTATTTCATGTACGTAAAAATTAATTAATATATATATATATATATATATATATATTAGGTCGCCCTTAATAGGACAATATATATATATATATATATATATATATATATATATATATATATATATATATATATATATATATATATATTGTCCTATTAAGGGCGACCTAATGCAATATTCTTTGCCGTTTAGGAAGTGGGAACATACTAAAAGCAGCGATTCTATTGCCAGTAAAACTACGTAACTTATAATATATATATATATATAGGCAACGTCTTCTTTGGCATGCAAGTATTGTTGAATATAAGAGACAACTCATGTCTAGATATATTTTATTATAGAAGGTTTGGGTTCTATAATACTAACACATGGTATGTACTTGATTAACCTCATTCCCCTGAAGATGGACCCGGATGGGTCTGAAAGTACTTGGAACACAAATTTAAACTATGGCCAATTCATCAGCCAATTCCCCTCCGAAACTAAGAACCTGATTTGGACTATTGAAAGGATCTACAAAAAGATATCTAGACATGAGTTGTCTCTTATATTCAACAATATATATATATATATACAGAAAAATTAGTACGGTTTCAAGCACAGGACTTAGCCATCCGGCTCTCTTCAGCTTCTGTTGTCATCTGTTTCGGAAATGTGAAGTCACGTGTCACTCTCGTTTGGACGCATCATTAGCTTAGAGTGTTATTTATGTTTGTTTAAATTTAGTGTAAGGAAGGTTTAATAAGGTTTGAAAAACAGGAGAGGGGTGAAAAGTAACAGTTGAGATTTAAACCGGAGAAGATTTAAAGAGTTATAAAAAAATATTTAAAAGAAAACAAAAAACATATATATATATATATATATATATATATATATATATATATATATATATATATATATATATATATATATATATAATTCTTGGTTCCGTTGGATGGAAAGAAATCCAAAAGGGTGTTCGATTATTTAATAAGAGCGTACTATTTATTTATAATAGTGCAGAAATACAAACACCTTATGAGCAACTAAACAGGTCAAAAGATGGCTGAGGCCAGCGGTAAGGTGGTTTATAATTAACCCTCAAGAAATCCGTTAATTTAGTTCGCCTGTGTCTGCCTTCACCCTCACAGATTGAAACCTAAGGTACCACGTTAATCGGAACTTCTGTCATATTAAAAATAAATTCATAAATATATTTTACAGTTGCTTTGTCTGATTTTCCGCTCAACTGTCACCTAACACCTCTCTCTTTCTCTCTTTCTCTCTCTCTCTCTCTCTATTTCTCTTTCTCTCTCTTTCTACCTGAGGATGCAATTGAAAACAAAGCTGTATGTTAAGATAAATACATTTTATCGTGTAAAGTTCTGTGCGAGCTGTGTACATGACATTAATTTTATGTTAGAGAGTTTTATAGTATCGTATAGTTTGCTTTCGTGCCAGATGCCCATAAACCGGCGACATTTTTTCGGTCTTCCTCTCTCTATCTATTTCCTTTCCTCTCTGTCAGCCAGAGGCAACGCATGAAAGGAGAGAAAGAAAAAGAACAAATGTAGCCTCCATTTTCTCTTTTGACGCCCAAACAGGCGGAATTCTTTCAGTTTTCCTTACCTCCCCTATTTCTCTTTCGCTCTCTGTCAGCTCGATGCAACGAATGAACGAAGAGAAAGAAAGTGAAAAGGACAAATGAAAACCTACATTTCCCTTTTTTTAAACCAGAACAAACAGCATTCTTTCTGTACTCCTCCTCCTCCTCCTCTTGCTCCTCCTCTTCCTCCCCCTCTCTCTTTATTTCTCTCGTTACTTTTTCTCTCTTTCTTCCAGGCAACGAAATAAAGGCGATGAAAAAAGAAAAAAGAACAAACCAAGACTTTCTATCTCTCTTTTTAACCGGTTAAGATCGAAACTGTAATATAATTAGTATCCGGTAATTTGGGTGACGGCTTTATGACTTCTAAAATATTGGCCAGAATTAAATTCAATGAAAGCGATTTAAAATAATATTTTGTTTTAACAATATAGACAAATATGTGCCTTATGCGACTGATCAAAGATAGCTTGTTGTAAGAATGTTATTGATCACAAAAGCGAAAGAGTTAAAACTGATATTAATTACCTTAATTAATTTTAATTTATTTTAATTAGTTGTAAATAAAACTAAATTATGAATTCTCATGACTATTATGAGATTATTCCATTGGAGTTAGTATAAATTTTACAAAATATGTGTGAACATGCAAACATCGAAATTTTCCGATTTGGTAACTTAGTTTTAAAAAAAAATTAGTTATACAAGACGAATGTTGAATCCACTAACATAAACCATATTTTCGGGTTTTATCTTATACAATGATCTTACTTATAATGATAATACTAATTATTATTATTATACAGCTTAATTTCGAACTTTAATTAACCGCTTACTATTTCAACTTCTATTATTTTTTGTCCTTGTAAAGGTTTTCTCATTATTGTCTGAAAACGTAGCTCCGTGCGATAGATTCAAGATGACGTCTTCATTGGAATTCTTTCATACAATTATCGGGAAGGGGGGTAACGCGTGAGTGTTGTCTCCTTTCTATTTTTTGCATGAACTTTATGCTCGATATGTTATCTTTATAAATTCCTTTCATTGTGGTTTCTGAAGAGCAGCGTGTAACT
>OY744544.1:58058324-58070824 GCA_963556195.1 Sepiola atlantica | reverse complement strand
TTTAATGTTCAATTGTGACGGATACACAAAATAGATTCAGAAAAAATAAGTATTCAGAAATATGCAACTCTGATTGGATAAATCATGTGTCAGCGCGTGACTGATAAAATGGATTTTATAAAATAAATAATATTTTTTCTAATTCACAAATGTCCGGAGAATGTTTTCTAAGTCACATTTATGACCTGCTTTTAATTACGTCCGCTTAAATTGTGTTGGTAATTTAGATGATGTTATGTAAAAAATAATGTTGAAAACGTTATTTTCCATATGAGTTTTAATTAACCAGAAGAGTAGAACATTCCATTAGACATCAATGATAAAAGTTAAGTCTACGTGTTAAGATATGACGTCACGGAAACTAAGTCCTAAATTAAATGTGGCGAGCAAGAGAGAAATATCTTTTTGGGGTTTGTGAGCTGACTGAGTTCGGATCTGAAAGAAAATAAAAAATAAGAGTATTATGTTTCCGAATTTTTTTAGATGAGTATTGATAATTAGGAGTATTCGGACTACTGTTCTCATCGGAGGTTATGTCGGCCAAAACGTTGTGAGAATATCGTCCAAGATGAGAACAATAGTCCGAATAATACAAATAAAACAAATTTTCAAAGAATATAACGTCATTGAGTAAATTTGTGTTTTATTTGATTTGGTTACATTATTACAGATACAATGAGAGAGGAAGACACGGAAACTTCGTCTGCTTCATCACCACTACGACTACTTTTACAACTAAACGTCACTATCTAATGAACCAACTACTGACGTGTCCGAGAGCCGAATTGATGTTTCTGTCGACAAAGAAGACGATGGACATCAATAAGGATCGAAAAATCCCCAAGCTATGCTACAGAAATAAGTTATGTCACATTAAACAATGTCTAAAATAAACTAATTCAACTGATTTTTTGACTTAGGATGTTTACAACCTGCACGTGGTCCCTACCGTAAGTACCCGATTTCTTTCTAGAAAATATCGGGGAAACCACTGCTAATAATCATGTAATTCATAAGAAATGAATGAACAAGTCCATTCGGATGAGCTGCGTCCTTTCGACTATTTACGTAGGGTGGTGGAAGCCTCGAAAACCGAGCCCGATCCCTTTTACGCGTAACTCTCAAGGAGCAGAAACTCTTTAATTTTTCTGCTAGTACTTCCTCTCATGACTCAACTTTCTGCATACATATCTCTAACATGACTTCTAAGTCAAATTCCATCTACTTGCTTCAACTAATCTCACGCGGAATCTTCCATGTTTAACTTATTTTTCACACCAAACTATGCTATGGGAAGTAAAGGCATGAGAATTAATGTTTCTAAGACCAAAATGATCTGGTGATACCAGATCAGGCTGCCCTGTGGCTCCCTGAGACGAAATTCACCTACATTGACGTTTTTTTTTTTTGTAAAACTTAATTATGTTCTACAAAACCAAAAACAAAAACAACAGCCCCTCTCCCTTACTCCCTACCCTTTTTTATCTTATTTTTAGAACTTGAAGCATAAATCTTTTACTATAATGACCAGATTCGGCATTAAATAACCCAAAAAGGGTTGATATGCCGTAAAACAAAACTACCAAACCAAAAACGATGATTAAACATTTGAAGATATAAAGAACTTGAAGCATAAAAACTTTTACTATAATGACCAGATTCGGCATTAAATAACCCAAAACGGGTTGATATGCCGTAAAACAAAACTACCAAACCATACCAAAGTGATGATCAGGGTTGTAGCCTTGCAAATCCCACAGAAAGAAGAAAATTAACGTTCTAAGTTTGTGGAAAAGGGATAGGGTGCAGCTCATTCTTTGTGGTGCCTGTAAGCATTAGGTACACAAGAAGTGCAGTGAAATCACTGGTAGGTTGAGAGAGGATGACCAGTCTGTGTAAGGAATGTAAGACAGTGGAGACGAATGAGAACTCAGATTTGAACAATGTCTATCAGGATAGCGAGGCTATTCAGGTTGTTCAGAAATGTTGCTGCCTTGGTCATACAATTGGAGCACAGGATGGAGCAGGTGCTAGTGTGATTGCAACAGTTAGACGAGGATGGAGCAAGTTCAAGGAAATTATGGCATTACTAACCAGCATAGCATTTCCACTGTTGACTAAGGGAAGAGTATATTAGGCATGTGTACGCAGTGTTATGATACATGGAAAGTTAAACCTGGCCAGTGCGTTGCATGGAGAGAAATGATATACGTTGGGTGGGTAATGTAAGTCATAAATACAGGCTTAGATCTTATGGCCTCATAGGAAGATAAAATCTGGGCAGTATAGGGAGATGTGTGCAGAAGAGTAGACTTCGATTGTATTGCCACGTTGAAATAATGGATGACAGTTCTTGCGTTAGTATTGTAGAACATTCAAGTAGCAGGTTCAGTTCACAGGGGAAGGGAAAGCCAAGGAAAACATGGGAGGCAGTAATAAGAATGGCATTGAGCGAAAGAGGGATAAATAAATACCTGGTCAGATATAGGTTAGTTTGAAAGTCAACTTCAAAAAGCCGTCCAACGCATGTTACTATGTTAAACGGGCGTTAGACCGATGGTGATGGTGGTGGTGATGATAATCAGGGTGATGGTGATAATGATGATCATGATGCTGATCATGATGCTGATCATGATGATGATGATTTAACCTTGCTACAGATACATTTGAAAAACTGTACATTACAGTACCAATGCACATGCACTTCAATGATTCATCGCTGACGATGAGAACAATTTCCGTTAAGTCATCATGAAATCACCTGGTCGCGATTTTTGGCCGGGAGTGGTGCATCTTACCTCAAATGTTAATTCTCTTCCCAGCGTCCAGGCATCCGGCATTAAAAATGCAACTGCAGTCCTTGGTTTATTGTAGAATAAAGACAAAACGGTTAGGAATGGAAAGTAAAAATGGAAAAATATGGAAATTCATGGAAACGCTGTAACGTTGTTATTGTAATGCAGAGCCGGTCAGCGATGAGCGGTATTTGTTATGAACGGTCATCTATTTTGTTCAAGATTTTTCAGATGATGAAATGTAATTTACATAAACCCTTACCATTAAATGCTTTGAAAAAAATGCTTTGAAAAAATGCTTTGAAAAAAATGTTATCAAGTTAAAAACGCTATTAACGAAGTGAAGTAGTATAATTGATTTTTTTTTTTAAATAAATATTTATTGAACAAAAATAAATGATATTTCACATGTACAACAAAATCCTAGCACAACGAAAATTACCTCGAATTGATTTTGTTGAAAATTTGTTAGATAAGAATAAAGGGTCATCAAATTTTACATGTTTAAACAAACACTACAATATATATATCTAAATAATCAGGATATACTAGAGAATCATATAATAAATTTTCCTTACGATTATAATGACCAGATTTAAAAGTTAAGGCTCTTGAATTAGGCAGATGGCACACCCTCACTCGTCCGTGACATCGAAGATACTGATTACCTATTTAGCGGGTGTACTGATACAACATCATACTAATACCTACTCACACTTGCAGATGTGAAACAAGTTGCAGTTTGACACATTTTCATTGAATATTATATTAAATAGGCATTTTGTTGGAATGTGTCATATTTGAAATGTTGCTCCTAGTCGGGTGTCGGGGGTATTTTTCTTGAAGAGGTACGAACGCAGTAAGTTCATCACAACACATCTCGTCAAGGTACTTGTAAAACAAGCATAGTGATGCAACACTGCGGTGATGCGACAGTAGTTTTAGCTTCGCAGCCAGTACAGGACTTATTAGGTTAGAAATTCTTTTTGCACATGGTTCAAGAGGGAGAAATTATTGGTTAGTGCGCCACCTCAGATGTGGTTAAAATAGTCAATGGTGATTTCATAAAGATATAGAATACTGGCAGGTCTGAGAAGTTCTCGAGCCGAGTAGAGGAAGCCTAGCTTCTTTGCGGCAGACTTCAAAGCATTTTCTATATACTTATTCCACTTCATTTTGCCTGAAAATGGCAACACGAAGAGTTTAAGCGTTGTGTTAAATATTCAGGCTGCGTGTACAGAAAAGAGTTATTTGACAGAAATAAGTGCACTTAGCATGGACACGCACATGGCTGGAAGAAACACAACATAAAATGATTCATTGTCAAGAATTAAATAATTGTAAGTTGAAGTCGTACAACTGGTCGGAAAAACAAATATAATAAATTGTCAAAAATTAAATAATTGTTTATGTAAACCACCTTAAAAAGTTAGAGCAGAAGGAAACAGCCCGTCACCGAATAAACCGTTCGCAGGTTGTCTAAAATTGTTATATAATAACAACCCGAAATTTATATCGTCAGTTCGTTGAAGATTTGGACAATAGTATAGATGACGTGTCTGCATATGTTTCATTGACCTTTCTAAATGCTTGATTAATATTCAAGTTTCAGGCTGGAATTGACAACTAGCTCCAGAATGAACTGAAAGTACGGCAAACTCATCTACCAGTTCCAGCTTGAAATCAAACATTAATCAGGTATCTAGAAAGGATCAACGAAAAAATCTAATATAATTTTTGATTTTTATATTATCCTTATATATATATATATATATATATATATATATATATATATATATATATATATATATATATATATATATATATATATATATGCTGCTTACTTGTTAATAGGTTTATTTACCTCCGGCGGGAATTCTGTTTGCAAATATAACAGCCTAACCTAAGTCCGTGTGACAAAACATACATCCTCTGCATAAATACAATTTTGTTCACGTGGATTATTTTGTCACGTCATTACTAACAATGTCAAACAAGTTATGGATAAATCCTATTTTAGTCACACCGTCACATATGTCACAAATGGATAGGTAAAGAGAAAAACATGTTTTGGACGAATATCCAAAATGCATTTGCTTTAAAACAATTTATGCACTTTTTATTATGTCTATTTATCTCCAGCAAGAAGTCCATGTGTAAAAAAATAACCTAAGCCTAAGTCCGTGTGTCAAAAAACAACATCTGCATGAATACAATTTTAGCCACAAATTTCATAAAAGTAATTAGTATTAACGACATAAATTTTTTTAAAGCAAATGCACTTCAGCTATTCGTCGAATTTGTGATCTATTGGCGTTAATAAAATTTGCAATACATTTTTTATGGATAAATCCTATATTAGCACGTAAATTAGTTACAGTTAAATATCGACTGTATGAAATCTGTAGATAACATTGTATTCAGGCAGAGGGTGTTTCCCTGCAACACTGATTTAGGTTTAAAATCATTCTTTTCTATTTCACCCGGGCAACGCCGGGACCCGGGTCTTGCTAGTATATATATACGATTCAAATCAGTTTCAGAATTTATCGACAAAAAACAACCTAGCAAATAATTTTCTTAATGTTCCAGTGTTCTCTTGAATAAAGTTGCTTCCTTAATCCTGACTTACTTCCTAACCAATCATCTAACAAACCCATACAACTAAATACTGGAGCCTGCCCGTTAACTATGTCAGATGATAGTATAAGTGATTTATCTTGTGAGGGTATTTACATAACAGTTTGTTAGTTATTTACGAGGGGAGCTGGTAATAGCAGTTGCTCTTCCATGGCCAATATGAAACACCAATATATCGAAATCGCAACAGAGTTGAATCAGGACAGAAAATCGTGCGCACAGAAAGGGATCGTTGTCCTTTCAGATAGAGCATAATAACAATAATGATAAATATTTCATAGCTAATACAATGTGGCCAAGAAGTCACTGAGGAATCATTGAGGGATTTTAAACTTGAATAGATTCTTTATATTCTATGGAATTTTAATATAATATGACGACCACAATGGAGAGTTGTTTTCAAAGAAAAAATGTCCATCAACAAACCTGAAATTCTACAGGAATTGAAAGGAAACATCAGGAATGAAGTCGGGGAACTAATTCGTAATCGAATGATCCTGCAATCCGTCATCGATAATGCTTTGAAAGGGGTACGAATTAGTGGAGCTGAAAATGAAAACCATTTCAAAGATGTTATTTTTCATTTTCGTTCTTTTTTACCAAAATAATCTCTATTGTTTTTGTCATACTATTTTAAAATTCCATTAAGGTACCATAATAAATAAAGAATCTATTCGAGTTAAAATCCCTCAGTGACTTCTTGACCACCCTGTATGAAATATAAATCTGTAACAATATTTCAGTGACAGCAATTACGTTAGCGAATGGGAATTACGTGGCTGAGAAACGACTAGTGATGTCGCAAAGAGGAAGTCGCTTTACAGAAGTGGCGTAGCATAAAGAAAGAATAGACTCTCTCTTTCTCTCTTTTGGTTCGATCTGGGAGACAAGACATATGTGTTTTCGATTGACGTCTTCCTTCCAACTTTTGAAAAACAAACGGAAGTTACTCACTGCACAGCTATACAAATGTAAGAAAGGCATATAAAATAATGTAAAATCAATGACAAAAACCCGTATGAAAAGAAAATAATTAGGTTAAAACAAAAAAAGACGGTCAGTAAAAACATATATTTTAATTCATGGATTTTGGGATGAATATCCAAGCTGTTGATGATCTTATATGTATTGAGCACTTTTGAAAAATATTAGTTTTGTTCATTTTTTTCAAAATTAGTTCAAAACTAAATTAATTAATATATATATATATATATATATATATATATATATATATATATATATATATATATATATATATATATATATATATATATATATATATAAAATTGAAATATAAGCTTAATTAGCAATACAAGATTAATTTTTTTTCTTACATTAATCCTATCGATTACGGAATAAAATTCCTTCTTCAGGGGTGACCAGTATTGAGTCATTTTTTTTCCTTTCTTTGTTAATTTGATAAACGTCTTTGATGGTACGACGTCATCGCCGTGCTGTTATGAAATGGCGGGTAGGATTCAAAAACCGGTGTCGAACGAGAAATGCGTTGGCACGCTGTCAAATTAGCCAAATTAGCAATACAAGATTAATTTTTTTTTTCTTACATTAATCCTATCGATTACGGAATAAAATTCCTTCTTCAGGGGTGACCAAGATTAATTTATTATTATAAAGACGTTTATCAAATTAACAAAGAAATAAGTTTCTTTATTCTTGTTTTTTGATGAAAAAAAAAAAAAAATGAAAAAAAAAATGACTCAATACTGGTCACCCCCAAGAAGGAATTTTATTCCGTAATCGATAGGATTAATGTAAGAAAAAAATATATTAATCTTGTATTGCTAATTTGGCTTATATTTCAATTTTATTAACTTTCCATGCAATACTTTAAAACTTGAACGATAAACACACACACACACACACACATATATATATATATATATATATATATATATATATATATATATATATATATAGTAACACACAGCCTTCGTCGGGACCACAGGGCTTAGCGCGTGACAATGATAAATATGAAAGAAGATAAAAATGTCCGAAAGTGGCTCGTAAGTCGCTAGGTTCAAATCTTATCAACATAATAAAGGGGGAAGGGGATTCTTCAATTCAAGACATCACATAGAAAACACGGAAGAGTAACGAGCAGTTAAAAGACGACCCGTACACCAAGTTTAGATATATACAATATTTATTTATGAAGTAATAGAAGAAAAGATAAACACAAATAAAACAAATAATAATAAAAGCAAAACACTATTTTTAAGGGAAAGTGGTACTGGCTAACGTAGTTAATAGCAAGAAAAGTACACAAAAAATATGTTCCAAGTAAATCACAGAAGGAAGGAAAAGGGGGGTACTCACTCGCAATTATAAGTTTCCCAACGGGAGTTGAAAAAGTACGATAATCACACTCATCCAATATCCACACTGATCATTGGATGGAAACGCCATCAACACTGTTCGGAGAGCAATTGCCGGAAATCGTAAGTTCGTATGCGACTGTGAAATTTTATCTCGGCGCTATCCAATCTTGTAACCGGGGGGGTAATTGTTTCTCTATGATGTTCATGTTTAGCGACAGAGTTTGGCAAAAGAATTAGTCTCGAAGGCTTCTGTTTAATCAGTGTAGCTTACATTTTCTATATCCACATATCTCTGTGGCAGTGGGTTGACTCGAACTACGTATCCTTACAGGCTGACGGTAGCTAACTCTCTTTCACTTTTATCTCCCGGCTGGTCGTCGCTAACTGTCTGACTGCAACTGCCTTGTATACTCCCTCAGCTGCTACGCCTGGGCGGGATGAGCGTGTGTGTGTGTGTGTGTGTAAGATTTCTCGGAGCTGACAATTTGGTGAGTCACGGCATCATGTGCTGGCTATCGCTTATTTTATATTATCAAACTAAGACACTCGGCCCTTATATGTGGAGTTGTCTGCGTTCAGTTAGGTACGGTGAGGCGGGGCGGAGTGTTGCTGGTTGGACGCTAGATTCATTTCTGGGGAGTGTAAGAATAAAGGATTGGTCGGGGCGTTGGTTCAACAGCTAAAATACATTTTCTAAATTATGTGAGCTCGGGCCCCATGGCAGCTGTAAACATAAGATAAAATGGATTCAGCTCACTTTAATAAAAAATGTTTATAGAATACAATTTACTTCTCTAATTTTGGTTCAACAACCCCCATTTGTAACAATGTCCATATTTATCTGTTAATCAATGTATCTATTTGATCCAGCAATATCGATTTGACCCATCTACCATTCTGTCCATTTTACCTAGAATTGTGCCAGTAGGTTTTTACGTTAATTTGACCGTAGAGACAAGTACATTACGCTTGGGAGGTGACAATTAAAATCTTGATCAATTTCCAAATCGAAAGACGCCTTAACAGGTAATTTGTCTTTGATGCTTCGCGAAAGTTATACCATAAGAAGAAAATATGAAATACTAAAATGAATGTTCTAAGAACATGTCTAAAAGACTGTTTATGACATTTTTTATTAGATTCGAAAGGGAAATTTAGAATGAATTAATGAGATCAAATAACACCTAAAATTACCCGTGATTTGCTTCGGTTTGCTCATCTTCATCTCTCTTCATCTCACAATATAAAATATGTAAGTTATATGAAGTCATACGTTATTTTTACTATCCTTCACTCTGTAGCAAAGATCAGCGGGTATATATATATATATAAATATATATATATATATATATATATATATATATATATATATATATATATATATCCGTCCCGTCACAAAAAGGCTGCTGGACGAACGAGAACGCAAATCTATTCCATAATCGGACGTTTTCTTTCTTTTTCCCTTTTCTGCTTTCTATACCGATTTATACGTTGTTTTTTTTCTTTTTTTAAACTTTTTTTTAAACTTCCATTTTGGGACGTTTTATTTCATTCTTTCTTATTTCTTTAAGTGAGTGATGATGGTTTTGTTTGTTTTTTAATTTCATTTTAAATTGCTAACATCTTTGATGTTTTAACATGTTTTTCTTTAATGTCTAGCCCCTCTACCTCCTAATATTCAAAATTAGAAAATTTAATACAAAAACAAAGTCAATACTGATGGGGGGGTTTCTTT
Organism: Sepiola atlantica; assembly: GCA_963556195.1. Lineage (NCBI taxonomy): Eukaryota > Metazoa > Mollusca > Cephalopoda > Sepiida > Sepiolidae > Sepiola > Sepiola atlantica. The sequence goes on along the minus strand of OY744544.1, from coordinate 58,061,315 downwards.
GGTCAACAGAAATAACTCGCATTTTTATTTTTCAACTCGGGATAGTTCTTTCTAAGCATATTGGAACAAAAAGAAATCATCAGAAAGACTTATATTAGAAAGCAGATAGCAAGTCAGACCCCCCCCCCCGCGTCGTCTGAAATGTATTAAAAAAATCTTCCACACAAAAAATAAAGTTAACGGTAAGTGTTGTTTACTTTAGGTCATCAGAAATAATAATAATAATTTATATATGAGAAATTGAATTACTGACGTAATTTTATGATTTTTTGATTTTATATAAATATCAGTGCGAACACTGACGAAGCTTATTTCTCCATTATTTTTTGCAAAAGGTTCAGGAATATTATTCGACTTTATATATTCTCTATGTCAGAATAATCAATGGCAGCCTCTATAATTACACAAGAAATGAAGAGACACGCGGCTCTCGTGACTACAGGGCAATTTAGAAATCGAAAAAGACGCTTCATCTTTCGTTTACAAACGTCACAAACATGTAACGGTTTAAGATGAAAAGATATCACCATTATCAAGACGTAACTTACATTCTAGGTACATTGATAGCATTAGAACACCTGAATTTATTCGGCAAGTACAGCACACCGTTGGTGGTAATCTTAGAAAATCCATGAAGTCGATTAGAAAATAGCACGTTGTGTCAGAAGGAACAATCAGAAACCGGTGTTGTTTCTCCTGTGTAAGAACGGCCGGTGTAACAGTTGATTGGTCTTCGAATGACCAAATCACCTTGCAGGGGCTGCTCTCCGCCAGAAGAAAGAAAGGTAAATGTTTATGCCTGCTACAAGAGGAGGGAAGTAGTTGTAGCAGCAGTAGGGCAGGACCATGATGACGAATTCACGTACCCGGAAATTGCTGATATAACCTACGTGAATATATAAATGAGACGGAGCTTCATCTCTTTGAAAGTGAACTTGGAAGTTATCATCCTCGTATAACAGAGATTCGAAGATCTCTTCTTGCAACATGTAATCAGAATTAAGATTCCCATCAATTCTGTCACCCCCCTATTCCGACCCGCACCATCACTTTACCGGTGCCCTGCCTCTTCGTACGACTCATCCAATTAGGATTGCAATTACTCTAAAGCGTAGATTTTTAACACCTCATTGACGTAAGCCAACGATACGTATCTGCTTGTAGTCTGCTACTTCTAACTTGTAAATAGATTTGTAGATCTCGAAGGTCTTCGACAGGACCAGGAAAACTAATCCACGCATCTGGAAACTGCTGATCTAACCACTGATTTACGTGAATATTGAAATGAGATTGAACCCCATTTTTCTGAGATGGGAAAGATCTCTTCTTGCATGTTAAGATACTTATCAGCATTAAAATTGGGAGGTGACGCTGGTTAAGTGGATAACGACACGGGCTGAAGATCTGGGTATTCCAGGTTCGAATCCAGTCGGTTCCACAGTATCACTTTCACTTAGGGATGTGGCAACCTTCTCGTGGTTCTTCTCGTAAGTCCACGATGTCTCATGAATATTCCTAACTAGAAAAACTAATGCCAACAGCAGAATCATCTGATTCACACAAAAGAAGAAGAAGAAGAAGCATTACAATTATGTTCAACTAGTTATTGCTATTTCTGCTTCTCGTTAAGTCAGTTCTCTCTATCGCTCCAAATACTGAGGCCATTCTTCTTGTTGCTTCTTGTTCATCTTCCTGACCTAGAAGTTGATCTTTGTTCAGTTATGGATTGAAGTACGAAATGGCTTGTTTCTTTTAATCCTGTTTAGACTCAGCTCGCGTCTTTCAATCGTAGGCGTGTCCCTTTTCTTTCTAAGATTCTCATATATGACTCTGCTCTTGAGGAATAATCGACTCTGTAACTTCTTGGTCTTTTTCTCTCATTAAATCTGGTTAAGTTGGTTCTCTCTATCGCTCCAAACACCCGAGACTATTCTCTATCTCTACAAATCTACTATCAGACCATAATAGAGTACCGTTGTCATATTGAGACTGGTAAATTTCTCTCCCATTTGAGGGTTGTTGATAAGGTTCAGAAGCGTATTTGTAATTTGATATTGCTAGTCTCATTATTTTCTATAAATACTATTGTGGCATATATTCTTCAGAATTGTTTTATCTATTCCCGGCATCCCTTGTTTGAGCTCGTTTGACTCGTTGGTCAAGTAGTCTTCACCAATACGCTGTTTTGATACATCATTGTAATACAGCTTCCTATTCAAAAAGCTTCTTTCCAAGAACTTCAGACTTGCTGACTGTTTTCCTCCTTTTGTATTTTAATAAGCATCTCCTGTCTGCGATAAGCATCTTCCGTTTTTTATAGCTCCTTACATCAAGTGGCTTTTTATGCCTTGTCTGGAGCAAATTCCATAAAAAGGGATTCTCATCAAGGAACAATGGTCGAACAATTCTGTCATCCCCTATTCCGGCGAACACCATAACTTTACTGTGGCGTCCTGCATCTTCATCGAACTCATCCAATGAGGGTTATAATTACTCTAATAGCGTTGGTTTTAACTTTCCATTGGTGTAAAGGAATTATTTCATCAGTAAACAATATATTAATTGACATTTTTGCATCGTCTCGCAATTTACATTTTCTAAGTGATGCAGGAGATGAAAAAGATACATTGTTGAAATACATATGTATGTGAACTTATGGGATACCTTCATTGGCGTAAGTCGACGATGCGCACCTCTTTGTGGTCTGTTACTTCGCTTCTGCCACTTCTAACTTGTCAACAACACAGCTGTTTACATGCTCGGCCATATTTGTTGGGGTCCGAAGACTCGAGATCGTAATGCTATACTTCTGTTGTAGTTCAGCGCGCTAGCAATCTGGGGTGAATTGTCGTCACTCAAACTCCAGGGAAGCCATCTGTTTTTGCCATAGAGCGATCACTCGTAATTACTCGTGTGAGAACTCCTTGTGAAGAAGAAATAATAATAATAATAATAATAATAATAATAATAATAATAATAATAATAATAATA